>JARWIR010000016.1:28783299-29344040 GCA_029959085.1 Nemophila menziesii
AATTAAAGCTAGAACAAATAAAACACAATAAAAGTAAAGACAAATAGATATTTATTTGGTTTTCTAATTAAACTAATTAAAACTAAGAATTTAAAGACAGAAAATAAATACGAAAAGAGAAGTAGTAGCAGAATATAGCTTGACTCAATAGCATGTAATCCCCACTAGTTTTTCCATTCTAAACATGTAAGGGTGAATTATGTAGTATATCAATAATCTTCCAATTACGCTAGGTAGTTTAAAATAGGATTCACCTGTGTCAATAAAGCTTCCTAAGCAAACTGTTCCTGTAATTGGTAAATAGTAACATGTACTAAACCATAGTTATTATCTAGTTAGGTTGATTTGTCAGATCTAAACCGAATACTAGACGTTATGTGCTAAACATGTAATTAAACACCGTTGTCAATGGTGACCTAACTACTAGATGGTAATTCTATATGGTCACGATCCACAAGAACACAGAATATAAATCCAAACACATAAACAAAGAATAAAAACTATAATTCAATTTAAAACAGAGAATTTCCAAATTAGATAGATGTAAACCAAAACTAGGGTTCATACATATATGCTAAAACTCAAGATAAAGAAATTTAGTTCATGCAAGAAAAGAAAGAAATTACAAATTTAAAGGTAGAAGAAGACATAATGATGAACAGCTCCTTCCAGACTTCTTTCTTGTGTTGTAAGCTTCCTCTTGGTTTAAGGGTTCACGAAGGATGATTTAAGAGTGTTAAGAGGCTGTATTTATAGTGTATAGGTTGACCTAATTCGTTTCTTGAAGGAGAGATTAAGTAATGGACTCCAAGCCCAACTCAAATTCGTATGGAAATAAAGATAATTACTGCTGAACTGTTTTGAGCATATCTTCTTCGTTATTGGTCGGTTTTTGCTCCACAATATACCAAAAGAATCCTCACAGAATTATATACGTCCCTATGAAAGGAATCTTCCAAAATCGTCTTCGTTTTGGAGTTATAACCACTTCTTTAGGCGTAACTGCAGAAATTCAGATTTAGGCAGCTTTTCCTTTTCCATGATTTTAGCTTTTGTTTCCTTTATCTTCAATTGCCATGCTTATCTCTTTCCATATCTTGTAGTCTTTGACTTGAACTCTAATTAATCTCCATAATTATCTTTAAAGCTTCACACTAAATAAACAATTAAACCCAATATGCTCTAAAAATATTTTGTTACTAAATCAAGACTCAAAATAGGAAAGTGCACTAAATTAAGCTAAATTCGACCTATACTCTAATAAATACGCCTAAAATGATGTCTCAGAGATAGATTTTATTATCACAAATGAGGAGACATCAAGACCCCCAACTCAAAGTTGTATCGTCCCGATACAATGAAAGTAAAGAACAGAAGGGTAGTCAAATAACAAGAAGAAGAAGTCGGAGGAGAATAAGAACAGAACATAATGAATGATCCTAGAGCAAAATATCTAAAAAGTCTCATGTAGTAATGCTCAAGAAATAATGCACAATTATGCTTAATACACATGTAATCAACAATCCATAAATTCAAGTCCAGATTAATTTCGCAATGCCAGAAGGAGAGGATGATAACTTAGTTCAGGTTAATGGCTATAGGTTGTTCATAGGTCCTAACTACATCATCCAATGGTCCACTTACCTATTACCTAATAGCTCAATTGTTTCTCCACCAAGTAATTAGAAATCCTAAGGTCTTTGGTTATAACGTGGCTTAAGGACGGTTGTGGTATATTTGGATAAAGAAAATTGAGCTTGTGGCTCTCTCCTCACTAGCCATCAACGAATCGCCCTAGAGCTTGAGTTTTCACTCGAAGATGTTCTCACTCAACCCAATTTATTGATGCTTTTGATGTGCATCCCCAATAAATCCCAATTAAAACCTTTTATGATGATATACAAAAATTCCACTTTGCTGGTCCGAATATATATTTTCCTTTCATATCAATTTTTTCTTTTGTATAGCTATGATTCTCTTTTTGATGTTCGAGATATCATGCTATTTTTCTCATGTATATATATTCTTTTTATGCCCTTTTTGGCAAATTTAGCTCGTAGCTTCTTTTTCATTCACTATTACCCCGACAAAGGGTTACATAATAACAATTTCATCATCAATAAAATCACAAATATAATTCCCAAAACCCAATGTTCCCTAATGATGAAACCCACCACCCCAAACTCAAGCTCTAAAACGAGTTGTCTCAGGTTTTGCGATTCGAGTGCGGGTCATATAGATAAATCCTACAAACTAAGGGTAAGGATTATAATGTGGTTCAATAAAAGGCTTTAGAAAGGCTCAGAGGGGCTAAGACGGATAATTAATAACCATATCAAACAAAAGGGTGAGAAGGTATAAAAGGCTTCAAGTGTTTTAATCATGAAAGAACTGCCTTAGTCATTTTTCTAACTACCGGGATTTCGTTACATTTTCATTATTAGTTCATAGATAAGCGGGTTTTCAACTAATTTTAAACCTCACGTTCTACACACCATATAACTCTCTCTAAGTTTCAACGTGACTTCATAACATTTCTCATTAACTTTCCTATCCTTTATTTCCTGTTTTCATACATGCATGCCAACCAAATTTGTTGCTTCTTTCAAAAACATACTACTTACTATCATTGACCTAATAAAATCATGCTCAAATAGGTACATTCAAAATATCCTATGCCTTAATTCAACCTAAAAAATTTAAATTTTATGCAAAAACAAAAAGAAGATGAGGACAACGAATCCCCAGTGAGCCGTGTCCCCACGACTCGAAAAAGACTCAAGAATGAAATAAAATTTAAAAATTAAAACTAACTAAACTACCTAATGCATACAAGCTATTAAGAGAATTAGAATGACTTACCTGGCTGGCCATAACGATCCATTATATCCTCCTCCTCATCTGAAGCCAAGGGATCGGTATAACTATCAATATCCCTTTCCAAGTCTAAGGTATGGGAATTTAGAATCCTGACTAAGTATCTAAGAGCTGATTATCTCCCTTATTAACTAGATTTGATAGAAAGAATTAGAAGGATTAGTGCATACTAGCAAAACCTAAGCTATACTTCTCATCTCATATTTCTTCGTATTTAATTTACTGTCTTTTATTTTCCGTAATTTAATTAAATATTTAGAATTATTCTCTATTTATTTTCCTGTCTTTTAATTAATTGCTTCTTACTCGTTATTGCTACCCATTCGATTAACACACTAAGTCCCTGAGAACGAGCTCAACTTATCATTAAAACTTGCATTCGTCCTGTAATACTTGCAGTATTGTGCTTGTCTAGGGTGAAAGTGCGTTGTTTTCTGACTATTTATTTATCTTATTTTATCACACCCTAGGCGACACCAGCACCTATAAATACATACGTTTTTTAACACTGTCCTTGCTCAATTATTCTTCAATATTACACTTAGAGATTATATAGAGAAGCAAGTTGACCTGTAGAGGAAGACAAGAAGAAAGAAGCTAGAGAGTGACAAACTCCTCTTTTACATCTCTCCTTCTCTATAATTAGGGTAATTATATATAGATTTGTGGCTCAACCATATTTCTAAGCTTTTATTATGTAAGTTTTAATTCTTATTTGTTTGTGTTATTATTTTTTCTAAATCCTATAATACTATTTGTTATTCTAATTAATCTGAGCTTCACGTATATCTGTATTGTATGCTTTGACCAATTCCATCCCTAGATTTGTACAATCTTAGTAATTCCCTTAGTAATTGGGTTGACACCCTGACGGGGGATCCAGTTATTGACAACACCACATAATAGGCTAGTGTGCGGTAGTGATCCTGACAAGCTTGTCTAGCTAGATAGTCATTAAGGTTTGATTTAACCACCGATCATTGCGCAAGGTCCCCTTATCCAAGTCCCATGGTAGTGTAGAGGTTGCTTCCTAAGTCTTCCCTGACGGGTATTAGGAAAAATTTAGAATCTCGACTATATATATAATTCTCAATGCACCTTAAGGTTAGAAGAACGACTTAGTAAGATAGACACATACTAGTAACCTTAATCATCATCTTATTTGCATTCTTATTTATTTATTTACTCACTTTAGATTATAATTAATCTTATCTCTTATCTTCATTTAATTGTCTTTTAGTGTTAACAATTAATCTCTTCTACGCTTCTATCTTTAACGCAATTCGATCTAACAGATTAAATCCATGCGAACGTATCTTACTTACTAAGCAAAATGATTTGTGCACTTGCAGTGAGTTTCTCGTGGTAGTATAGGACGTGTCACCTTTATTATTATCTTTATTTATCGATTATTTTATCACACCTTCTCCACCACGAGCAAGCTAAAAACATCAAGTGGCTTATCAAAGAACTACCTTAATCATTTTTTTAACTACGTGGTCCCATTACTTTTCACTTTTAGTTCAAAGACTAAGTGGTTTTGTAACTAGCTTGGACCTCACGTTCTACACACCGCTAATTCTCCCTAAGATCAAACTTGCTTCTACGCATTACTTACTAATCCTTTCTATCCTTTAATCAATGTTTTCATGCAAGAGAAATGACACGCATTATGACACAATTCCAAGACACACTAATTACTATCATTGCCCCAGAAAGTAATGATTAATGGGTAAATTTATTACATTCTATGCTAGTTCCCTATATTATACACTAGTTATTTTATTTTATTGTTATAGGATTTTCATAAAGCATGTAAAAACAAAAAATAAAGATAAGGACAACGAATCTCCACCCCCAAATCAAAAGTCAGTCGTGTCCACACGACTCGAAAAGTCTCAAAAAGAATAAAATTTACTATTTTACACTAAAAAATAATCAAAATTTAGAGAAAGTTTAGGAAAATTACTCGGAAGGCGAATGGTCTATCCAAGTTGCGATCAACATGTTAATTCCGTCCTTTCTCAAGCATTAAGAGAATATGGTCCATCCTTGCTTGAGCATAAATGATATTGAATTGTTTTGCCTTTAGTCACCCATCTTAACACATAATATCCTCGCCCACATAGGTATCTCGAAATCTTTTTTATCTGCGTTTGTTACCTCTTGAGAAGTCGAGGATAAACCTCGATCATCGGCTAACAGTGCTTGTGTTATCTTCTTCTTTGGTTCAGCCAGTAAATTGTTTCTAAAAGTAGTTGTTTTTGTTTGATTAGGTAACTTGGGATTTGGTTTTGTCTCACTCAGTACACTGATGAGGATTGCTCATTCTTTCATAGCGCCAGGTAAATCTCTCATCTTTCCTGTGTCTTGTATCTTTCTATTGAAATTTAACGCATCTGTTCGCCTTGTCATCGCAACTAACCCACAGCTCAAAGATGCACCACATAAGAAATTTTCTTTGGAATTTGGGATGTTGGTATTTATTTGAGTTGTTCTGTCTAGGAGGATAATTAGTGGTGTTTGGAAGGCTGTGTGTGAATTGTATATGAAAGGTTACAGTTTTCTTGTGGTGGAAAAAATTATTAAACTTGGTGATTTTTTGTGTTTTGTGGTGTTATGGATTTATTTGATAGAGTTTGTGTTTGGGTGTGTGGATATGATGATTTACTGGTGATATGAAGTGTTTGTGGAAGGTTTGGACAAGCTTGAATGGAGGTAAAATGGAGTTTTGGAGCTTTAATGGCATCTTGTTCTATATAACGCACATATTAGAAAATAAATTCTTTGCATGGAGAGATACCCTTTGTACAAAATAGATGTTAGATACAAACAATTTAGGTCAAGCTTCAGTTAAGAAAAGGAAATATAAGACTTAGTGTAAATATTTTAAATAAATGAATGCATTTGAAGATGATATAAAATAGCGAGAGAGTAATTTGTCACATTAAAATATTTTGAGGCTTATTAGAAAAACAATTGCAAACTATAAATTTCAACGTTAATATCTTAAAGTTTAATATAACATGTGCTAAACTATGGGAAAAGAAGTAGTAAAACTGCTACCCTACTCAAAACAAATCTTACATTCCGTGCCAAACGTTTGTAGCTGGAACTAGTCAGTGGCTCCCAATGTGGACGAGTCAGGGTAAGGTTTTGTGTAGAGTGAGAACCAAAAAATGTAAAAAAATACATTTCTTTTTCTTGCATACATAAGAGGCTTAAAATAAAACCGTTAAGAACAGAAAATTACACGAGGAACAAACGCTCTTTTTATTAGTCTAGTACAACTCTAATAGCTACACTCTCACATCTATCTCTCTTAATTAAACTCGAAAGATATCCCGGAGGATCAATGAAATCAATCGGACCAGTGTTCATAGTCGCCCCTTCCTTTGCTAACCTATCTGCGCAAAAGTTAGCTTCCCTGAACACATGAGAAACTTCCAGTTTCGGGTATTTAGTTAAATAATCACGGCATTCTCTTAACATTGAAACCTTGCGACTACCTAAGTTCCCACCGCCCTTCACTAGCGCGTGGAACTTCCCCGAGTCCCTCTCATAGTGAGTTGAGCTCCCACCGCCCTTCACTAGCGCGTGGAGCTCCTCCGAATCAGTTTCAATGTTCAACTCTGTATAGCCCTTTTGTATTGCCCATTCCAGTCCAAAACGTAATGCAATTAACTCCGATGTAAATGGAGAATCTGCTGAGCAATTACCCACGAACCCAATAATATATGAACCATACTTGTCTCTAATTAAGCCGCCAATACCCGCGATGCTTTTCTTTGGAAAATAACTGCCATCAACATTTAACTTGATCCCATTAACAGGTTTTACCCATTTTACCAGCGTATTTTTCGCGATCTTAATTATACCTCCATCATGTCTCTTTCCCCAAGCTAATATGAAATTTTTAGCTAGGGAAAATATTTCACGCTTTAATTGTAATGTATGAGGTATATTCGCATCCCTATTAAATACCAGATAGTTTCGTTTAGCCCAAATTACCGAAAGAGCAGCTATGAACACAAAAGGCCATTCCAATCCTTCGATTTTTGCTTTAGAGCGAATGTGATCTTCCAACCAAGATTTTCCAGCACATTGGATAGTAAAATGAGCTGCTGTCTCTCGGTTTCTGTTGTGAGGAGTCGTTCCAGTGACTGGTGCAGATCGCGCCTGGTGCGCCCGATTCCACGAGGTCCATGCCGTCTCCCAGTTCTGATTCAGCAGCAGCAAGTTGTTCCTATCCTCATACAGCAGTGGCGCCATGTTCAGCTACTGCAATTCCACATCCAACTCCCCAGCAGCTATTCCATCTTCAAGCGAACTTCCACCAGCAGCTGTATACCTCCATTCTTCACTCCTTTCTCCATTCTGACTTCTAGCATCAATCCTCCTCCAAGAATTGTTAGCCGAGACCTCCTGCCCTACATTTTTAAATAATAAATTCCAAACAATAACAGGCACTTTGCATTTTAATAAAACATGAAAGAGATCTTCCCTTTCCGCCCCGCATATCCCACATTTTTTTGATTCAATGATACTTCTTGTGTATAAATTTTCAGCCGTTGCAATCCGATTTAAAACCACTCTCCAAAGAAAGATTTTAGTTTTATGTGAGCACTTAAATTTCCACAATAACTCCCAGTTAAAAGATGAATCTAAAGCACACTCATTTAAGAATTTAAAGGCTGATTTAACGGAAAAGACCCCGGAATTCTCAAACTTCCATATTACACTATCCTCCGAATCATTTTCGCCTTCTTCAATATCCTCCCGGACAGCCTCTAGCCCAAGTAAAATCGCTCTACATACACTCGATTCTATTCCCTTTTTAACATAGTTAAGAACTCCACCTTTAAAGTATCTAATCCTAAGCACCTCTATCCACACAACCCGATGTTCTTGTTTTATCATCCTCCACCCAAGTTTAGCTAGCAACGCCATATTGTATTTTTCCGCACTTCTCAACCCGAGGCCACCATTCTCCTTTGCTTTGCAAATTTGTTCCCAAGAAATCCAATGTATCTTCCTTTCCAAGGTAGAGGATCCCCATATAAAATCTCTTGCTATTCTATCAATTTCTTTACAAACATAATTCGGAAATTTCAACACTTGCATCTGATATACCGGCATAGCATTTAGCACCGATTGAGCCAATGTTATGCGACCGGCCAGCGAGAGAGTCTTTGTTTTCCACGTTGCAAGTCTACCTCTCATTTTTTCTATCACTCCTTTGTAAAAACCCTTGGGTAGTCTTCCGGAATGAATGGGCACACCTAGATAAACACCAAAGGAGTCGCTGTGACAGAATCCGCTTGTTAACGCTAACTCCTTTTGTGTTTGAATAGGAACATTCCTAGAAAAATAAATTATCGACTTTTCCGCACTAATAGTCTGTCCCGCCTCCTTGCAAAATCTATCCATAGTCTCTTGAATTAACTGTACCTGCAATAAAGAAGCTTCACCAAATAATATTAAATCATCCGCAAAAAATAGATGAGATAGCTTTGGACCATTTCGACCAATTTGTATTTCTTTCCATTTCCCCGCAGCGCAAAGTTGTTGAATCAATAATGATAGCCTTTCCATACACATTACAAAAATATAAGGGGAGAGGGGGTCCCCTTGACGAATACCACGATAGGGATTAAAGGCTGGTAGTGGTTCTCCATTCCAAAGGACCCGCATCTCATTTTCACTCATACTTGACATGATAATTTTTACCCAACTATCCGGAAACCCGAAATGCCTAACTGTAGCTTCAATAAACTCCCATCTGATTTTGTCATAAGTCTTAGCGAGGTCTATTTTGACCGCCATCGTTCCTTTCTTTCCTTGCTGGTGTCTCATCTTGTGGTCCATCTCACGAACAAGTATCACATTATCAATTGTAGATCGACCTGGCAAAAAACTACTTTGGCAAGGGCCAATCTTGTTAGACAAAATAGGTCTTAGTCTATTAACCATGGCCTTCATAATAAATTTAACAGGAGAGTTAATAAGACTGATAGGTCGGAACAAACGTACCCGATTCGGGTCTGAAACCTTGGGGATTAGGTGTATAAGAGTACCGTTCAGACCCGAAGGAAGATGACCTGACTGAACAGCTTCTCGTACCATCTTACATATCGCGGGACCCACCGTGGTCCAACATTTCTGGTAAAATGCCGCGGACATACCATCCGGTCCTGGTGCTTTTGTCGGATTTGATTGAAAAACAACTTCACGGATTTCTTCATCTGTAAAAGGTCGTTCCAGATCCTCTATTTCATTACTCATGACTTGGCCCAACTGTGGAAGTGTAAACTCCTCAATATTTTCAATAGGCTATTCATACAAATTTGCAAAAAAGTCCCGGACCATTGTTTTCAATTCCTCCTCATCATCAATCCAATTATCTTGATCGTTAAGTAACCTTGTATATGTAGCTTTTTTCTTTTTAATCGAAGCAGCTAGATGATAATACCGCGTGTTTCTATCCCCTGATTCGATCCACTTCTCTCTTGATTTTTGAAATTGCATAGTTTCCTCTTGTTCTAGTACATCCTCGTATTCCTTGGATAGTCTAACACCCAACAGTCGAAGTGAAGAATTATACTTCTTTTGTAGAGCTTTTTGAATTCCTCTAATTCTAGCATTCAAGATTCTTTTCTTTTGATTTAAATCACCAAAAACCTCCTTCTTCTACTTATCTATTTGATCCTGAATTGCTACTATCGCTTCGCTAATATCTAGATTATTACCCTCCCAACTATTATTCACATATTCCTTGAAGTCTTTATGCAGACACCATGCTGATTCGAACCTGAACCGTCTTGAATTTATTTTCGGTCTTTGACTCGGACAAACTTGGATAAGGATTGGCATATGATCCGAGTGAAGTCTTGCTAAGTGAGTAACTCTTGTGTTCGGAAATAAATTCTGCCACTCTATGTTACCATAAGCTCTGTCAAGCCGCTCCATAATTCTTTGACCCGAATTCCACGAATCGCACCATGTATAGCGTGGTCCCTCGAATCCTAAGTCAATCAAACTACAACTGTGTCTCCATTCCTCGAATTTTTCCATTCTTCTAGAGACTCCTGGAACTCCACCCTTTTTATCGATTTCTAGTCCTACTTGGTTAAAATCCCCAGCTACTAGCCAAGGGGATTGTAAATTATGGAAAGCTTGATGAAGTGCATCCCATAATAGGTCCCTTGTCTTGTAATCTGGGCTTGCGTATATTGCCGAAAATGTCCAAGATGTACATCCACTTTGAGATATTTCGACATTAATTACTTGTCTACCCGCCGAAAGCACTCTAACACTAATATTGGAATCATTCCATAAAAGCCATATTCCGCCGCTATAACACTCCGAATCAACTCTAACTTAATTATCTTTCTGTAGCGAGTTAATAATATTACTCGCTGCTACTCCACTTACTCGGGGTTCCACGATTACTGTTAGCCAAACGTTGTTATTAGCCATCATGTCTCGGAGTACCCTTCGAAACCTTGATTTTGCCGCGCCGTAACAATTCCAGATTAATATATTGATGGGGTGATTAGTTCTTCCCCAAGTTATACCTACAATATCTGAGCAACTCATTAAATAAAAAATTAAAAGACACTCGTACCTCATGGCGCATTAGGCACGCGAGTCCATGACCGTATCCGCATCACCGCTCTTGTGTGTCTCGCGCTCCTGCTGTCCCGCCTCCTCGGTTTCCTGGACTTGGCTGTCGAGCCACATCGTGTCCTCTTGTTCGCTGCAATCACCACTTTCCCATGGTAGTTCCGGTGGCATAGGTGGGAGGAGCGTCTTACTCGCGAGCTCCTGGACATGGCTCGCTTCATCAGCTTGTGCATTGGCCAAGACAGCAGCTCTCGGTAATGTTACTGTCCCTGCTGCTGTGGAATTTATTTTATTTGCATTTGGGTCCCAATTCATAATTCCCATATCAACCACTGTAACCTCCACCAACTCACTCTCCAATTCGCCCCTCTCATTTCCAAAGTCACCAACAACATCATTAACGCCCCTATTTTCCAATTCCATACCACTATTTAGTTGACCACCTCTACTGACCCCATTAGTTCTATTTATTTTAACATTTTTCCTTCCACTTTTCTTTCCTACCATTGGCGCCCCAATATTAATATCCAAGACATCAACTTCCTGCACCTCTATTTCATCCACTAAAACACCTCTATTTTCAAAGTTAGGTGATGTAATAATATTATGTCCTTTAGCACCCACCCCTTTTTTATTGTTCGAGCTAGCCCAAGTCACGTTCTTATTTTTATTACTTATGGTTTTCGTACCTGAGCTCTGGCCCTTACTTGGAATGCTATTCGCAAAGTGTCTCCTCTCGCTACCATTATCATCAATCCTTAGCGCATCATACCGATTGCCCAAACCATTTTGACCATACGATTTTGATGTATTGTTCGTACCACCCCTCCCTTGTCCTCTATTTCCACGTCTCACTGTCATCCATTCCCCGTATTTCGCCTTACTTGTTTGGACTTCTACCTCTTCCTCAATCATTATATCTTTACCTCTCAAGCTACGCGTATCCTCTTCCATTCTATTTTCTTTATTCGGAGGACAATTTTCCTTTCTATGCCCAAACTTGCCACATTCGAAACAAATCAAGTGGAGTCCTTCATATTCCACCTTGCATACATCTGAACCAATACGTACCTCGGGTTCTAGTGGTTTTTTCATGTCCAATTCTATGGCCAATCTTGCATAATTTCCCCGTAATCTAGCTTTCGTCATTGGATCAATTCTCACTGTTCTTCCTAGTTTATCACCTATTTTCCTCAAGATACGTGAAGTATAATTTTGCATACCTACAATTGAAATCCTTACCCATGCTGTTGTTGTTATGGAGTTCGAGATCGCGTTAAAGCTCGGGGTCCATTCCCTTACCACCAGGTAGTGATCGAGCACCATCCATGGTCCACCGGATAGTGCAAAATCAAAGTCATCCCTCTGTTCAAACTTGACCATGTAATATCCATGTCCGACGTCTATTAGTTCAAACAATCCCTTCGGGGTCCAGATTTGTCTAAGTTTAGATGATAAATATGTGAATCCCACTTCTCTACCCAAAAGCCTAATTACCGCGGTGTTGCGCCACAATCTAACTCCCTCTTGAATCTCGACTCTTGTTCTTATCACAGTGGGAATCGTATCATTTATCCCTTCCTCATCATCGTCTTCCACTAGGTCCTCCAATTCTAAAAATTCCTCTTCCCCCATTACTCTATTCGTTTTTGTTTCCTCACAGTCTTCCATTATTGGAATAACTCGGTTATTGCCTGTCACTGTCCCTTTCCAACTATTGAATTTATGTTTAAAAGAGTTCTCAGTTGGAATACCTGTTGCAGCATTTGAGTTTGGTTCTGTGATCACGTTCTGTGCAATTGTTTGGCCCATCAAAACATCATCGGCGGCCGCCGTTTCTGTTCTTCCAACCGGAGTGAGGCGAGACCTTTTCCCAGCACGCCCTTCCATTGCAGAAGCTAGTGTAGGGGATTCTTCATCCATTACATCGTTGGCAGGGGATTCTGTTTGATTGATTACTGCCGCTGAAATCATTGCAGCGGTTTGTGTTTTTTCTGGTGGAAGATGTTCCGTGCCAGGATCGGGAGGTTGTCCAGGTGGCCTGTTGTCGCCGACCATGGGCGGTGGCGTGGTGGTGGCCATGTTGCCGTTAGCAGTTGTTTTTGAAAGTTCCTACTTTTGTGGAGCAAAATAGACTAAGTCGTTTGTATATTTTGAATTGTATAATTTTGTTTTTTCAAAAAAAAAAAAAATACATTTCCGATCAAGTTTCAAAAGTTCTTTCTTAAAGTGTGGGTAAAATGGAAAATGATTGAAAATGATCAACCACGATTTTATTGATTATAATAATCATTGAAAAAATTCCAATAAGTTTGATATTTAAAAGAATACAAGTTACTACAGATTAGGGAAAAAATAAAGTAATAGCGTGAACACTGTCAAATGGGGAGATCAATGACCTCCTTTTATAATAGTACATAGGGCTGTAAACGAGACGAGTTGAGACGAATACTTGATGTATATGCTTGTTTGTTTAACTTCTTGAGTCGAGACGCGCTCTAATTTAAATGAGTCGAGTCGAACTCCAATTTTTATGAGTGGTCGGTCCTAGGGTGAGATAAAAATAAACACTAAATAGGAGGAACTACTAAACGCAAGTGTACGGGTCGTTCCAAGTAATAGATAGATATAAGAGATTTTATTCTCAGGGACTGCGAGGTATGACAATAGTGTTTAAAGTATAAGTAGAACTAATTGCGAATACGAGAATAAAAGATAAAAGATATTTATTTGGTTTTCAATTAATAAACTACTAAACGCAGTGAAATAAATTATCTAAACTAAATCCTAGTAGATTAGACTCAAATAAAAGATATACTTGAATCTCGTTAGGGAATCACCTAAATTCATATATTTAGTGCTTTCGTTTAAGGGCAAAATCGCTTTTTTATATTAGTTAGGACTCTAAAATCTCCTAACTCCCTTCAGGGTAGACTTAGAAGTTATCCTACAGTATTATAAAAACCGTCAGAGGGATTATAAGCTACGTTCAAATGGTTAAGAGCTATACCCGATTGGCTACGTGGTTAGTCAAGCCCGTCAGGATCATTGACGAACACCACGCGTCTATTACCTAGTTCTGTAATTAAACCCTCGTCAAGGTGATCACCGCCAAAACAGAATAGCCTAATTACTAAAACATGTTTCTAATTTGCGCATTAATCAAAAATAGTAAATAAGCATGAAATAATAGTCAATATAGACATACCCAATTTAATTTAAATTAGAAATAATCCCAAATTAGAAAAATACTAAATTAGAAACTAGGGTTCATCCCATATCGCGATTCTCAAGTATTGATTATTTAGCTCATAATAGTAAAAACAAAAAATAAATTAAGAATACACATTTGCTAAAACATAAATAAATTAAAGAAGAACCTAAATAGAGGAATGAAAAGAACTGTTGTTAGAGAAAAGGATTCTCGAGCTCATGCTCTTACTGCCGCCTCTTAACGCTCTCTCTATAGATGATGTAATTTGAAGGTTAATTGAGAGGTGTTGAATAATGAGGTCTAAATGAGCTTATATAGAGATTAAAAACGGATTAGGCCTAACATGGGCCTAGGGCCCAAGTCCAAGTAGTAAATTCTGTAATTGTTGTTCACACTCTAGTAAAACAGCCGTAAATTTTGCTTTTTTAAATCTAAATCACCTGATTGCAGTCCTCAATACGAGCTAACTCAAAGACACACCTTTTTCCTTTGAACCACCAGACCTGAATAAGTACCGTTTGGGCTCTAAATCAGCCAGAAGTGACAGCTTCCTAGTTTCTTATGCTCCTCTTCATCTATTTGAGTAATACCTTTGCTCTTTTGACCTATCCTTTTTATCTAAGACTTTGAAAATTCATTTCTCTTACTCATCTTGGTGCTTCCTTGCATCCATGTACCTAAGAAATTTATGCTAAAACAAACAAATTAACTCTAAAAACACAAATAATATAATTCTGAGGGGAGAAAGTGCAATATGACAAAATAAGCTCAGAATTCTATTGAATAAGTCCAATTTCTACCTAAAATTATGTCTCCTAATGGCCTATATTCATAAATGGAGACATGAAGACCCAAACTCAAACCTTTGTCGTCCCGACAAAATAAAACAAAATAGAGGTCGCATGTAAGAAGCAACATGCAGAATCTAAAGAATATACCAAAAGCAAAATTCAAGATAAATTTCATATAGTACAACCTAATAATTAATGCATACATACACATATTATACAAAATCAAACACATAAGTAATATCAATCCAATATTAATTCCATAATGCTAGAAGGTTACACTTGATAATTAGCTCGAGATGGTGGCTATAGGGTGCTCATCAATCTTTACTCGCTTTAAGTGTTCCACTTAACTTACTCCCTATTAGCAGAAATGTCATTCCACTATGTATCTAGAAATCACGAGGTCTTTACGGTTTTAGCGTAGGCTTAGAGACGGTAATGGTACATTTAAATAATGAAAAGTGAGTTTTTGGTTCTCTCCTCACTAGCCTTCAACAAACTGTCATGAGCTTGAGTTTACACTCACATATGACCTCACTCACTTGAAGCACTAATTTAGCGTCCCCACATAAACCTAAAACTATCAATATGATTACAATATAATTATTTCTTTGCCTCTTCTTTTATTTCACATTTATTCAATCTCTTTTTCTGTAAGTTAAACATGACATTCTTTTTAATGTGAAGTGTCATGCTAACTTAATTTCTCATTTTTTTCTTTGTTTCTATTTTTTCTCTTTTTTTCTCTTTTCTTTTTAGAATCCGACAAATAAATTTACAATAAAGTGCATAATCGTTAAAGCACATCACAAATCTCCCAACAAATGTAATGACAAATTCCCTCACCCCAAACTCAAGCTCAAGGACAACTAGTCTCAAGCAATCGTGATTCAAGTGTGGGTTATATGGTATAGTCCTAACATCTAAAGGATAAGCTTATAACGTGGCTTCAAAAGAAAGGGTTAAAGGCTAAAAAATGGGGCTAAGAAGGATATAAGTAATCACGGGCTAGAAAGCTAAAAAGGTTTCAAGAGGCTATCAAAGAATTGCCTTTATCATTTTTCTAGTTACATAGTTTCACCCCATTTTTACCTCTAGTTCATAATTAAGTGGGTTCTCTACTCATTTAGATATCATGTTATACCTACCACTCATTCTCAGTAAGTACAAGCTTACTTCTATTGCATTGTTCATTCATTTTTTTCTATCTATTATCTAGTGTTTGCATGCATTCAAAGTGTCTTTTACATTAACTCTAAGATCTACTAATTTCTTTCATTAATTTACAAAAAGCATGCTTATGGGGACATTCCACAAACTCTACAGTCAAATCATTCCTTAAAATAATATTTATTTAAGTTCATTTTTTTTGAAAAGTAGTAAAAACATATAACACATAAAATTGGGATGAGCAACGATACCCCATCCTAAACTCAAAAATGAGTCGTGTCCCCACGACTTGAAAAGACTCTGTAAAGCAAATAAAAATAGTATACACTACTAATTAGAAAAGGGAGAAGGAAACATATATGTATCGGCACTAGGCCGATTTCATGTAGTATTGCATCGAAGTTGAGAAGTATTCTCAGCAACGATGTATAGATTATACACCATTGAATGCGTCTTCTATAAAGTGTATTTCATCAACTCGAACTCATATTTCCATTTGCTAATCATCTCCTCATGTTTCCCCTTTACATCATCCTCCCTTAACACCAAACTCTCTTTTCGCTTTATGTTCTTCATCACTTCTCCAACCTTCATGTTATCTTGGATGACCCCCAGCTCAATTTTTCACATACTTAAAAGATTACTTGCACAATATATAATGGTAGGCTCAAACAATAAACAATTCCTCCAATAGATAACTACAAATTCTTACTTTCTAACTAGTGATAGAAAGAAAAGGAGAGTTCTAGCTATTTTACCAGATTGATAGTTGAATTTATGATGATTTGATACCTCGCATTTGCAATCTCCAACCTCCAGAATACAAGTCTTTTGATATTGTTAAAGGTGGAAATGTAGTGGGCGCTGTGTTTTATGAGATGGGTAATCAAAATATGGTGTTGTAGAGGTTTAATAGATATAATTTAAATTTTGGTGAAGAAATTTTTTTGGATTAAAAGTTGAATTTCTTGGTGTTTTTGGAAAGATTTTGTGATCGATTATGTGTTGGATGATATTTAGATCGAATATTTGATGATAATTTGGTGTTTTGATGGTAGGTTGCAGGTGTTTTTAGAGTTTGTGTTCGTCATTAATGGGGTTTCTTGTGTGAAAGGCTAACGCGCAAAATGTTGCGTCCAAGAATTAATCTTTTTCAGGAATTGCCGAGAGCGAAACGGCATGCCGGCCACATGACCGGCTATCCGGTCACGAATTTCGATATTCCCATGATAAATATCTCAAAAAGATATGCGGTTTAGGCTCAAAGAACACCTAGTTTCGACCTCCGAGCGCAAAGATATGGCTTGTCGAATTTTTCTATGATGTTGTCAGACTCTCGACGTTGTAAGTAGATTTCTCGACCGGTATGCCGGTGGTCTGGCCGGCTAACTGGTCGCGAACTTGATTTTTCGCTGACGCACATTATAGTTACGTCTATGAACTAAATTAAATGACTTTCTCCGAGAGCTCACCGGGATTGCTGGTTACAAGGCTTGCTAGCTGGTCCGGTTAGTTCAGTTTTGCCACATCAAACGCTAATTTATCTATCTCATACTTGTTTAACCCCAAAAATCAAGGATTTTAACACCTGCAAATCATCAAAAACACTACACCCTTCTCATTTCTTAAAATTATACACTAATAAACATCAATTACTCTAATATACACTACGAATTTAATGACTGAAAGCAATTTAAAACATGGTTTGTCTCTCAAGAAGCACTTTTGTTTATTACGTATTTAAGTTCGACGTGTCACCTTCCACGAAGATGGTATTGAGGCCCTTACGGTACTCTTCCACTTGAATTCCCCTCGTCCTTGACATGTAAGCTTTGGAACTTTAACACCTAATCTTTGATTCAGTCGATCTTTAACAGGGGGTGGGTAAGTTCCTCGTTTCGCCTTCTTATTTTCATGACGAAACTCATTCTCCATCACATGACAATCGAGGACCGTCCTCAACGGTATAAGCTCATTTTTATTCTTTCTGATCTCATGTTCATCTTTGAAATGAGGTGGGTAGGTGCCCCTCCTTGCCGCCTTGCTCTCACGGTGTGGCACCTTACTTGTATAGCACATGTTGATCATTTTTATTGGTGGAGGTGATTCCAACTTTTCAGCTCTAATCTCATTCAAGAATCACGTTGGGGATGGTGATGGGTGAACTTTTTGTGGTGGAGGTTCAACTTCTATTATATTGTGAACTTTGATTTTTTTCAATTGATTCCTCAACCATTTCATATTCATCTTCGATTTCAACCCAATCTTCCACTATTACCTCATCATATTATTGCTTTGTAATTTCTATAACCTCAATCACCACCTCTTCTTGTTTGCATTCTATCTCTTGATCATGTGCACACTCCATACCACTATCACAAATGTCCTCTTTCAATACCTCCATCTCAACTACTTCTTCTGGTTGATCTCTTCCATCCCTCAAGGGAGTGGAATCTTCATAAGACTCGCTACCGCTCTTGGCTAAGTCTGTAGAGTTGTTTCGTGTAGCCATTTTGTCTTGCATCTGTTGTATTCTTTCAAGTCCATCCTCGCTCTCCTCTTCTCTTTCTTGCCGCTCTTGATCTCATTCCTTGCATTCCTCGCCTAGGCGCATGACTTTAGCATGTGGCTCATCTAGTTTGGAACGAGTTATCTGTGGAGGTTATCGCATATTCTGTCTTTTTTCTTGCTGATAGTGGTAAGGTGGTGGTTGTTGATTATTCTCGGTCCACTGGTTGTTCCATATTTGCTCTTGCGGGTATTGATCAAGCGGTTGGTAGAAGTTACTACCCCGTTGTTGTTGTCCTGGAGAATCTTCCCAATAGTCGAATGGACCGGGATTTGGGTAATGTCCTCTATACATCTTTAATTAAATTTGATCATGACCCTGATTAAAGAACCTATAAAACAAAAAAAAAAGACAAGCGTAAAACGGAAAATAACAATTAAAACTACTTAAGGATTTAAACACAACGGTCACACATTGCAATCCCGGCAGCGGCGCCAAAAACTTGGTGGGTCCTGGGGTGTGATGAAAATCAACACTAAATAGGAGGACCTACTAACCGCAAGTGCACAGGTCGTTCCAAGTAATAGATAGATATAAGAGATTTCGTTCTCAGGGACTCCGAGGTATGACAATAGTGTTTAAAGTATAAGTAGAACTAATTGCGAATACGAAAATAAAAGATAAAATATATTTGTTTGGTTTTCAATTAATAAACTACTAAATGCAGTGAAATAAATTAACTAAAGTAAAGACTAGAGGATTAGACGCAGATGAAAGATATACTTGAGTCTCGCTAGGGAATCACCTAAATTCATATATTTAGTGCTTTTGTTTAAGGGAAAAATTGGTATTTTATATTAGTCAGGACTCTACAATCTCCTAACTCCTGTCAGGGTAGACTTAGAAGCTATCCTACATTATTACAAACCCCGTCAGGGCGATTATAAGCAATTTCAGATGGTTAAGACCTTACCCAATTGGTTACGTGGTTAGTCAAGCTCGTCAGGATCAGTGACGAACACCACGCGTCTATTACCTAGTTCCGTAATTAACCCCCCCACCCCCCATAAAGGTGATCACCGCCACCAGTGAATAGGCTAATTACTAAAACCTATCTCTAATTTTTGCATTAGTCAAAAATAGTAAATAAGCATGAAATAATAGTCAATATGAAAATACCCAATTTGATTTAAATTAGAAATAATTCCAAATCAGAAAATACTAAATTAGAAAGTAGGGTTCATCCCATATCGCGATTCTCAAGTATTGATTATTTAGCTCATAACAATAAAAAAATTGAGAATATAAATTTTCTAAAACAGAAATAAAATAAAGAAGAACCCAAATAGAGGAAAGAAAAGAACTCTTGTTGGAGAAAAAGGATTCTCCAGCTCCTGCTCTTACTTCTGCCTCTTGACGCTCTCTCTATAGATTATGTAATTTGAATGTTAATTGAGAGGTGTTGAATATTGTGGTCTAAATGAGAGCTTATATAGAGAGTAAGCGGATTAGGTCTAAATCTCGTAACTACTGTTCACACTCCAGTAAAACAGCTGTAACTTTTGCGTCTTAAATCCAAACCCGATTTCAGTCCTCAATTCGATCTAACTCAAAGGCACACCTTTATTATTTGCACCACCAGACGTGGATCAGTACCGTTTTGGCTCAAAATCAGCAAGAAGTGACAGCTTCCCAGTTTCTTATGCTCCTCTTCATCTCTTTGAGTGGCACCTTTGCTCTTTTGACCTCTTCTTTTGATCTAAGGCTTTAAACTTCAGTTTTCTTCCTCATCTTGGTGCTTTCTAGCATCCATGTACCTAAGAAATTCATGCTAAAACAAACGAATTAACGCACAAAAACTCTTAAAACGCAAATAATATAATTCTGAGGGGAGAAAGTGGAATATGACCAAATAAGCTGAAAAGTCAATCTAATAAGTCCAATTTCTACCTAAAATGATTTCTTCTAAGGGCATATATTTATCTAAAAAATGGAGACATGAACTAGCCAAACCATAGATGCTAAAACTAGTTTGTTTAAGTTGTCAAACATATTTTTTTCGAGTCGATTTAGAATTACTAATGAACAATTTATTTTGTACGGCCGAAGTAGAACTTTCTTGAACAATTTCTATTAGATGGAGTAAGTCATACGAAAGTTCAGATAAATAAAAAAAGTCTAAACTAATATTGAAGGTTCAATAATATAATTACAAGTAAATAATTTATTAATCTACGATTCATAACAAGACTTTCACGCATGAGTTTGAACATGTTTGTTTATTTAACGAGTTATTTTGGAGCTTAAACTTGAGTTTGTTTATAAACGAGCCAAGTTTAAACAAGTTTTTTCCAGAATCAAGTTCAAGCGGCTTGGTTTGTTTGTAGTCCTAATAGTACATAAAGTTTTTTTTAGTTAAAATGATGTATGGGAAGGTTTCAATAGTGAATATATACTCTTTATGTTTAAAGTAATAGACTAATTAATAGGTATTAGGTAGGTGTCAGCGGCAAGATGGACTATTCGACAGATTATTCGCCAAATTATTTATTTGGCAAACCAAGCTGGACTGTTATCCTTTCGATACATACCGATAGGGGGGTCTTGCAAAGAACGCTAGACACAGAGCCAACAAAGGAGGGGAAACAAGTTTCGATATCCAAGGAAGACTTACAAAGATGGGCATTGGATGAATGAACTAGGGGTGAGCAAATAAGAACCAGAAAACCAAACCGAACCAAAAAACCAGAAAAAACCGAAGCGAAAAAACCAAAAACCTAATAACCAAATGGTTCGGTTTTTAATTTTTCAAAACCGAACTTTTGGTTCGGTTCGGTTTCCTACGCAAAAACCGAACCAAAAAAACCAGAAAAAAAGACCGAACTAACGAAAGAAAAAATAGGGAATGTGTGAACTTTATTTAAAAGAATTATGTGGGAGAAACTTTTGTTAAGAATTAATCATCTACGTGAAATTTTTGTTATACTATTCGATGGTGCTAATAGTGAGAATTTTTTTATATCAGTTAAAATTATAAGTATTCATTACTTGATTGATATTATAAATCAAGATTGTATGAAGTAGGAAGTAATAGATTTAAATTTATTGTAGTATTGTAAATTAAGTTAAGTATTGTTATATTATAAATTTATATCTAATTGATATATTAATAGCCCAGATAGACAAGTAATAGTAGCATAATTGTATTGGAATATTAGTTTCTGTTGGACAATGTATTTCAAAAAATAAAGTGAAAATATTATTGACCAAGCATCCGAATTCGAAGCAAACCAAAACGAAATGAACCAATTCCGAATCAAAAACCGAATGTGGAACCAAATACGAACCAGCCTTTGATTATCAAATTATAAAAAACCAAAATATTCGGTTCGGTTCCGCTTTTTGTCGAAAACCGAGATGAATTGAACCATGCTCACTTCTAGAATGAACGTAGGAAGGGTTTCTTGTCTAAAAAAACTAATTAATTAGAAAACAAATACTGCTATAAAGTATTATTTACTTCCTTCGATGTAGGAAAGTGGAACAAACCTTTTGTCTTTTTCTTTTTACACAAGATAGCCACTTTGGAACAAATCCCTTTCTTCCTTTATAAAAAAAATCATATTTGTATGAAAGAGAAGCATAAAATCCCTCAATTTCAAGATTTGTAGCGTTCATAAAGAAATTACTATCATCAGCGAATAGTAAATGAGTAACTAAAAGGGCTAGTTTAGCAATTTTGATTCCCTCTATTATGTTTTTATATTTTTTATCTTTTATAAGAAGAGATAGAAGTTGAGTAGTTAGAGAAAAGAGCAAGGGCGACAAAGGATCTCCTTGTCGTAAACCCCTTTGTGGTTTATCTATCGCAACTGGAAAACCATTAATAAGTATAGCGTATGAGACAGAGTTTACACATCTCATTATCTTGCTTACCCATTTATGGTTAAAACCCATTTTATACATAACATCTTGAAGACAGTCCCATTCAACATTCTCGCAAGCCTTTTGAATATCTGCTTTAACTGTCAAGTAATATTTTTTTGTATCCCTCTTATTTTTAATGAAATTACTAATTTCATGAGCTACCATCGTATTCTCTTGAATGTGCCTTCCAGGTATAAATGCTGATTGAATTTTATCTATCAATACATTCAATACCGGTTGCATTCTATTCACGAGAATTTTTGCAATAATTCTGTAAATGAAGTTAGAACAGCTAATGGGACGAAAGTGTTTAATATTAGTAGGTTTCGAAATTTTAGGTATCAAGGATATAAAGTTTTTATTTAATTCTTCAATAGAACCCTCGTTATACCAAAAATCATTGATAACTTTGATGACATCTAGTTTTTTAATAGACCAGTATTTTTTATAAAAAACCCTGGGGTAATTATCGGGACCTGGTGCTTTATTAGCACCAAGTTCTGCAATAGTTTTCTCAATATCGTATATCTCAAGTTTTTTATTGAGACAATCATTTATATAACTAGTAATTACAGGTTGGATGTTAGAGATAATGGGTTCATAATCCCTTTTTCCCACAGTTTTGAATATGTTATTAAAACAAGTCTTAATTTCATTACTAATGTCAGTGAAGTTTTCAACCCATATTCCTTCATCATTTGTGATTCTATTAATAGTATTAATTTTCCTTCTTTCTTTAGTAGAAGCATGGAAAAATTCGTATTTTTATCGCCTCTTTTAATCCAATTATTACGAGACCTAGAGGCCCAAAAACCCTCCTCCCTTTTACATAATTCTTCTACTTGTTTAATAACATTGTTATATTCATTCCAGTCCTTAGTAAGAGGATCATTATAAATACTTTCAAGTTTTTGAATGTGTTTATTAATCATTTTTCTATTGTTATTAAACTTAGCCTTACTCCATTTTGTTAACAAGAGTTTACATTTTTCAAGTTTAAAAGTAAGAGCATTTCTATGAAGACCAAGAGGGTAGTTTTTAGTTCCTAGACTTTCTTAATTATATTAAGACAATCAGCTTCCTCAGTACAATTATTCTCAAAATAAAAGCGTCTATCTTTTTTAATATGCGTATCTTTCATAATAAGGACTTGGGGGGAGCGGTCAGAACCAATAGCTGGTAAAAGAGCTACCCAGGCTGTTGGATATAAATCACCCCAATTTTTATTGCAGAAGGCCCTATCAATTAAAGATTTTATCATATCTTCATTAATTACTTTATTAGTCCATGAGAATTTACAAACTTTAGTAATAATCTCATCAATTTTATGGTGTTTGATAAACCCATTAAACATATTCATAAACTTATTAGTATGTTTATTACCCCCTTTTTTATCTAAGGTATATCTCATATTATTAAAGTCACATATAAGCATCCAAGGTTGATTATTACTGGGCTGCATTTGCTAAATAAATTCAAACATTCTTCCTTATTTTTATCCAAAGGGGCTCCATAGACATAAGTTGTTAAAAATTCAATGCCTTCGTATTTAATATTGCAGTGAAAGTGGTTAATCGATTTACTAATAATATTAATATCCAAATTTTGTTTAATAAAGATTGCTAAACCCCCACTAAGTCCAATAGGTTCTACGGTCTCAAGGAGGGACATATTTATAATTTTCTAAGTTTCTTAACAGTAGAATATGAATTTTTTGTTTCCGAGATAAAAAGTACCTGAGGCTGATATTTGGCAACCATATCAGCTAGGGTCTGGACTGTCAAGGTGTTGCCAATACCCTGACAGTTCCAGGAGAGTCGTATCATTGAGAGGATTGGGGTTGATCTAGGTCAACCCCGCAAACCTTCTTAGCAGTTGTAATTCCTTCTTCTTACCAGAACAGCTTGAGTCATCAACTCTGATTTCCTTTTCCTCTATCCCTTCTGCAAGATAAAGCTCTTCAACTATAGATATTGCTCTTTTATCTCCCCATTTCTTGCAGCCCATAGCGTTTTTTGTCTTTTGACATTAACTTGAGTGGAGTTGTTTCTTTTAACCTTCTTATTTCTAGCTTTAACATAGATCCTACCAGATGATTCTCCAATTTCCATCTTTTTAATACCATGTTTTTGTGAGTCTTCTTCATTGTCGATATTCCCAAAGAGGTTTGAAATAGACGAGGGTAGTGAATAATTCTGGGTTAGTGAAGGTTTGGGGTTGTATAGATGTCTGAAGTGGTGGTAATCTGTGATGAGGAATTAGGGATTTGTATTTTGGGGGTGGATGATTTTTGAGAGAGAGAGTGAGGGGTTAGGAGTGTTGGAGGACACGAATTGGGTTGAGAGATTAGATGTGTTTGGGTTAAATTTGTTTGGGTTGTCTGATGGGTTATGGGGAGAGTTTGGGCTAGGGTGAAATGGTTTTGGGAATATAACATTTGGGCTTTTGATAGTTTGAGTTGGGCTGATATAACTTCCAAATACTATTTCATTTGATTGGGCTGGTGGGTTATTGAGTTTATCAACTAAAGTGGTGGTTAACGTGGCCAAGTTCTTTTCCTTTTCTAAAAACTTATCCTCTTTCATCTTCAGACCAGACAAAATTGAATCCTCTCCATTACCGTCCTTGTTTTTCTCTTTCATACCTTCCACTACTTATCCTTTACCTTTGCCGGAGGTACTCATAGTACCAAATTCAAAAATCCCCGTTGCATCCCCGTTACCGTTACCGTTAGTTGAGGCGTTACTGAGTTTGCTGCCGAGTTTCATTTTCGAATTTCTCTGATTTTGACTCAATTTAAGTAATTTTCTTGTAGATTCTTGAGCAGAGTTTTCCTCTTTCTTGTTATTATTCATTATTTGACTTATAGTGTAAGACGGCCCTCTAGTAGATGTATTAATCCAAGCACCCAATTTAGGCGAGGCTTTAGGGTTTTGACATTTACCCTCTTCATGGACAAAAATCCCACAGCTATAGCAAACCTTGCCTATATCTTCATAAATGAACTTAATCCAAACCGAATTAGATTTTTTTTCCAATAGTTGATTCCAGATATTAGAGGTTTGTTAGGTTCCAATCGTCTTGGACTCTGGTAATAGACTTCTCATCAACATTGATGTTTCCTGGAAGCTCAATACAATGAACTTTTCCAAAATAATTCATCATTTTACCAACACAATTTTGTGTTAGTAATTTAGATGGGGTTCCCATAAGTTGGATCCAAAAAGTAGTGTGACTGACTTCATTGCTGCCATAACTGTTAAATTTTTTAATAGCTAGATGTTTTCCTTTTATTGTCCACTGCCTTTGATTCCAAACTTTAAGTTTGTCTTCTTCATTCTTAAAATTGATAATGTAGGTGTTAGCAGCATTTCTTTCTACCTCAACTTGATATTTAAGTGACCAGTATTTGTTGATGTGATTTTTGATAAAGATGTGGTTTGTTTTATCTTGTATTAAGAGTCTATCAACCAGTTTATATTCGCAAGTGTTTTTGTACACTAAGTTATTGTCTGGAGTAATAACCAGTGCATTATTTTTTGCTAGGGGGTGAGACGGCGCATAGAAGTCCATGAGCTCGGATGTGAGTTTGGAGAAACAGATAGGTGAGTAGAAAGGAAGAAAGATTGAAGGAAGTAGCAGGAAAGGGGTGAAAGAGGAGGAAAAAGCTTGTGTTTTTGGAAATTTAAGTAAAGATACACAAGATTCAAGTTGGATTCACAAAAAATGTAGAGATTTTGAGTGAGGAAAGGGCTGAAAATTTAGAAATATAAATTTTAGTGAGGAGAGAGAACAGAGAGAATTTCATAATTCAAAAAATTTTATATCACATAACATAAACGTAAGGAAAAACGAAGAATAAGCTTTTTTTTAAAAGATGAAAATTTAAGTGAGTTAATTTTTTGTGAAGAAATTGTTGTTATTCGCCATAGAAGACTTTTAGAGCTTTGGAGAGAGACAAAAGATAGTTATATCTGATACACTTACATTGAATTAATAAATATAGTTACGCTACTGGTATGAAACTTAACTTAAATAAATGTGGTGTAAAATTTGGTCCCAATACACCCCAATTTTTACAGAATAACATAGCTACAAGACTTGTTATGCCTATTACGAATAATCTAGGTAACTATCTTGGTCTACCTACGGAATAAAGTAGATCCAAGGTAAAGGACCTAAATTCCCTAGTTGAAAAAACATTACAAAGAACGGAAAACTAGAAAAACCTCTTCCTATCTGCACCAGGAAAGAAATTCTCATTAAATCTATAATTCAAGCTTTACCTAATTATTATATGTCATCTTACCTTATTTCTCAAAAAATATGTGATCTTATTACTTCTCAAATCTTAAACTTTTGGTGGGGCAGTAATGGTAAGAAAAAAATACATTGGGAAAAGTGGGATTCTTTAACAAAAAGTAAATTCTCTGGTGGTTTAGGCTTTCTTGATTTGCACCTCATGAACCTTGCACTACTAGGAAAACAGGCTTGGAATATTATTAATAATCAAGAATCCCTTTTATTCAAAGTACTAAAGGGTAAATATTTCCCTTCAACTTCATTCACCGAAGCTCAATTAGGGAGCTCACCTCTTAGGGTTGGATGAGCCTATTGAGTGGAAGGGATACTATAAAGGATAACCTTAAATGGAAGATTGGTAACGGAAACACTATTAACTTACATAGTGGTATTTGGATACAAGGTAAGAATGAAATAATCAACCCCAAGAAGGGTTGAGCTAAGAAAGTTAATGACTTAATGATTATTAATGAGAGAATATGGAATGAGGATGTTATTATACAAGACTTTGACTCTGATATATCTAATATAATCCTCAACACTTTTATTCCTTATTTAGAAGGTAAGGATATACCATACAGGGATAAGGATATTGATGGTACTTATACAGTTAAAAAAAGTATCAACTTCTTAAAGAAGTACATGATAAATAAATCTCTATTAAAGGTAATAATAAACCGACTTCTTCTCACAAAATAAGTACTGATATTTGGAAGTTGATATGGAATTTAAAAGTAGCTCCAAAGATTAAAAAATTTATGTGTAGAGTTATTAAAAATTTGCTACCTACCAATGAGAATATATATAAAAAGAAGGTTTTAAAAACACCTATCTGTGATATATGTAACAGGGAAGATGAGAATACTGAACATATGCTACTAAACTGTAATTGGGTTAGAGCTATTTGGCTCGCTTCTCAGTTTAACATATTAACTTGCAACCAGAACCCCAATATAATGGATTCTTGGATGGCAAGCTTAATTGACAATATGAAAAAATAAAAAGTCGAAAATGACTTTATTATGGAACAAGTTTGTACATTATTTTGGAGTATCTGGAAAGCGAGAAATGATAATTAATACAAGTATGTTCGACTAGATCCTATGAAAGTTATTAACAGGGCTACTAAATAATGGGAAGAGTATAAAAATGTAAATTATTCTAATGATGTTATTAATAAACTGAAGGATAATAAGAATTCTAAAAATAAGAATGATAACTCGACTGAGAAAGGTAATACAGGTATTACAAAGAATAACGAAATGAAATTGATTCCCCTCCGATTAACTTTATTAATATTTACTGTGACGCTACTTTTAACAATAATGAAGTTGTTATATCTTGTGTCAACAGGGATCATATAGGCAAGGTCATTAAGTGCGAAGCTTTGGAAATCAAGGTGGAATCTCCAATTGAAGATGAAGCTCTAGGCATTATAAAAGCTTGTGTAATTGCTTGTGACTAGAAAGACTCAAGAACAATTATTGAAAGTGATTGCCAAAGAGTGATGCTTCCTTTAGAGAATAATACTTTTATTGCTATTCCAAAGCTTTGTAATATTATTAAGAGTATTTACTTTATTGCGGAAACTTGTAAAGTTATTTTTAAATGTGTTAGTAGATATAGGAATAATCTAGCCGATGAGGTAGCCAAACATAAGCAAATTTGCAAAATGCATGACTCGCACATTTGTGCGTACTCAAGTAGGTTAGATAGAATTATTAGAAACGAGGTCGTTCCTTCAAAAATTGGTTAATTTGTAATAAGTTTTAATGTCTAATGGGAGTAAGAAAAAGATGTGTTTGCATGTATTTAGGACGTGTTTGAAATTTCTTATTTTAGAGTTAAAAAATATTTTAAAATAAACTTGTAAATTTTAAAAAGTTATTAAAAAAATTTAAAATCTAGAAACATTTTAATTGCTTTTTTTAGAAGTACCAATTCAATGTTTCTCTAAAAAGTGCTTTTTAAGATAAAAAATACTCTTAAAATCATAAAAATACTTTTAAGTGTTTCTAAAAAAAATACTTCCAAAGACACTTAATATTTGTTTTTTTTCTTTTGGTTTATCTTTCTGGGTTAATCTATCAATTTCTAATGAAAACTAGAAAAATTATTGTTAAAAAAAAGGTTCTTTTTGGAGGTTATAAAAAAGAGTAAAGCAAATATATATATTATCTGGAGTATATAAAAGAAATAGATTCACATAAAGTTTTATTTTTTCTAAAAAGATGTTTTAGTTATAAAAAATAATAATAATTGAGAGATATATATTTTTATTGATAAATATTGTTTAAATTTTTCTCATAGAATTTTTTTTCTTATTAATTTCAAATATTTTTTATAAATAAAATCTAGGGTGTAATTAAAATTGATAGTTGCTGGTTAGATTACTCTGCAATGACCAAAAAATCATGTGATTGGAGGATTAGGATTTAGGGATTTCCATAAAATGAATTTAGCGCTCCTCGCAAAACAAATTTGGAGGTTACTAAAAAACCCAATTCATTGGTATCTCAAGTCATTAAGGGTATTTATCATCCTAAAACAGATCTTTGGAATGCTAAGCTTAAGCAGAAAAAATCTTGGAGTTGGGCTAGTTTATTTAAAGGACTTCAATCTATCAAAAAAGAGTGTTGTTGGCAAATTGGAAATGGATTAACAGCAAACATATGGGACGACAACTGGGTTGGACCGGGTATAAAAATTGACAAATGTGATTGGCTTGGTATAAATAAAGTTGCGGAATTATTTAATAATAGTTGTTCAGGGGGGAAATGAAAACTTAATTGATTTAATTTGAAATAACAGAGAAAACATGAAATAAATAGATTACAAATTATTAATATTGAAGATGAGGATAGAATAATTTGGCCTCATTCGAGAGATGGAGTATACACAACAAAATCCGGCTATCATTGCTTAGTTAATCAAGAGATTAAAAAAGAAGCACAATCATCCATCGTAGGAGAAAAGGATGGGGAAGCGTATATGGGGTCAACTATATGGAAATCAAATGTACCGACTGGTGGGGGCAAAGGTGTGATAAAATAATAGATAAATAATGATAATAATAAAGAGTCACACACCCTTGAGAACCACGGAACTCACTGCAAGTATCACAGATCGTATGCAAGTTTTAATGATAAGTCAAGTTCGTTCGCAGGGATTGTATCCGTTAAATCTAATTATGTTTAACAAGCGTAGATGAATTTAGATGTTTGGATAAAATATGAATAAAGATAAATAACTATCTAATGCAAATAAATAAATAAAACAAATAAACAAAACAGATAACTAAATATGAAAGTAAGTCAAATAGATTAGGATTACTACGTCTATTACTAAATTGTTATTCTAACCTGTCACATTAAGCATTATATATTAACCAGGATTGCAACAAACCTTAGTGGCTATCTAGTCACACTAGACGATTATGTGGTGTTGTCAATAACTAAGAATAATCCTAAGATTGATCAGATCTAGGAAATAGGTCAAAACACATAATACAATATACGCCAAGCTTAATCAATTAAAATAACCAAATAGTATTTAAAGATCAAATAATAATCCAACAATTAAGAATAAACTTACAGAATAACAGCTTAGAAATATGGTTGAGAATAGATCTATAGCTAATTACTCTAGGTATAGAGAAGGTGAGATGTAGAAGAGGGGTTGTCAAGCTCCAATCTTCTTCTTCTTGTCTTCTTCTATAGGTCAACTTGCTTCTTGGATGAATAGCTTGATTTCTAAGGATGAATATCTATCTAAAGGACTAAGCTATTGTTTAAAACTAAGAAAATATAAGTAAAGACTAAGCCTATACTTTGCAATTGAGCAAGGACATGTTTACAATGATAAGAGGGTGTATTTATAGGTATCTTGGAAGCCCTAATTCGTTTTCTTGAAGGAGAAGTAAGTAGTGGACTCCAAGCCCAACTCAAATTCGTAACCCTAAAAACACCAAATCAGGTCCGATTTTCTTTTGGCTCTAACAGCTTCGATATTCATCCGTTTGACGCGTATGAATATACCAAATTGATCGTCTCGGAAAGCTCTTCAACTTTGCTCTTGACCGTTTCTCCAAATTCCACACCGTTTTTGAGATATAAGCTGATTTGTGGTCGTAGGTGCAGAAATTCAGGATTAAGGCAGCTTTTCCTTTTCCATGTTTTTAGCTTTTATTTCCTTATCTCCAATTACCATGTCTATCTCTTTCCATAAGTTGTAGTCTTTGACTTGGAATCTAATTAATCTCCATAATTATCTTTAAAGCTTCACACTAAATAAATAATTAAACCCAATATGCTCTAAAAATATTATTTTACTAAATCAAGACTCAAAATAGGAAAGTGTAGCATTTCTCACGAAAATCGACTATAATGACTTCTAAATCACTAAAAATGATGTCTCATCCTAATATAAATCTATCACAAATGAGGAGACATCAAGACCCCCAACTCAAAGTTGTATCGTCCCGATACAATAAAGATAAAAACAAAGGGAAGTCTCTAAATACACACCTAGGTCAATTAAGCACAGAAGACAGAAGATAGAAGAATATGGAGAATAGACTCGAAGCAACTACTCAGAAAATTTCATGTAATAATATTTAAAAACTACATACCTGTACACGTCTCATATCCACAGTCAACACGGCTTGAATTCAAGAGCAGATTAGTTTCGCAATGTAAGAAGGAGAGGAACTTTACTCAGTTCCCCAAGGAAGCTATAGATTGTTCATCGAACTTCACTAGTATCCAAAGATCCATTTAACTACTTTATATTGGCTCAATCACTTCTCGATTACATAGCAAAGAATCAAAAGGTCTTTAAGGTTGTAATGTAGGCTTAGGGGCGGTATGATAAGTATATTTGGATAATTTAGAGTGAGCTTTTGGCTCTCTCCTCACTAGCCATCAACGAATCGCCCTAGAGCTTGAGTTACTCTCATAGAACGTTTCTCACTCAACCCAATGATTTCTTTGATGCACAATTTAGCATCCCCAATAACCCAATTAAAGCATAAGATATTCACATAAAAATTCCACTTTGCCGGTCCGAATATATATATTTTTCTTTTCAAATCAATTTCTTTTCTATAGCCATGACTCTCTTTTTAATGTTGAGATATCACGCTAATTTTCTCATATATATATTTTTATGCCCTTATTGGCAAAATTAGCTCGAAACTTCTTTTTCATTCACTATTACCCCGGCAAAGGGTTACAATACAAATCTGTGAATCATCATCAATATAAATAACAGAGCACAATTTATAAGCTCAAAAATCCCAACCCAATAACAATTCCCATAATGGTGGACCCACCACCCCAAACTCAAGCTCTAAAACAACTGTCTATGCATCGCGATTCGAGTGCGGGTCATATGGAAAAGTCCTATAATCTAAAGGGATATGTCTTATAATGTGTTTAATAAAAAGGCTTTAGAAAGGCTAGAAGGGGCTGAGAAGGATATAGCACATAAAATCGAAATGACAAGGTGAGAAGGTATAAAAAGGCTTCAAAGGCTTTAAATATGAAAGAACCGCCTTAATCACTTTCTACACTATGTAATTTCGTTATTTTCTTACCTTTAGCACTTTCATCAAATGGGTTTGTCAACTAGCTTGGATCTCACGGCCTACACACTTCTCAAGGTTCCCTGAGATCGAACATACTTTCTATCGCATTGCTCACTAATCTTCTCTTTACTATCAATGTGTGTTTTCCTGCAAATACTCAAAGCATACAAATAAAATAGCTCATAAACATACTACTTACTATCATTAATTTACTGAGCTTATGCTTTCAAGCTATTAAACACACTCTACATACATCTAAACCTTCAAAAATTTTAATTTTACCTAAAAACAGAAAAATTGGAGATGAGAGACAACGAATCCCCACACCCCCAACTCAAAAATGAGCCGTGTCCCCACGACTCGAAAAGACTCGAAAATAAAATAAAAGAAAATTAAAATTTCACAGATATTGCACATAAAGAAAAGGTAAGGAAGAAAGAAAACATACTCTTCGAGGCTATTGCCTCGCCTGATCAATACCCATAGTAGGGTGCAGTGCTTTTCATGTATGAAAACTTCTATTATCACCAATTTCGCTTTCCCTTACATCTTCTTATGATCCATCCCAATCAATCACACTCTAGAATCTCTTCTTTATCTTCTTCCAACTTTGCTCTTTGAATTATCTCTCATGTGACAGTTGTTCATCCAGGAATATGTTTTGAATACAGCTACTAGCGTCCCAGAAGCTTTCGTTCATCTTAGGTTAAAGGACTATCGATTGTAGAGGTTGTGGTGTCTTCCTTATGAAAGTTTAAACCTTTTTGTTCTTTGAATTCACCACAGCTAGCTTTCCTCTATTCCCTTTCCGATTTACCTTGTAATTTATTCCCAAACTAGTACCCATCTCAATAAAAATCTTCTAGAGCTTACCCAATACCTTGCTTTGATTCTTCATATACCTTAACACTTGATAATATCTCTATTCTCTTCATCATCTCTTTTGACCCCCAACTCAAAGCTTTGAACACTCTTGAAATTTGTAACTTTATGATCATAGGTGGAACAAGCTTTATTTTGGTTAGGAAAGGTGTTAGGATGATAATTCTCCATGTGGGTATGATTGAACCAAGCTTTGGTGATATGGGTTTAAGGAATTTTGGGAAAAGATTTTTAGATTCATGGCCTTGATTCTCCGTTTCTAGGTGTTTTGATATGATTCGGGTGCTTGAATCTTCTTTGTAATGATGTAGGGAGGGATTTGGATGAGAATTCATGGTGAATTGGTGATGTTTTGATGTTAGGTGAAGGTTTGTTGAAGCTTTAATGGAGTTGGGAGAGTTCTGGAGAGAAGAAAGAGGTTTAAGGTTTGATAAATTCGGAATAATAAGCATTAGATCTCCTTATTAGCTTGAAACCCTTTCTTTTCTCTCTCTGGCGGCGTGGCGCGGTATACCGGGCATATCCTCCGGTATACCGGAACATCTGATGATCAAAAATTTTTAGCTTCTGGATAAAACCCGTGGTAGGACCCCGTGGTACGGGTTTTTGAGCTGCGGACCATGGTCCGGTGTACCGCGGGGGTGCTCCGCGCCTCCTACGTCAAAAAACCCGTGGTAGGACCCCGTGGTACGTGTTTGTGCGGTGCATGGCGCGGTATAGGGTCCGGTATACCGGACCCATCAGCTATTTTTTTTTTCGTTTCTGGATAAAACCCGTAGCTCTACCCCGTGGTACGGGTTTTTACCGTGCGGTGCACCGCGGCTGAGGTCCGGTGTACCGCACCTGGCAAAAACCTCCCCAACAGCTAGATCTCGAAAAGTTATGCAGTTTAGGCTCAAAAATCACCTGATTCCGATATCCGAGCGCAAAGATATGACTTGCCGAAGTTTCGTTCCGAAAATTTTTTCTCGCTTCCCTAACTCGATTTCTCCAATACCTAAACATCAAAAACACTAATACCTTTCTCAAATATGCAATATCAACTAAGAACAACTAAATTAAACATAAATTAAAAACGTAAAATGCATGAATATTAAAAAACTACGGGTTGTTTCCCGTACAACACTTTTGTTTAACGTCTTTCAAAGTTAGACGTGTTACCTCGATTAAGGCTTGCGTACATAACCTCCCCAATAATGGGTTAGGTCGTGCTCATCTACTATCCGAAGTTTGTGACCCTTCTTAGCTTGTATCTCAATCCGTTTTGACGAAATAACTCTCGTAACCACAAACGGACCCATCCACGAATCCTTGAATCCCCGTGGTCTATTCTCTTGTTTGGGGGCTTTCCATGCAACCATGTCACCAACCCCAAACTCACTTTTAATTCTCTTTTTCACGGGTTGACTGTGGACTTTCTTTTTAATTTCTTTTGTCACAACTCGGAGTGTCGGGGCTTCTATACGTGATTCCTCATGCTTTTCATCCACCAAGTGGAATATTTTAGATTCTTTTCCCACTTGGAAAGTCACGGTTCCCCTATGCATATCAATTATACTGTGACTTGTCGCCAAGAATGGGCGTCCAAGTATCAATGGAACATGTTGACCTGCAATGCTATCAAGGATAACAAAATCTGTAGGTATAGTTAAAGTACCTACTTGGACAAGCACGTCTTCAATGACTCCCCATGGCTTTATCGTTGAATTATCTAGGAGCAGCAGATCAATATCTTTTCTTTTGGCATCTCCCATGCCTAACTTCTCGAACAAACTCTTGGGCATGATATTCCTTCCTGAGCCCAAGTCACACATCGCTTTAGCTTTGAAATTACCACCTATATTAATGTGGAGATATAAAGCTCCAAGATCTTGCATCTTTTGTGGTAATTTCTTTGGAATGGTCGTCAAGCTTTCTCTAGTATGGTCCCTATTCTCAATTTCAACTTCTACACTTTCACTCTTTTTAGACAGATCTTCCTTGCAGACTATCGGTGGTGTAGGCTCTTTATATGCGATTACGTCCTCTATGCATATCGTGCTTTGTTCTTCTAGCTCATTAAGTGGAACTTGTGATGATTCCACTTCCTCCTCTTCTTGAAGGCTGAACTCTTCAACAACATCGAACCAAACATCGCTATCGATTTCAATGGCATTATCATCAATTTGTTTACCTAGGCCAGTTTGCATGTATGGGACGTCGAGTATAGGAACAATGATTTCTTCTGGGCTTGACGTTTTAGTTTTAGTATCACCACTAGGATAAGTAATTCTTTGTAGATGAAGTGGTGATAGTAACGGATGTGTAGGTGGTGGTTCCACCTTACTTCCTTCTTTTTGCACCTCTTGTGCGGTTGTCTCTTCTTTATTGGTTTCTTTTTCTTCTTCCACATACTTGAATTCTGGTTCAACCTCCTTCGTACTTTGATCTTTAACAATTACTTCTTCTAAGCTAAGCTTGGTTGGTTCTTCTACGGTTGAAATTTCGAACCCAACATTGCTATAACCCAGTTTCTTATGTAATTCTTGTTGTAACTGTTGATTGATCGTAGTGAGGTCCGTTAATCTTTGCTTCATTGCTTGATATTTTTGGTGCATCGAACGTATTAAGGTTGTATTAGCATCTATCTTTGCCGCATGTTGCTTTTCCATACTCTCCAGATAACTTATACTTTCAAAAACTCGGTGAGATGGAAATGCTTGTCGAACCTGTTCTTCTATGATGCTTCGGATTAACGGTGGAGTCTCTTGCTGATATTTTAGAGAAGAATTGGTCACTTGCGTGACTTGTGTCTCCAAGGCCTCCACTTTTGCAGTTTGCTCATTGTGGAGCTGCACAACATTTTGAACCAGATTCACTAAATTACCCATCAGTCCTTCGAGCTTGGTTATAGCTTCTTCTTGTGGATTATGCATGGGTTGTGGTGGAGCTTGAAATTGATAGCTCGAACCTTCTTGATAAAGATTTTGACTTCGGGTCCCATGCATATTTGGTGCGTAATAATTTTCCATACCTAATAAACCTGAGAAGAGACTAAAAAGAAAACGCGTAAAACTGAAAACAAATAAAAACTTCTACACTAAATAAACACAAAATAGATTTAACTTAAAGATAAATCCCCGGCAGCGGCGCCAAAAACTTGGTGGGGGCAAAGGTGTGATAAAATAATAGATAAATAATGATAATAATAAAGAGTCACACACCCTTGAGAACCACGGAACTCACTGCAAGTATCACAGATCGTATGCAAGTTTTAATGATAAGTCAAGTTCGTTCGCAGGGATTGTATCCGTTAAATCTAATTATGTTTAACAAGCGTAGATGAATTTAGATGTTTGGATAAAATATGAATAAAGATAAATAACTATCTAATGCAAATAAATAAATAAAACAAATAAACAAAACAGATAACTAAATATGAAAGTAAGTCAAATAGATTAGGATTACTACGTCTATTACTAAATTGTTATTCTAACCTGTCACATTAAGCATTATATATTAACCAGGATTGCAACAAACCTTAGTGGCTATCTAGTCACACTAGACGATTATGTGGTGTTGTCAATAACTAAGAATAATCCTAAGATTGATCAGATCTAGGAAATAGGTCAAAACACATAATACAATATACGCCAAGCTTAATCAATTAAAATAACCAAATAGTATTTAAAGATCAAATAATAATCCAACAATTAAGAATAAACTTACAGAATAACAGCTTAGAAATATGGTTGAGAATAGATCTATAGCTAATTACTCTAGGTATAGAGAAGGTGAGATGTAGAAGATGCATATTTGGTGCGTAATAATTTTCCATACCTAATAAACCTGAGAAGAGACTAAAAAGAAAACGCGTAAAACTGAAAACAAATAAAAACTTCTACACTAAATAAACACAAAATAGATTTAACTTAAAGATAAATCCCCGGCAGCGGCGCCAAAAACTTGGTGGGGGCAAAGGTGTGATAAAATAATAGATAAATAATGATAATAATAAAGAGTCACACACCCTTGAGAACCACGGAACTCACTGCAAGTATCACAGATCGTATGCAAGTTTTAATGATAAGTCAAGTTCGTTCGCAGGGATTGTATCCGTTAAATCTAATTATGTTTAACAAGCGTAGATGAATTTAGATGTTTGGATAAAATATGAATAAAGATAAATAACTATCTAATGCAAATAAATAAATAAAACAAATAAACAAAACAGATAACTAAATATGAAAGTAAGTCAAATAGATTAGGATTACTACGTCTATTACTAAATTGTTATTCTAACCTGTCACATTAAGCATTATATATTAACCAGGATTGCAACAAACCTTAGTGGCTATCTAGTCACACTAGACGATTATGTGGTGTTGTCAATAACTAAGAATAATCCTAAGATTGATCAGATCTAGGAAATAGGTCAAAACACATAATACAATATACGCCAAGCTTAATCAATTAAAATAACCAAATAGTATTTAAAGATCAAATAATAATCCAACAATTAAGAATAAACTTACAGAATAACAGCTTAGAAATATGGTTGAGAATAGATCTATAGCTAATTACTCTAGGTATAGAGAAGGTGAGATGTAGAAGAGGGGTTGTCAAGCTCCAATCTTCTTCTTCTTGTCTTCTTCTATAGGTCAACTTGCTTCTTGGATGAATAGCTTGATTTCTAAGGATGAATATCTATCTAAAGGACTAAGCTATTGTTTAAAACTAAGAAAATATAAGTAAAGACTAAGCCTATACTTTGCAATTGAGCAAGGACATGTTTACAATGATAAGAGGGTGTATTTATAGGTATCTTGGAAGCCCTAATTCGTTTTCTTGAAGGAGAAGTAAGTAGTGGACTCCAAGCCCAACTCAAATTCGTAACCCTAAAAACACCAAATCAGGTCCGATTTTCTTTTGGCTCTAACAGCTTCGATATTCATCCGTTTGACGCGTATGAATATACCAAATTGATCGTCTCGGAAAGCTCTTCAACTTTGCTCTTGACCGTTTCTCCAAATTCCACACCGTTTTTGAGATATAAGCTGATTTGTGGTCGTAGGTGCAGAAATTCAGGATTAAGGCAGCTTTTCCTTTTCCATGTTTTTAGCTTTTATTTCCTTATCTCCAATTACCATGTCTATCTCTTTCCATAAGTTGTAGTCTTTGACTTGGAATCTAATTAATCTCCATAATTATCTTTAAAGCTTCACACTAAATAAATAATTAAACCCAATATGCTCTAAAAATATTATTTTACTAAATCAAGACTCAAAATAGGAAAGTGTAGCATTTCTCACGAAAATCGACTATAATGACTTCTAAATCACTAAAAATGATGTCTCATCCTAATATAAATCTATCACAAATGAGGAGACATCACCGACAAAAATAAGGAAATTTGCTTGGAGAATTTGTAACAACACAATTCCAACTAAAGTAAACTTCAGAAAAAGAAATGTGCTAAGTCTACTGTTTGTGAATGGTGTGAAGAAGAGGATGAAACAATTGAGCACCTTTTCATTAAATGTCCTTTCAGTGTAGCAATTTGGGCTCAATCACCGTTACAAATTAAAGTGGAAAAGGAGACGATAGATAATTTTAAAGATTGGTTTTTAAATATTATTAAAAGCTATATTAAAAATGGATGGGAGAGAAATCAGGTTATTAGCAACATAATTTCGATCATACGGAGCTTATGGAAAGGAAGAATGAAAAGTTTTTTTGATAAAAAAGAATGGGATATCTCGGAAGTCATTAACGAGACCAATAGAGTAATTAATAAATTGTTCAAATTGGAATTAAAGTGCAATGACAAAATTATGCTGAGAAAAATAAAGAAGAATGAAGAAGATGATATAATTACAGATTCAGCGGGTTTGGTTTGGTATAATGATACGGCTTTTACTAATAGTGAAGAGGCATCAGGAATTGCATACATAGCAATAGGAAAGGATGGTAAAATAAGAGAAAAATATTTAGAAAAGTTTATTGCAAAAGCGTAAAAGAAGGAGAATGGTGGGCATTATTACAAGCGATGAACGCTTCTGAGGGAATTGATTGTAGAAAGGCTTCTTTCTACTCGGATAACCTTGAAATTGTTCAAGGTATAAATCATAAAAAGGGAATTGATTGGAAGATCCTTCCGTTGATCGAAATGATATGGAAATGGACTTCAAAATTTCCATAATGGAAAGTATTGCATATCAATGGAGAACTAAACATTATAGCTGATCTAACAGCGAAATGCATAAGGAATGGAAAAAACTTATCTCAATGGTTGTCAACGGACGTTTTTAATAGTTTAGATTATCTTAATTATGAATTAAAAACATTGTGATATATAACAAAAAAATGCCTTTGATTCCAAAATGGTTTTTAATTGTAATAAAAAAATCTCTTATATAATTTAAATTTGTTTATCAGACAAAAATATATAACAAAAATAATTATATATATATATATATATATTCACATTAGGGTAGAGGATGTTAATTGATTTGTTTGTGAATAAATACAATTCATGCAAAAATAATTTTTTTTTTTACATATAGATAATTCATATGTTAGTTATAATTAATTTGAATAAAAATATACAAAAATGAATAAATATATTTATAAAATCTAAATATATTTGTTCATTTTTTTAATATTAATTAAGTATACGGTGTATTCAGTAAAATTATAAAAATTACTTTTCAAAAGTGAATATTTTAAAGAGGATTCTACGATTTACAGCCCAAATACCCACCCTCTTAAGATATAAAGCCCAAGTTAACATTTGTTCTGCCAAAAGCCTTACCGTATCTTACTACCATCGTCTATTACCTTAATACCCTCTATTTACATCTTACAAAGTGATTGTCTCTTCCTTACTTTTGCTGACACAAATGAATTATATTATATAATTTATCAATATAGTAATCCATATCTATTCCGTAATGCTCACACTCTCTCATTCATTCTTCCAGCTAATTCTCTCCCTCCATCTCATTGCATTTGAAATTCGAATATTGCAGATTTTTTTGAAGATCAATATCAGATCAGGTATGTTCATCATTCTTCTTTCAAGTGTGAATTTCGTGATTTAGTGGCGTAGTATATCAGCATCAAGAACTTCGTATGCATCATTTTTTACATCATTAGGTTTCTTGATGCTCCATTGTTATGTATGTTGATCATATTTGTCTAGATAACCTCGTTTGTTGCCCTGTTGTTATTATCTTGTTCTAGTTAATATGTACACTGTATTGATGATTAAATGTGTCACCGTCATGTTTGTTGATAAATATGTGTAGTATTTCCATAGACATTGTTGTACAGAATCCTACGTAGACTCTGATATAAGACTCATCAGACTCTCAGGGTACAGACATATATTCAGACATGTTTATATGGTCATGAAATTTTTATATGGTTCGTTTGTATACACATATGCTCAGACATGTTCACAATCAGATATACGGTACATATATGTTCATACATATTGTGTACAGACATTTAGTAATAGGCGCAAGATAAAATAGTTTATAGGCAGACTGAGATGTACAGACTAAGATGTACGGACATCAGTTTATTCGGCTCCAACTTTTTTAATCTTTTATTTGTTCTTGGTGTGTAGGTTCAACATGTCCCAGGCAGTTGGTATTTTCAGGCATGGCGGCGAGAAATACATGTCACCGTTGGCTAATCTCCTCACATTTGACAAAGGTCAACAATATGTGCTAACCAAATGGAGTCATCTGAAGGACCTTCAGTTGCTTTTACAGTACACAGTAATTGGACACGACAATTGCCTTATTACCTCGGACGATGATTATAACACGCTTTTATGGCTTGTTTCACGTGACAACCTTCACCAGGTTGAGTTCACTGTATGTTTGAAACATCCTTTCATCACGCATACTACGATTGACACGAACCCTGCCCCTATCACAAGTATACCAACTTCAACAGTTGCTGATGTTGCTGTTCAACCCCCTGAGTTTTACACACACCGCACAAAGGAATTGCTCAGTTCGCGGTGGGGAAAATGTTTAGGTGAAGTAGGCACATGTTTCCCCCTTGGCCCTGAAGAATTCAGATTCGCTTTACGAAAGTACGCATGTGAGACCGGTTACGGGTACACTCATTCGCATAATAATGGAACGAAGATTGCTGCATATTGCGATAAACGCCACAGTACTGGTTGCCTATGGTGGATTTATGCGGTACCGTCAAAGGTTGATTCCAAAGTATATGTAAAGACTTTCATCAACCATCACACTTGTGGAACTCCAACACGGACGTTAAAGAATAAAATGATGACCTCAGGTTTGGTAAAAGATCTTATACTTGACGAGGCAAGATCCAAGACTGACCTGAAGGCAAAAGACATCATGCATCGGCTCAGGGAGGCTTATGGTTTTGTAATATCCTACAAGTGTGCGTACGATGCGTTACAACAGGCGAAGGACGAATTAAATGGCGATGTTGGTGAGTCTTACAACACAATTCAAGCATACTTTGACAAGATGTCTATCCTTGATCCAACTGGAGCATATGTACTTGAAGTTGATCAAGAGTCATCAACGTTCGAACGTGCTCATTTTGCGTTTGGTGCGTCATTAGATGGTTTTAAGGCATGCCGTCCTGTCGTGTTCTTGGATGGTACCTTCTTAAAGGCGAAATATAAGGGTACTTTCCTTGCTGCCGTTGCTAAAGATGGGAACAATGGTAAGTAATGCAGAATCATGTCCCATGTGTTTTGTATATTGTACAACATTATCACAGTTAGGTACAACCATGGACAGTTCCGTACAGTACAGGTTTAGTCATTACAGGTACAGACATTGACAGGTACGTACATTACTGGTATAGACATTATAGGTACAGACATAGACATGTACCTGGTTTAGGTACTTCAGATGCTATTTTTAACTGTTTTGGTAACACCATGTCATTTCAATAATCTGGGTAGTATGTCTGGTTGTTATATCAAACTGTTGTATGATCCACATGTTTGTTTTTAAATGATTTGCATGGATATAAAACTTAAGGTACAGACATATTTATGTATATACCTGGTATGTATGATCAGTATCCCCGCGTGATGATGTTAATGTTAACTGTTTTATAATTGCAGGTCTGGTCCCTATCGCCTTCTCAATTTGCCGGGCTGAGGACAACGTTAACTGGGAGGCTTTCTTGAGGTTTCTACGGCCCCTGCTGTCAGACAGACCACTTGTGTTTGTGTCGGATCGTTTACGTGGTATGATCAATGGCGTTCACAATGTTTTTCCTGAACACCGTCACTCTTTCTGTTTGCGTCACATACACGGTAATCTTGAGTTGAAATACGCTGGTGAGATGAAGGCTGTAATGGTATGCCTGTTTAATAGAGTGGCCTACGCTCCAACTTTAGAGCTGTTTGACCATCATATGGAAAAGTTCCTTCGAGTAGGTACTTCCGCCGCGAAGGACTTCATGGACAATCTACCGTTTGAGAACTTCGCGGACGCGTACTTTCCTGGTCAACGTTACGGTGAGATGACCTCTAACGCAATCGAGTCCCTTAACAACTGGATGAATGATGTCCGCGACCTCCCTGTAACCGATGTTGTTCACAAACTTCGCATCAAAGTAATGACTTGGATTTATGACCGATCGGTCGATGTTTTAACGTGGGGGTCTTCTCTTGCTCCTGTTCGGCAGATTGAGATAAATGAAAAATATCAGATGTCTCGCACGTGGTATATATATCAGTCTAGTACGCATGTTTTTGAAGTGCACAGTGATCCTAACAAGTCGGTTAATATTGACACTCGCCACTGTTCGTGCGGCAAATGGCAATTCAACGGTTTCCCATGTGAACATGCGATCGCTGCGCTAGCAAAAGACAAACCCAACAACATACTGGATTATGTGGAACACTACTTCAAGACCATTAATGTTGCTATGGTGTATGAATCGAAGATACCAGCTGTTTCAACTTTTGGCAGTCCCGTGTCAAAATCAGTAATAACTGTATCTCCACCTATTGTTAAGATACCACCAGGCCGACCCCAGCGGAAGAGGAGAGCTTCCATATTTGAACTTAATCGTACACCCTTCAGGTGTGGCAAGTGTAATACTATGGGGTACCATAATAAGAGATCGTGTCCGTCTTTGTAACAACTGAGCCTATTACAACCAGGATCAGGTTTCTATGTTTTTGCAACTTTTGTAATAGTGATTTGTCGTTTTTTTCGTCATATGCCAGGTTGGTACTAACGCCTATATGACGACAAAACCAACTTTTCACTGTCCGATGTAACGCCATCATTTTCTTTTTTCAGTACAACTTCTTAGCATTCCTAGCAGTATATGTCGACAAAATACATTTTCAGGTTGTTATGTTGCTACCATATCAGTCATCCTGTACGCGGTCATCTGGGCAGACATTTTCTGTACGGACCTTTGTTCCCGCGCGTATGTGCCCAGACATATATATATCGATCTGCTTCACTTTTATATACTGCTTACATTTTGCATGTTGTTCGTGTTCACAAGCATACAATTTAATATGTATGTACAGAAGTTTTCTTTACGCACCTTTGGTCCCGCGCGTATGTGTCCAGACCTCAAACATGTCGACATATATATATCGAACTGCTTCACTTTTATATACTGCTTACATTTTGCATACAGATAGTGTTCACAAGCATACAATTTAATATGTATGTACAGACGTTTTCTGCACGGACCTTTGTTCACGCGCGTATGTGTCCAGACCGCAAACATGTCGATATATATATCGAACTGCTTCACTTTTATATACTGATTACATTTTGCATGTTGTTCGTGTACACAAGCATACAATTTAATATGTATGTACAAACATTTCTGTACGGACCTTTGTTCCCGCGCGTATGTGTCCAGACATATATATATATATATCGATCTGCTTCGCTTTTATATACTGCTTACATTTTGCATGTTGTTCGTGTTCACAAGCATACAATTTAATATGTATGTATAGAAGTTTTCTGTACGCACCTTTGGTCCCGCGCGTATGTGTACAGACCTCAAACATGTCGACATATATATATCGAACTGCTTCACTTTTATATACTGCTTACATTTTGCATGCAGATAGTGTACACCACCATACAATTTAATATGTATGTACAGACGTTTTCTGTACGGACCTTTGTTCACGCGCGTATGTGTCCAGACCGCAAACATGTCGATATATATATCGAACTGCTTCACTTTTATATACTGCTTACATTTTGCATGTTGTTCGTGTACACAAGCATACAATTTAATATGTATGTACAGACGTTTTATGCACGGACCTTTGTTCCCGCGCGTATGTGTCCAGACCTCAAACATCTCGACATATATATATCGAACTGCTTCACTTTTATAAACTGCTTACATTTTGCATCTTGTTCGTGCACACAAGCATACAATTTAATATGTATGTACAGACGTTTTCTGTACGGACCTTTGTTCCCACGCGTATGTGTCCAGACCTCAAACATCTCGACATATATATATATCGAACTGCTTCACTTTTATAAACTGCTTACATTTTGCATCTTGTTCGTGCACACAAGCATACAATTCAATATGTATGTACAGACGTTTTCTGTACCGACCTTTGTTCACGCGCGTATGTGTCCAGACCGCAAACATGTCTTCACTTTTATATCCTGCTTATACGTTGCATACAGTTCGTGTACACAAGCATACAATTTAATATGTATGTACATTTAATAACGCACCATATGGTACGACCGTGTGCGTCCAGACATTTCGACATACCGCATATGAATGTAGGTGTAGCTGGCATACATCGCTCCACATATGTTACATTTGTAATATTATGTCGGTACAGCTACAGTATTGATCGACATGTATTACGTTGTCAACATCAGAATGTATCGTTGTTAATACCTAACACTGTGTTTAAGAATTTATGTCCAGACATTGATATACAGTCATTGATGTCCAGGTACTTAAGCATGTCGAAAAAATTAGTAATTTCCAACTCAATCTAATATTATCAGGTTAATAATGTAACTCATCGAAAAAAATCTGCTACATAAAACATACACAACGCACAATATCTATTATGTGAAGATACAATTTATTATCTCGCTTTATTACTAACGCCCCCTAATACTAATGGTGGTATCCTTGCTCTGCTTTTGCCTTTGCCAACGCTTCTGTTGTGCAGCTGCTTGTAAGCATCATATTCACCACAGACTTTCTCATCGATTTCATTGTCGCCGCTGTGTATGTCCCTTTCACCTCGACCCCTTCGAAGATGTCCATCATGCACAACAGAACGTAAACACCTGAGTCTACCCACCCGCTGTTGCTGTGGTGTTGTGTTGTATTTATTACTTTGTACCTTTTATTAACTGTTCTTGCTTTTTCCGCTGGCCAAAGTTCCCTTGCTAATTTTTTGAATACTTCATTTGCTTTCTTTGATGCTGCTACACCCAACTTGCTTTTGTTCTTTCGATTTCCACAGCTGTAGTATTTGAAGTCTCCTTCTTCTTTACTATACACTAGGAGACTCCACAGGGTCTCCCCAGTCAATTTTGTTTTTATTGGAATCAGAACAACATCCGATGCGTTGCAGACGCCCTCTGTCAATGCCAATGCCATTTCCGTCTTCGGCCTCGTGTCCATTTTCCTTTGGTACTGCATTTTTTAACAATCGTTGTTAGAATAATTTTTTTTCCAAATTTTAAACACTGTCCCATCTTCATATATTACTTACAAAGGCAACTGACGTCATGTAGTTAACGTTTCTATTTATTTTTCCAGGATTTTTCGCTGCACAGGATTTTTTCCACATCCCCATTACCACATCCATTACCTGCACAGTAGCGAGCGAAATTACTGGTATAATAGGTATGGACACTAGACAATGAAATAAACATGTCTAGCTACATATGTCTGTACCAGTTGGTCTTACATTTCACACAGACATATATCATATATTCATTTTTACCTTCCACTTAACAGGCCCCTGGATAGCTATGCCAAGTAGGTTATCCACGCTCAACTTCTTCCTGTCGTATATACAAACGGTGCCCCCCCCCCCCCCCCCGAGTATAACCGTCCCGTTATGGCTAGCAGTATATAATCTTCCTCATTTGCCACGTTGGCTAGTGGCACGGATATATTCAAATCTCGGTTTGCAGGCTGTTTTTTCGGTTCATCACTATTTGGTTTTTTTCCTGCGTCACTCTTTTTCAGCATCGAACTAGACGTAACTACCTCGTTCTTTTCTTTCTCAGACAGTATGTCTTTCATCGCTCCAAGCAAAGAACTCCCCGATACGGACTCCTTACCTCCGGAATTCCCTTTTCTTAGCTTCTTCGCGATCACTTCCCAACTAACTTTTTTCCCATCAATCTTTTCCTTACTACTCTGCTCCACCTGTTCACATTCATCAACATCTACTCTCTTATTTACCCTCCCTACTTCAAATCCTCCATAGCCAGCCAACCCTTCAACACTCGTATTTCCTCCTCTGTGTTTCAATATACCAACATGTTGTTTCATCTTAACTACATTTTCTCCAGTTTTTCCCGGTTTCGAATATGCAGCTCCACCAATCGTTGTCCGTTTCTTAAGCGGTTTTTTTGTTTCAGCGATATCTGCAACGTTCTTCCCTTTAACTAGTGTCTCTCCATATGCGACACCAACTTCACAAGCATTGTCTTCGACTGGCTACACATGCAATTGCAGTATGTCCATACCCACATGGTCCGTCCCCATATGGTCCGCACATATACTGTCCAGACCTTCACTACACACAATTGCGTTGTCCATGTCTATATTATCTGTGACACAACGCTCTCTTACTACATCAGTTTCTTCTGTATCGTCCCTATCATGGTGTTCGCACTCCGTAATAACATCCCTTGGACACTATTTTGTTCCTTCTATACTTTTCATTATATCACCCAGAACTTCACTGTCCATAACTATATTGCCCATGCCTATATTGACTGTGTCACAGCCCTCTTTCATTACATCCGTTTCTTCTGCGTCTTCCATCTTATGGTCTTCGCACTCAGTAGCTTCGTCCCTTGGACACGCTGTTGATCTTCCTATACTTTGCAGTCTATTCAGTTCGGTGTTCAGTTTCTCATTCTCATTATTGTAGTACGCCACTGCAGCGGTAAGATCTTCTACTGTTTTTCGTTCTAACCTCAGTCTCTCTTCCCACCTCTCCAGCTCACCATTATCATGTATGTCCATGGGCTCTACATCGTTTATATCATCGGCATGCACATGTTCTCCGTATGTCATCTTTTCGTCTATAGTCAAAGCCAACTCCCCTTGTATAACCTATGGTAACCCATTAATAATAAGTCACTCACTTATACAGTATAACTTAATATACATCTAGAAGTGACAGCATTCATACCTGCTCTGGCTGCACCACAGCCACTATTGATGTTTTGAAATCCACCGGTGTATCTACTTTGAGCCACTTAAATAACTGTGGCATGTTCTCAGTTTCAACCGTATGCAACCCAGTCCCCCTAACATGTTCAAGAAACCATGCCTGCAAGGTCGAATTTAAAGTTCATATTAGTATATTATTATCATACACATTACTCTTGTGCAGACTTACCAACACCATCACGGTACACCCATTTCCGAGGCCGGTGTCTACGTCCATAAAATAATCCGCAATGTGTTGTGCCCAATCATATGTCTTCAGCTCCATCAAATTTTCCGAGTATGTTACGTGCCACTGCTTTATTCTAGCTGTTCCGGCCGGATAGAAAATAGTGGTAAGAGCTAGCATATTCATGCATTTCACAAAAGTTTCTCTATTTTCCTTGTCTTTTATTGATAAACTCTGACGGATTACTTTCTTCAATGCTTTAGTGCTTAGTCTACCTGTTGTGAACCCACGGAAATGTTTAATGAACCAGGGTGATGGAACAACAGCCCCCGTGTTTTGTCTGGTAATTAGTCTTTTATCTCCCCCTTCAACACCCATTATCAGTTTTACGTCATTCGATGTCACACGGAGTGGCACTCCCCCGATCACGAACTTTGCTGTATCTGTGTGATACGTGTCTATAATAGCTGATATACGATTCTCGTGTTTCGGTATCCGACCCTCACACTGTAGGTTCTTCAACGCCACGAATAGTTTATAAAAAGGCGAACATCGCAAAGCTTTCATGTGTTTACGAGGTACCTTGTTTTCCTTAAACACTGTGTACACAGCTTTCAAGCTACAACTGTACGTCATCATCATTCTGCAATGTTTTTTCGACAGCATAATACGTTAGTTAATAATCCTCTTGCCCAGTTAGATATAATGTCTACTTAAATTGGTCCAACAGCTATAATAACCCACAGGTCTGGACACACACAACACAGCCACTTGCATTACACAGTGCTGTCTGCAATTAATCTTATGTTTGACAGTTACATATATGTGTACATCAAACCATAACCCACTTTCATATTATTCATCAAAAACCTATTCAATCCTTATACACCCAGAATACACACGTATATGTGTTCGTTCGAATTATCAATTAATAAAAGAAACTCATATTGTAAGTACTCCTTTTGATTCATATAATTCAAGAAGAACGATGTTCTATTAATGAATTTATTATCATATACATATAAATTTTCTTACCTTTGAATTCTTCGGTTGTTGTTTGTTGGTGACGCGATATACAACCCTCTCTGCACTTTAAACCCCTCTTTATGTTTTCCCCTTTGTAATGGAGAATGACCCAGATCCACCCTTGTGTTTTGATGTGCTTGCGTTGAGTATTGTGCACTACTTTAGTGTTCACCTACCCTCTCACCACTTGCTCCGTCTGTGCTAAAGTTGTGTTGTCTCAATATGACACACGTGTGTGTCTCTATACTGGTCACATTATCCTCTTTCCTCTTACTTTCAAATGATATATATTTAATTTTTTACATACTCACTTACCACGCTCATTATGTTGAAGTTAGTATCTACCTCAATGTCTGCGCATCTCAATCCGTACCATCACAGACATAAATTCTGTTCAGGAACATATTCACATACATATATGTCCAGACAGTACCGAGAATCATGCTGTCAGCTATTGGTACACTCGACCAAATCTATGCCGAGATGCAGTGTCCATCCATTACGGCACAGACTATTTTTGCATTTTAATTGATTTTTATGGTGTACAACATTATTATAGTCTAACATATCTGGGTTTTAAAATAATTTGTCATAACATACAGGACTGAGACTATTTGTTACAAAATATTGAGCTAGTATTTGCTTAATTTCCCAAAATACAGTACAATTCTAAACACAAAAGATTTTCCTAACAGCTGCTTAATAATCCAACATTCACTACAGCACGATACACAAAATATTTAGATACAGTAACAATAATACTTCAAACTGCAGATCACGTTGCCGGAGGATACACATTAACCTTTTTCCTTGCGTACATATTCTTCATATATTTTGCGTCGCCCACTATCTGTGTACGGTAACCCTTTTTCATCAATGTTTCCACAATTTCACTACGCATACTCTTATATTCATTCACATTGTACGATCCACTCACTCCATTGCCTTTATATGTATCATGTGCACAAAGCAGCACGAACACACCTGAATCCATTACACTACCTTTAACCTGGACAGTTTCTGCCACGATGAAACGATGTATTTGTTCCAATCCCTCAGCGTTTTCCTCAGCGTACATTTCTTGAAACACGCTTCTGAGCAACATGTTATACAGCTTTCTCGCGTTTATCTCGGCCGTCAATGCAAACACATCTCCGTTGTCCTTAGGTATTGAACAGTAATGGTAGAAAGTACTATCAAGTGTTTGAAATATAAGCAAACTCCAGAATGTTGCCCCCCCCGACTTTTGTTAGAATGGGAATCAGCACACTTTTATAGTCCATGCTTGCATTTTGTAAACACTCAATAACGTGAACTTGCTCCATGTCTACCAACTCCTTGTTGTAGTAATACTGCAATACAAACATAAACAATTTTGTCATCAGTGCGTATGTAAGTAATTCAAATATTAAGCATTACTTATACAATGTATAATACCATTGCCCTCGAGGTCAAGTTAGTGCAAACTTTTATTTTTGAGTCCGCGCATCCTTTTACTTGCTTATCACCCTCCACCACCCATGTGCTTAATATTGCGTCAATGACCTGCGCACAATCGTAGAAAAAGTTACATCGCTTGTGTATGCGATAAAATAATTTTATTGGTATGTACAATCATGTCTGGTCATAATCACACCTGCCATGACACGTCCAGTTGTCGGTTTACATCCATCAAATGGTTTATCGTTACATTTATGTTTCTACACATCGACACTACTGTACCCTCAGGTTGACTTTCGTGTATTCGTTGTAGTACACTAGTATCATCATATCGGGCGACAGTGGCTTTGGAAAACTCTCGTTTCCCTGGCTTCTTTAATTTTGCGAGCACCATTCTTAAACGCCCTTTACTCGGACATACACCTCCTTCATCACGCCCTACAGATTTACCTTTTACATTAGATACTGAACAACCTATATTAATATTCTCCTTCATTTCATTTTTCAATTTCATTGCTCGTCTTGCAAACAATCTTTCCGACAAAACTGATAATGGAACATTGTCATCGTCACTGGTTACTCCCTCTGATTTTTTCCCACTGACGTCTAGTACTGCTGATGTCTTTTTTTTACTTTCAAGAACACCCGTTCGTAAATCAGGCCTAACCTGACCAACTATATCAACAGGCTGGAGTTCACGCAAAACAGGTCTTTCGATTGTCTTACCACCCGCGGACGAATATATGGCTGACCCTTTTTCCTCAATCTTGATGTTTGCACCTTCGTCACCCTTATTCACTCCCAAAACTGATATAAGATTTGTTGGCTGGCATAGTCTGTCCTCATCCACAAAATCACTCTTGACCTCCACCACAGTCTCGTTAGTCTTGACGTATATTTTATTTTCAGGCTCAAAGCCAACCACTTTGACCACATTTACCATGTGACACTGAGCTGCTGGTGTTGATTGTACTGCACCCTCCGGTGTTAGTAGTCCCAGATCAAATGTCGGTACACCCACGCTACAGCGACGATTGATATAAGCAGCTCGTTCATCTGCCTCCATGACCAGCCCTACTGTATTAATCACCTCAGACCTGTCCAAGTCTGGACACATGTACACAGACCTTTCTTCAGATTCTGAATCTGCTTGGACCTTTTCGAAAACGGACATCAGGTTTGTTGGCGTACATATCTTTTCGGGCTCGAATGTCTCACTCTTGACCTTCACAAACTCTACTCCCTGTTGTATTGGTACGGGTGGCCCTGCAGCTGACGCAAAACAATTGAAAACTTTTTCTGGGCTCACACACATTATCTCCACGAAGTCATCTTCTCTAGTTAGGTCTGTAATTTTTACATCAGAACCACCAGTAACGTATCGACTATCATCACCCACTCCTAATAAATGATATTCCATTTCGGATTCTTTATCAGCTCCCACCCTTAATTCAGAAGGTCCGACATTCAAAACACTCAATTCACCCCCCGTGTTTCTGCCCGATTTATCTAACTTGCTGATTCCGTACAAACTTATCATTTTATTTAACCTCGCACATTCCTGTTCTAACGCCACGTTCCGGCTGGTCAACTTGTGTACATCCTTCAATAGAGTTGCATTCGTCGCCTTATCCTGGTACATCACCTCCTTCAGATTATGCACTTCACTTCTAACGGCCAGCCGTATCATGTCCAATTTGTATCTGCTCCGCATAACATTTGGCGATTCCGAGACTACATCCCACATATCATCATCAACACGTTGGATTGGCATGCGCTGACCTGGCTGCACCACACAATCTGAATCATCTTCAGACGAGCTTACGTAGTGTATGTTTCCACACAATCCCGTAGCATATGTATCTATATTCTCGTCATTACGTGTGTCGTCCATCCATACCTTCTTTATTGAAGCGTCAACCTTATCATCAATTAGGTATAGCGCCTCGTTTCCGCTGAGCTGCAGTTCTCCAGTATAAACCTGCACATAGTGATATAAGTCATCGTTGGTCGGAATCTTTGTTTCGTATACACTACATACTAACCATGTCCCGTGTAATCCTATCGAGTATATTACTTTTGAATAGAGTTGGACACTCATTAATACACCATTTAAAAATCCTTGGTATAGCATCCGGGGTTGTTGCCACCACACCTGTGTTTGTTATACGCTCGTAAAACCATGGCTGTACATACCAAACAAACATTCCGTTATCAATCACATTCAGACATACGTAGGTATGAGTTTTTTATGAGGGAAGACTTACTATTAGTAATATGCAACAACCCTTCCCACGTGCCTTTGCGGGACGCATCATGTAATCTGCTATGTGGCTTGACCAATCATAGTCCCTCAATTTCGTTATGTCCTCCGACACATTCACATGCCATTGTATAACCCGCCCGTAGCTTGCTGGGTAAAAAATGGTCGATAGTGCCAAAATGTTCAGTAGCCGCACAAAGTTTCCATTACTAGAATGACATTGCGGTGAAGACACTATATCGTGTAGCATCTCTTCTACAGTTTGCTGTAGCAAGCTTCCTGATTCAACACCCTTGAAATTCCGTGTAAACCACGAAGTAGCCACCCCGCCATAATTATCAGTTGTTGGTACTATCTGATTCCCCCCTTCAACTCCCATTATCAAACCAACGTCTCTGCTTGTTATCTTCATTGCCACCCCACCAATATTATATGCCCTTGATTGTTCATCATAAGTAGAGACTATTTCCCTTATAAGCACGTCCGATTGTTCCCAATCTTCTGCTTTATCGCGGACTTCATATAGTTTATAAAATAGTTTATAGAACGGTGATGCAGAACATGCTTCGATATGTTCTGGTGTGACGTTTGGATCCCGTAACACTCCTAGGACATTAACCAATGAACATCGTTGTCCAGACATGTTCTGTGTTAACCTACACATATATTCAGATGTCAGTAATATAAGCAGATAGTAATACACCTTCCATGTCTGTACACATTATGTACAGTATCATGTATATGAATTACATTACTACTTTGTTTTTGAATCATACATACGTTATTCGCCTTACCAACTAACCCATTGTCATATACAGTTCTAGACGAGACCCTTTACATTTATTAGTAGATGTCAAGGCCACCTATGTTTCAATATGCCCACGACATACTACATATGTCCGGAACGCATACATACGGACGACAGTGTATAGACATACGCGTCATGGTATTGTTACACTAACATTCTGAACACCATAACAATCGTATTAAAACATAATGACATACTCGTTTCCCGCATACATAGACGTGTGTACTTATCAATAGACAAAGATATTATTTGTATTTTTACATCAGTATAGTGTGTACCTTTCAGATTAGGCCGTTAACACTCTTTTTTTAATATATAGCACGCGGATTTAATTGATATTGTTGCTTACCTTGTATTTGAGGGTTTATCACGTTGCTCTACCAAGACACCTGATTCCTTGCCACTTCTCTTGCACACACAGAACGGTTTTTTGGTCTTCTGTTCTCTAATATGTTGTGTAGACCAATATGTATTGGTTTGAGATAGTACCAAACATATGTTTGAGGGGAGTACAACTCCTTTTTATACGTTGGAAACTACTATGATGTGACATGTGTGCTGACGTGTTTTGCTTTATTCGGCAGATAAAGTTTTTTAAAAATTTCTACTGAAATACTTGCACCCTTCCAGACAATACACACCATATCCTTATAACCTATTATTACACAGCCATTTGTGTCTGAGGTTGTTTCTTTAGTAAACATACTTATTGGGTTATTTTACACATTCATGATGTTGGTATAGAACTACTATGTTGACCTCCAAAGGTTGTGCTATATTTTATTTTCGAGACCTACATAACACTCTTTTTACGTAATGGTAATGGTTGCGGTCACGGACAGTATGTCACCGGTACAGACATTACACCGTAGACATTACACACACACCGATATCTACTTCTCATATGTTCAACATTAACAGGTCAGACACATATGTCTGCGATGTCATATCACATGTATACTACGGAGAAATATCTTGGCCTTCTATCTAAACCTCTGTACTGCTAAAGATCATTATTTATTAATCCCTTACACCCATAATACACAATCTTAGCCTCCATAATTGTTGTTTGCATATTCATATGTTATGTGACTTTTAATAAGATTGGCATCTCCTACTTTACAGACATATATAGCATGGTATAGCATGTCTGAATTTTAATGTGTCATGGTACAGACATTAGCCCATACATTTGTTAACCATACAAGTATACCAACAAGTTCTGCCAAACATTTACAACAAAATGGTACAGACAAGTAAATACATGTCATCTCGTCACTAAGTTGTACAAGTATTAGAGTTACACACTTCACATTTCATTCCAATGTATAAATGAAAATAGATTAGATATTGCCAAATCGAATAAACGGGTTCTTTACAAAAGGATTACCAAATTCAAAACATATTACATAATATAATAAAATTGTTTCCAAATCCAAAAAATATGTCCCATTCATCGAATTACAACTTATAGCATCTCTACTCAAATTTAAAAGTAAATCTCTCAGACTTTTTTCTTAGCTTTCCCAACAACCGCAGTTGTGTACCTGTCACTTAACAAGCTATTCACAATGTAGCCTCTCATATCACGGAATTGCTTCATCTTGTATGCCCCAGTCAATGGCTCACCGTTGAAATATTCATTCATACACAGCAGAATGTAAATACCAGAATCTTCCCAGTTCCGTGCTTTGTAGTTCAGGCCAGGTTTATTCTTCAGATATTTTGGCGGATCTTTGTTTGCGTTATCTCCTTTAAACGCATTCTTCATAAGCTTCCTCACACACTTCCTTGCCATCTTCTCAGACGCCTTCCCGAGGTCATTATAGTCATTTGTCTCCTTTACTGATTTGAAATGCTCGAAAGTGTTGCTTCCTTTGTTATACACTACCAGACTCCATACTGTTTGATCTTCTACCTTAGTCCTCAGTGGTAGCAACACATAGATGTGGCTGTTGAATAGTTCACCGCACCTTTCATATACGTCAGCTAAAGCCTCATTTGAATCTTCCTCCCGCTTGTACTGCAAAGCAAAAACTAATGATAAACTACACAGACAACTGGTGATATATTCACGGATAGACAAAAGTAAATACTTACGAATGTGTGACTGTCCAGATATGCACACCATTTTTCCCTAGTTTTTTTTCACATACTGCATGCCAAGCTTTCATAACAACATCCACCACCTGAGGAAAAAAACGCAAATCAGTATCCGCATGAGACATTTATGTGCGTACTATTATGTCCAGACAATACACTCCAGGCCTCATGCCATATACCTGAGGGAGATATACATACAAATATACTGGATTTTATATCTAATGGCCAACAAATACTAGGAACATTTTTGATTACCTGCCACTTAACACGCTCTTGATGAGCCAGCATTAAACAGTGATCGACTGTGACATTCAACCGATCTAGACTCCAGACTGGTGTTGAACCGGACAGCAGGCTCTTAATGCGGATCAGCAACTCCAAGTCGTCGTCACTTGCAACATTAAACCTTTCCTGCTTGTTCCCCTCCTCAGTATCTTTCCCTTTATCTGCCACATTACCAACATTCAGCTCGCTTGCTGTACCTTTTGCTGTTTGCCTCCCTATATCTTTTTTCATATCTGATGCTGACACATCCGATACTTTCGACTCAGTTACATTAACTTCTGCCGCAGGTTTTACTTTAGCCTTTTTTGTACGTGCTGCTGCCACACTCGCAACATTCAACTCAGAAACGCTACGTTTTGCTGATTGTTTCGATTTATCATTTTTCGTTCCCGGTTCTCCCACATTGGAAACACTACTATCTATTGTTCCGGTCACACCTACTTTCTCTCCGAATTCAACTCCACCAACCTGTTGGATCTTACCAATTTCATCCAAACCAACTACCACGGACTGATGTGTTGTTTCCGAAATCTTATCAGTCAAACCACTTGCCTCTCCCATACACAATCTATCTTTTCGTACACTTTCTTCCCTCTCTTCGGTTACATCATCAGCTTTTCCGTCTATCTCAGATGCACTAACAGCCTTCCCGATTTCTTGATTGCCCCGTGGTTCTCCATGCACGACTATTTGTAGTTCATTCTTTTCACTCTCTTCTCGTTCAATTGAAAGTGGTCTGAATTTCCGACGCTTAGGTGTTTGCCCGGTTATGAATGGATCCCCTACGGTCTTCTTCCGTTTCTCCCTGTCAGCAACTTTTACCCGTTCGACCATCGAACTTCTCCGTTTCTCTTCACACACATTATTTGCTGAATCAACTATGTCGTTCACCAGTTGTGTTAGAGGCACCTCATCAGAGTCACCCTGACTCACTCCATATAAACTATCAGTATCCTTGTCAACTTCCTCCATAGCTTGATTCACCAGACTATCAGACTTCGCCGTGACTTTATTTATCATACTACTATTAACACCCACGGCTTCTGCACACACATCTGTGTCCACCGTTTTTTCCTTCATGGTTTCTATCGGTTCATTACTGTCCGTAACCACTTGACATTCCAACACACCAGGTTCGAACTCTAGGTGTTCTTGTACTATTCTATTAACTAAGTCTGTCAGAGGAATCTCTACATCTTCAATATCCAGGACTGTATCCACAGAGCCTGGTAACTGTTCAGTATGCTCCACACCCTTCACAACATCAACTACTTCCCGGACATTAGTGTCCATACACTTGGCATCTACACCATCTCCCCCTACATTAGTGTACATCCCCTTATTACAATCCAAATCACACGGTTCCCCCTCCACATTATCTGGTAACTGTTCACTATTATCCATACCATTGCCAGGCTCACCTTCTTCCCGGACATTAGTGTCCATACCAACTGCAGCTCCACCTTCTCGCCGGCCATTAGTGTCCGTACCCTTAGCACCATCTAAACCACACTGCTCGGACTCTACGTGTTCTTCAACTCCATTCACCATCGTTTTCAGATTCACATCACCATCTTGATTCAAATTTTCCTCCTTCTCCTTGCCTGCTTCTTTTTCATTGTCCTCCATACACTTCCCCAAATCACCTACTTCATAGTCTGGACAATCGTTAATCCACAGATTCGTGTCAAATCCACCACTCTCCGAATTTATATTCTCCGAGTTAACTTTGTCCCCCCTATCTAAAATTACAGTTTCTTTCATCGGATTCCTATCACCCGCCAGATTACCATCTAACTCTAATCCTTGAGAACCCCCACCAGGAACTGTTGAACTCCCTTCATTAGCATGTGACTGATTCGCCCCACTACTCTGAACACCAACAACGTTTGCTTCGTCTCTTTCATCTACCATCTTTCTTTTAGCAGGCTTACTTGACATTCGACTCACCATAGCAAGCTCCTCCTTTAACCGCTTATTTTCTCGTCTCAACTTTTCTACCTTAAGTCTAAGTGCAGCACTGTTCTTCCTCTCCAAATCCAAGTCTTCCTTCACCCGTGTACACAACACCGTGTTCGCCCCACTTCCATCCTTAGTCGACACATTTCCTTCAATTACCTCGTCATTTCTGCAGTTGAAGTTTCGCAAATCAAGCCCCAATGACGTAACTTCAGCACTTGTAGGCTGCAGATCACCTTTACGTACCTGCCAATACACACCATGGGTAACGGATTAAGTTAAAGTTTTAGTTCTGTTTTTAAAATCAACTATCTCATCTTACCCTTTTCCTCCTTAGCCGAGCAATCACCTCAGTACGGAAATGTTTTGGTGGTGTAGACCCAATCCACTTAAACAAACGTGGGATTGCCTCGTTAACTACTGGTTTCATCCGCGGCTTTTTTACATGCTCACAAAACCAAGGCTGTCATTTAACAAACATCTTGTCAGTACGTATATAACTTAAGGTTATACATAGTTCTTATAAACACATCTATTGCTCAGACACTTACCAACAACATCGTGCAGCAACCTGGTCCTAGGCCATCAGGCACACTCATTAACGTCTCAGCTATGTGATCTGCCCAGTTGTATTCCTTCATCCGATCTATCTCCTCTGAGATATACACATGCCACTGAGTTGCTCTGGCTGAGAATGATGGGTAAATCAAAGACGAAAGCGCCAAGATATTCATGAGCTTGACAAATGTCCTCATGTATCCGGGCTTTTCCTTACTTATACTCTTTTTAATTAAATCTTTCATAGCTTTATACTCCAGTCTTCCTGTCGTAATACCAGGGAAATGTTTCCTAAACCATTTTGAAGGTTCCTTTTCGCCTTTCTTGAATTTTGGAACTTTCACACTCCCTCCCTCAACACCCATAATCAAACGAACATCGTTTCCGGTTATACGTAGTTCTTCACCTCCTAGTACAAACGCCCTACTACTTTGATTGTAGGTGTCAAGTATATCGCACATATGTCGATCATGTTTCGGCAGTCTTCGATCACCTTCCATATTTTTCAAACCAAGAAACAGCTGGTAGAAAGGTGAGCATTTTAGTGCGTCCATGTAATTTGCAGGCACATCATTCTCATTGAAGACTGTGGCTAGTGTCTGCAACGTTCCTTTCTGGACCTTCATTCCCCTATTACGAAATCATTCATACATCAATCATTAGTTATTACTGCACATTTAAGTCTGTATTAAAGAAATACACACACAACTGCCATATATATCCGGTCATAATGGTCTGGACACACAACATCATTTTTTTACGCTCCATAAACAGTTAATGCATGTCATACTTTAGAATACATCAAATATATGCATATGTGTCTGTACATAGACAATACCCGTTACATATCTACCACAGAAAATAGGTACAGACCCATTCAAGCAACTCACCCTAAATGTTTTCACAATCAATCATACATCACATAAACATAAACCCTAACTACTTACATTTCTATTATTTTGCATTACACATTACTTTTACACGCATACATCGGTCTAGACACACGTCTGCGAAGTGTATTTGTTCTTAACCCTACCTCATACGTCTTGTTACAGATACACATAGTTTCAAAATCGGAATGCTATACTATCTTCATTTTGAATCTTACCTTTTCAATGGACCTCGTATCTATTGTTATCAGTGGTAGGAGAATTATCGCGATTTCTTCTGTTCGCTATCTTGTACACGCTTTGCTCGAGAGGATTTGTTCTTCCCACAGTGAGTTCTCACACGAACGAAAAAATGACCTATATTATGTTTTTGTTTTGTTCAAAACCTTTTCACTCTAGCGTGTACCACTTTCCAAAGCCGAAGCGATTTGACTGCCTACTTGACTGGAGAGAGAAGGTTCATAAGAGGGCTTTTTGGTCTTTCAACCAATACTCGTTACTACCTAACCATGTCAGTAACTAATAGGCCTTAAGGTATAACTTTACTACCTTAGGGGCTTTAAACATTAATTCCCCCTATTTTAAATTTCAATTTTATATTTAGATGCTTATCAAAACATATCAATCTTAATTACACCATAGATTTTAATGCAAAGAAAAATTATAAATAAGATTCTACAAGAAAAAATTCGATAAATAAAAAATATATCTCTCTCAATTATTATTATTTTTTAATAACTAAAACATTTTTTTAGAAAAAAATAAAATTTTATATAAATTTATTTCTTTTATATACTATATATAATATAATATATGTTTTTAACTCTCTTTTATAACGGTCTAAAAAGAAACCTTTTTTTTTTTAACAATAATTTTTCTAATTTTCATTAGATAGATTAATCAAGAAAGATTAAAAAAACATTAAATAAATGCAAACACATCACTTATGCTTCTCTCTCATACAAATATGATTTTTTATTTGTTTCTTTGTTTGGTTACGAGTGTGTTTGCTATTTGCGAAAATAATGCATTTGTCTCATAAGTGTATACAAACCCATTTTTTAATTTAAATTTTGCTAAACAAAACCGTCATTAGTACCAAACCTACACATGTGTATATAGGGTTGATTTCTTTACATAGGAGAAAGACAACACCAAGATTACTGTTTAAAACAGATATAAATGACAAGTCCCCACCTCTATCCCCACTACCCTCATACCCCGACCCCACATACCTCCTGTATCCTAGTACCCTAAGGCTGCTCCTCTTTCTGTTAACCCCACTACCCTCGTACCCCAACCACATCCTACCTCTAGTAACCTGTACCCTGTAAGGCTGCTTCTCTTTTTGTTTGTGTACGTACATCTATTGCGCTCCATTTTAATGCCCTAGCATATCACTGTCACGGTCACAATCATTTCTTGGAAATAATTACACATATAGACCAAGTAAGAAAAGAATTGTAAAAGTAGACCAAACCGGTGGATTCTTGGTAATTTAATATTTATCAATATTCCGAGAATTGAATTCCCGAAACCATGCAAAGTCATTTTTTCAAGTCTTACACAATCATAAGCTACTGGCCATCAAAACTTGTATTAGTTAGTTATTGAGGGAAAAAGACAAAAAAAAAGCTATTGTATATTATGTATTGTATTAACAAATTATGTATTTTAGTGTGTATTTAAATTAATTATAATTTTATGTGACTTTTAAATAATTTATGATAATTAAGAGATTTAGTTGATGATTTATATTATTATATAATAAATAGACTAAATTTATCTGATGTATATTATTTATATTATATTACAATTATTAATAAATGACATCATATTTTAAAAATAATTTCTCTTTAATTTTAATTAATTTTTTTTTCTTTTATAAATATTATTCAATGAAATTCTTACCCAACGGGTCTTGGAGACCCCTTCTATAGACCTAACCACATCTCACCTATCTACTTTAGGTAAGATGCTCACTCTACTGAGTAATTTTGACGTTTACTTATTTGATATCGTTGTGTTTAGGTTATTCAGTGATTTGAACATGCATGTATATTGTTATATACGTGGAATATGGAATACTCAGTTATTTTTGCTCCATATACTAAATGATTTGATATTTAATTACTTGAATATGTTGTGTTCTAGGTTACTCAGTGATTCTTACATTCATATATATTTGTATAAATATTCAGTGATTTTGACGTTTAATTATTTGTATATGTTCTTTTCTAGCTTAATCGTATGTTGATTCATTAGATTAAATTAATTATATAATACATGCATGGAAGAATTACTGAGTAATCTAGAACACAACATATTTAAGTAATTAAACATCAAATCACTGAGTATATGGAACAAAAATAACCGAGTATTCCTTATTTCACATATATAACAATATACATGCATGTTCAAATCACTGAGTAACCTAAATAGAACAAAATCAGATGTCAAAATTTCTGAGCAGAATGAGCACCTTATTAATCACTAAAAAAAGTAGATAGGGTAGGTTGGTTAAGTCTATAAGAGGGGTCTCCAAGACCTGTTAGGTAAAAAAACTCATTGAATGCTATTTATAAAAAAATTGTAGAAAAAAAATATTAAAATTAAGGAAAATTATTTTTAAAATGTGATGTCGTTATCTCTAATTATTAACTATTTTAATATAATATAAATAACGCACATCTGATTAATTTAATCTAATCATTATAATTTACTATAATAATATAAATCATCAACTAAATTATCTTAATTATCATAAATTATTAAATATTACATAAAAGTTAAATCAATTATAATACACATTAAAATAATTAATATACACAATACATAATTATATTAAATTTTACTAAAATTTAAAAAAGTTGTAATAGCTTAATTTTTGTCTTTCTCCTTCAATAACTATGGAATACAACTTCTAATGGACAATCTTTCATGTTACTAGTTGGTAGGGTAAGCTAATGACTTTGTTAGACTTGAAAAAATAGTTTGCGTGTTACAAGAATTCAATTTTCGGAATATTGACAAATTTTAAGTTATCGAGAATTCAAATTCCGGTTTGGTCTATTTTAACTAGGGGTGCTCATGGGTGAGAACCCTATACTCAACCCTAATTAGCGGTTTTTAAGTTTGTTAAACCCAATACCCTAATTTTTTATTAAACCCTCACATGTTGGGTTAAGACGGGTTGGGTCGGTTTTGGGTCGGGTTCGGTTATGGTCAACGAATAGTCAAAAGTCCTAAAACAGTTAAAAAAATCCATACATTCATAAAAACCTTCCATAAATAGAAAATTTCTGAAAATGGAAAGTTACTAAATATAGTAACTTTCTAAAAATAGTAAGTTTTTCAACTAACATCAGTTTTCCCAACAGAATACAAAAATTACAGTACATTACTTTTACAAAAACTGAATCACTTATAAAATTACAATGCATTGCAGTTTGCAACCTAAATTGTGCAAAATTAAGATATTGTACAACTGGCAGTGCAAATCCTTTAGTGATTCTAAAAAAAAACTTCCAATCCTTCATATTTCCTGCAAATTTGCAACACAAAAGAGAAGAAATGGTTAAGTTGTTAGCCTCAGATTTTATTTCATCATTGGCTTCACATTTAGCCTCAGATTGATATCTTCATTGGCTTTATAAACTTAGGGACCTGTTAAGGGATAAAGGACAACTGTTATAACTTACAAGATATAATTTTCAACTGTATTGTTGCCAACTCAACCATTTTCAACCTTTTATAATTCATTCATCATAAGATAACTTCATATAATCATGGAATGGTTTTGGGACAAGTGAAAATGGGAGATGTAAATAATTTTTTTGGTTGTTTAAAATTTGTAAGCTGTAAGTTATAAGAATAGGCTTATAACTTATGTTTTTGGCTACAAACTTGTTATAGTGGACTCTTGTGAAGTATCACTTAACTCACCCAAGCCATAATAACCTGTAAAATATCACAAATTCCACTATTTCAGTTCATAAGAATAAAAATCAAGTCAAATCAGAATCAGAAATGAAGTAAAATTGATTATTTTAACTAGCTCAGTCTCCAAGTGTTTAACCAACTTCTTAGATGTTGTAAGATTTATGGGAAGAGTTGATTTAAACCAATTTTGAGTGCAAATCAGTGCCTCAACTGTACTAGGTGAAATAGAACTTCTGAATTGATCAAGTACCCTTCCACTTGTACTAAAGCCTAAAGGCAGATCCAGAGGCAACAGTTGAAACAGGGACATCTAAAACATGTTTTGCCACTTCAGATAACCTAGAACCATTACTTTTCCACCAACTCAGAATATCAAATTCATAAGTCATTTCCTCAACTTTTTCATTGAGATATCTTTGAAGTTCATTACCTTTAGCAACCTGTTTTTCTTTCTTGAAAGATTGAAATCTACCACCCAAAACAGATGGTGATTCAAGGGGAGCCACTACACCACTAGAAGTAGGAGCAGCTGGTATAAAATAGTGGGCAAAGGTCCTATCCAATGCATCAGGTAACTTTAGTAAGCAAATCAGAAGCTTGAGAAAGAGTATATATAAAGTTAAAGTAGCATGTAAGGTATTGCATCTTTTTTCTAGGATCTAAAGCAACTGCAACATACAAAAGTATGTTAATACTTTGAATGTCCCAATATTTTTGAAACTTAACTTTCATTTTTCCAGCTATTTCTTTCAAAACCTCATCATATGAATTACACAATTCCTCAATTTTCTCCCAAATTATCACAATTTCATCAAAGAACAGATTTGTAGTAACAAATAGTGTACTAGATTTTTTTTTTGAGTTATAAAACAATCTCAGAAATTCAAATTTTTGCCAATCAACTAAGTTTGGTGGTGGTCTAAGTGTATCAGTAACAAAGTAAGCTTTAAAGTTATCATCATGTTCAGCAACCAAAGAAAAAATAGTTTCAAATTTAATTGCAGATTCTAGCATTATATAGGCCGAGTTCCATCTCGTGGGCACATCAAGGCGTAAAAGGACCTTAGACTCAATAGAACAAGTAGCCCGAGCTGGAGAAGACCTAACATACCTGACAACATCTCGTATGTTTTTAACTGAAGAATCTAACTCTAACATACCTTCTTTGACAATGAGATTTAATATATGCACACAACATCTCACATGGAGAAACTCATGATTCAAGATTGTATTGGGTTTAAAACCTGAGGATTTCACCAAATACTTAATAGTAACCGTATTAGAAGACGCATTATCAATAGCTAAACAAAAATACAAATCCAACTCCCAATCCTTAAGTATCGATTCAACAAATTTACCAATTGTTTCACACTTATGATCCTCAACCATACAAAAACCGATTTTTTTTTTTGTAATTTACAATCATTATCAATAAAATGGGCAGTTAAACACATGTAATTCAAATTTTGATTTGAAATCCATGTATCAGTGGTCATACTAATCCTCATTCCCTTCATTAATTTTTTCAACTTACTTTTTTCTTCATCATAAATTGACATACATTTCCTCATAATAGTCATCCTAGCTGGTATTTTAACAAATTTGGGTTGCATTACATTACCAAACCTTTTATAGTCAATGCCCTCCACAAATCTGAATGATAACTCATTAATAATTATCATCTAAGCTAAAGCTTTAGTACAAGACTCAACAGAAAAGATGTATGGCACCACACCCCCCACCCTTCTCTTCAGTTTTAAACATTAACTCAGTTTGTCCCTCTTCTATAGGGGTATAAAAAGGATAATTCTTACACCTCCTATCGTTTATATGGTTTCACATGTTTGTAGTACCATGTGTTTTAGAATCAACATCATAACTAGTGGGACAATATTTATATTTGCCTCTCCTAGCATTTGACTCATCAAATATGCGGTCAAACACTGTCCAACAATTGTCTATGATTTTCTTAGGCATCTAAGCTAAAGGGGGTTTGTTACAAGATGGAGGTTGATGTTTGGGGGTAGGAGAATTACCCTCGGGAGTTGGAGTTTGGGTTGTAAGATCAGTAATCAACTCATTTTCAGTCTCCATGTCAAGTATATATTCCGCAAACAACACAACAAAATTATGTTAGTATTAGAAATATAATAATAAACTTACCTAAACAACTAATATATAATTTATATAAGTGTTAATCAATTATATCTTGAATGAAATCACCACTGATTTCATACAAGATGTGATTGATTAACACTTAACTAACCATATATTAGTTGTTTAGTTAATTTGTTATGGAAACTTAAACAAATAAGTGAATTCAACTATGTTTTGTATGATTTTTTAAGTGTAATACTCTTAAACAATCACACAAAACTTAAGTGAATACACTTTTTTGTTCAAGTGTTCAAAAGAATCTTGAAATGTATAAGTGTTAAACATTAAAGACTTTGTGAAATCACTACTGATTTCACAAAGTATTGAATGCTTAAAACTTATTCATTTTAATATTCTTTACTCTAAAATAAATAAACAACTACTCTATAATGTATGATTAAATGTTAATCAATTGAAACTTGAGTGAAATCACCACTAATTTCTTCCAAGTTTCAAGTGTTTAACATTTAATCATACATTAGATGTGTTGTTAACTTGTTTTGGTTTGAAAGTTATTGTTAATGTGTAAAGGAAATAAGCAAATCAGTGAATTGAAGTAATACTTCAGTGAATTCTTACTTGACTTTACCGATTTGCTTTAAGTCTTTTATACAAAAACAAATTGGAAGCTTTAAATCAAATGAAAACTAATAGAAAACATTAATCACTAAAGAATTAAGCTAAGTAATTACCTTTAAATGGAGTAACAAAGCAAGATTTAAACAACCAAATCCAGAACATGTCCAATAACAACATTTGCGAGACCATGCAAGTAAACAAAGGAAACAATCAATTAGCCAATATTCATGACTCAAACAAAAACTAATTGAAAACATTAATCACTAAAGAATTAAGCTAAGTAATTACCTGTAAATGGAGTAACAAAGCAAGATTTAAACAACCAAACCCATAACAGGTCCAATAACAACATTTGCGAGACCATGCAAGTAAACAAGGGAAACAATCAATTAGCCAATATTCATGACTCAATTAAAAACTAACTGAAAGCATTAATCACTAAGGAATTAAGCTAAGTAATTACCTGTAAATGGAGTAACAAAGCAAGATTTAAACAACCAAACCCATAACAGGTCCAATAACAACATTTGCGAGACCATGCAAGTAAACAAGGGAAACAATCAATTAGCCAATATTCATGACTCAATTAAAAACTAATTGAAAGCATTAATCACTAAGGAATTAAGCTAAGTAATTACCTGTAAATGGAGTAACAAAGCAAGATTTAAACAACCAAACCCATAACAGGTCCAATAACAACATTTGCGAGACCATGCAAGTAAACAAGGGAAACAATCTATTATCCAATATTCATAACTCAAATGAAAGTTTACATAAAAGTTGAATTTCAATCTCAAATCCCAAACTCAAAGAATAATCTGACTTCAAAAGACATACTGGTTTTCAAAACTCAGTTACTAAACTCAAAACACAACTCATATCACAACTAATACCACAACTAATACCACTTAGAATCCCAAATCAGTTTCGAATTAAGAATTGAAACTTTAGGGTTTATAATAAAAACCAGAAAATCCTTTAGTAAACCAAAAAATTGTTACAAATCCATAGTCTTTACACATATAATTAAATAAAACTCAATCAAAAAATGATTAAATCAAAAAACCTTTCGAAAGAGACTTTTAATTAAAAATAAGCCACCGCCATGCCATATACAGGCTTCATCTTCCTCCAACCCACAGCCTAACACGCTAGCCATGGTTAGATGGTTAATCCCAGAACCCAAAGGACGGGCTTTATTAAAGCAATAAATGCGACCCATTAAATTAGGTGAGGTGTGTTTAATGCGGTGTACAATACCGCTCGTTTTAGTCGGCGAGATTAGACGGGGATGGAGAAGATGCAAGGCTAGGAGGCTTAAGGTTTTCGATAGCGATGAAGAGAGATAGAGAGAAGAGGGTATGAGAGAAAGATCAGAGACGTGAATGAGGGATATGGTGTCAAATGACCTTTCGTGTTCTGAAAAGTGAGAGGATACAGTAAAGCGTAGATAATACGCTTCTACATATCTGATATATTGTTTATCAATATATCTGATATATTGATAAATATAAAAAAAAAAATAGAAAATCGGGTCGGGTTCGGTTAAAGGCGGTTTGGGCTGGCCTAAACCCATAGTCCGACCCAAAACCCAAAAACAATATATTTTTGGCCCTATAGGGTTGGGTGGGTATCGAGTGCGGGTTTTTAGGGTCGGTTTGGGCGAGTCTCGGGTTTTTGGATCCGTGTGAGCACACCTAATTTTTACAATACTTTTCTTACTTGGTCTATATTTGTAATTCTTTCCAAAAAATGGTATAAAAATATAAAAAAAACTCAGTTTTGAACTTACTTGATCAACTTTTTTTAAAATGGGAAATCTTGTGTGAATTTTTACCACTTCATAACATCTTGAAGATATATTAAACTAATTTTATTTATGTAAAAATCTATACTAAATTTTCTTTTTCAAAAAAAATTAAGGAAAACTTATGTCTCTTTTTTATACAAAAAATCTGTTTAATCAAGTCATGTTTATTTTATGTTTTGATTAAAAAATGAAAGATTTATAAGCGTAAAAAGTATTTTGTATTTTCAAATAAAAAATCTTTATTAATTTTTCTTTCAAACAAAAATCAAAGAAACTTACTTCCTTATTAATTTTTGTAAAATTTTATGAAAACGTAATTAGGATGTTTTTAATAAGTTTCTTCATTATTTAATCGAGATTAATATTTATAAATTTTGTAATTAAAGATTGATATTTAATTAAGAGCCAATTAGCATATCCATCCTAAAAAAAAGTAATACTGCTCTTAAAAGTCATATCAAATATAAAAGATATAACAGATAATAATACTCTTGAATTATGTCCATCTCACTAAATTTTCCTACTAAAAAATTCCTGACTAAATTTTTTCGACCAACTTTTCCGGCAATAATTCTTCCCATGAATTTTTTCCCACCAAACAAAGTTTCTACCAAATTTTTATGTTATTATTTGGTGGAAAAATCCCACCAAAATATATTTAGGGGTTTATGTTGTTTGGTAGACAAAAATCTCACCAATCTATATTTTAGTTTATTTGTTATTTTTCACCTTTTTAGACTTATACAGTAGAATTTATTAATGCTTGGTAGTAAAAATATTTGAAAGCTAATGTTGTTATTTGGTGGGACAAATTCCTCCAAAATACTTTTAGTTTATTTTGTTTGGTGAAGAAAACCTACCACACAAATTATAATTTGTTTTTGAAATTTTGTTGTAATTATGAAAATAATATCAGTCATTTTTCTGTGTATATTGCCTTGTCTATTTATTATAGAAACCTAAATATAAATAAAGATACATAACAAATATTATTTACTGGTGTCGCCTAGGGTGTGATAAAAATATGATAAAATAAAGTCTAGATAACTACGCAGTCTCACCCTAGACAGGCACAGTACTGTAAATATTACAGGACGTATGCAAGTTTTAGTTGATAAGTTGAGTTCGTTCTCAGGGACTTAAGTGTGTTAATCACGTGGGTAGGAATAACGAGTAAAAGTAAATAATTAAAAGACAATAAAATAAAGTGAATAAATTCGACAATAGCAAATTAAACTAAGAAAATAAAATAAAATACGAAGAATATGAGATGAGAGATATAGCTTAGGTTTTGCTAGTATGCACTAATCCTTCTAATTCTTTCTATTAGATCTAGTTTATAAGGGAGAATATTAGATAGAAGAATTAGAATTCATAGATTATACATGATGCAAAACCCAATCTATGGGGAGTTTAGTTCATACCTGATGGAAAACACCCCATACAATGACGATGTTATGGCCTTTCATGATGAATATATAGCGTCATCTTAGATATTTATGACGCTCTGTCAACCGTCATCTGAGCGTCATCTATGAAGCCGTCATTGTTTGTCTATTATGATGCCGAATATAATCGTCACAATTAAAAAACTTTCTTGACGAATAAACTATCGTCATCTTAATAATAAGTTAATGACGCCTCCTTCACAACGTCTTTATTTGCAAATGAGTAACAATGACACTCATCTAGACCATCACGATTTTGTCTGAACTTTTTATGACGATTTTCATGTCAATGTTGGATAGAAGATATCTTGAAGATTTATATGTAGCCGTCACTATTTAGCAAAAATTTCAATGACGGTGATAATCGTCACTATTGAAAATGATGTATAATGATTATTCGTTTAAGAAACGTCTTGTTTCGATAGCTACTTTGTTGACAGTTTAGTGATAATCGTCACCAAAATCTATGAGATATGACGATGGTCAATATGATAAGCGTCACCATTTTATCTAATGTATGATGACAATTCGTATGTAGTTGTTATTGTATGCTCAATCACATTCATGACAATTTTTACTATGAGCGTCACTTTTTATGCGATTTGTCATTATTATAAAAAATTATATAAAATATATATATATATATATATATATATTATTTAAAATATAAGAATTATAACAATTTAACATATCTTATAATTTATGCATAATAAAATTTATTGATTTAATGGATAAGTCTCATATATCAAAGTACGTACATAAAAAAATGAGCTATAATAAAAATAAATAATGAAGACTAATTAGTTCATATCATTCTTTTACTCTAATTTTAAATAGATCTAAGAATTTTCATTGATACGACGGACGAAATCTTCTAAATGACTGAGTTGATCTTTCATCATTTTCAACTCTTGTGTTATTTCATTGTTGTCTAACATGAACTCTTCAATCTTGTGATGTAGAATTTGATTTGCAGTCGTATTTTTAGTTTCACTTTTGCTACTTAATCCAACTACTTTAGCAAAACGATCACACTTCGCTACAAGCCTCCATTTCCAAATTCAAATATTGTTCACTATCAAAATCTTCAGAATCATCTACACCATCTACATCTCTAATTTTCTGCATTTTTTTTGTTTTCGGAGTTGCCTGTCAAAACATATAGTATAATTGTTAAACAAATAATTTAAACAATCATAAATATAATTTAAAGGTAATGGACAAAAATTGATACACAAACTTCAAACCCAAAAAAAACGATTTTGACAGAAGAAATAAACATACACCTTTTTCTTCTTTTTATCTAATGTTTTACTATTACTTTGTTGAACAAAATTTTAGCATCAAATCTAGGTTATTATTTTACATATTAAAATATTTAAAAATTATTTTTTACCTGGTTCCGCCGAGATTGTAGAAGACATCATTTGCGTATTATTTTGTAGATCACGATTGTCACTTTCTGCTTCTTTGTCACTGTTATGAACACGGTTTTTCGTAACAGTGTGCAATGCTCTTTTGGCTCTTCCCATTGTTGCAAATTTTGCAAGACAATAAAATTAGTTCTGGTCAAAAGTAAAATATATATCAAGTAAAAAGAATCTAAAGAGACTTATATATAATATTAATATATAACAATTCCTAATATATTGTGATATTTTCCCTAATTACAAATACTATTTTTGTTAAATATATTATCATAGAAAATAGAAAGATAATTTTTAAATTAGGTGGGAATCAAAATAAAATAGTCTAATTTTTTTCCCTCCAGTTTTTTTGATCGATTTCCCTCCATTTGAAAAAATATATTCTTTCATATTCTTTTTTTTCAAATCAAAGCATGATATTTTATAAACCCTTTAGTTTAATGTTAAGAAAGCAATCAAATAGAATATTTCTGATTTAAGTATAATTACAATCATGATGATTATTATATTTTTAAACAAATCCAACTGTGGCCATTTATGATCGTTGGTAGCCTTTTACCATATGAGAAGTGATGTGCTGAAAATAGTGTATACAAGGAGGGGATGTAGTGTGAGTTTTGTGGTCCTATGATTTACTGTGACTATTGGAGTGAGCAATTGGTCTTATAATGTATTTTTTGGATTGTTTTGCAGTATAGACTGATATAGTATAAATGTATAATATTGCACTTTATATGTTTGTTGGGTTGTTTATGAGATTATGAGAATACGAATAAAATATTCTTTAAATGACATTTTTTCTTTCAAGAATGCAATATGGACAAATGTATGATCTGTAATATTTTAACACCCAACCGATGAATGCAATTTTATGATCTGCAATTTTATATCATTATCTCATAATTGTTATGACTAGGGAAAAAAAAGTAGCACGAATCATAGCAATAATATAATTGTTAATATTGTATTTTTAAAAGAAAATGATACATAAGTATCAGAAAAAGAAAATTATAAATAAAAATTTCAGTGATGATTATGTATATTCGTCTTATTTGATATTTTTTAAAGACGGGTTATAAAGAATCGTCGAGAAATTAGCTTTTCGTAGACGGTTACTTAAAATCGTCAAGAATTCCATTTAAATAGTGACAATTCAAATAAAGGTCATAAAAAAAGTGGAGGCCAAATTTTTAAAATGACGGTTAAAAAAATTGTCATAAAAAAATCGTCATTGTATGAGGTGTTTTGTTGTAGTGTTAAATAAACTAAAAGAAATTACAATAGTCATCATCTTGCTCTCTACAATAAACTGGAAGAATAAAACCTTAAGAACTAATTACTATGAGGAAAGGATTGCTAGGGTGCTTTTACAAGTGATATAAGGGTGTATTTATAGGTTCTTAGAAGACCTAATTCGTTTTCTTGAGGGAGAGGTAAAGTAGTGGACTCCAAGCCCAACTCAAATTCGTATGGAAATAAAGATTAATTCTGCTGAACCGTTTGAGCACATCTTCTTCGTTATTGGTCGGTTTTTGCTCCATAATATACCAAAAGAATCCTCACAGAATTATCTACGTCCCTATGAAAGGAATTTACCAAAATCGGCTTCTTTGATGGATTTATCACCACTTCTTTAGGCGTTGCTGCAGAAATTCAGATTTAGGCATCTTTTCCTTTTCCATAATTTTAGCTTTTGTTTCCTTATCTCCAATTACCATGCTAATCTCTTTCCATATATTGTAGTCTTTGACTTGGTCTCTAATTAATCTCCATAATTATCTTTAAAGCTTCACACTAAATAAACAATTAAATCCAATATGCTCTAAAAATATTATTTTACTAAATCAAGACTCAAAATAGGAAAGTGCACTATTTCTCAAGAAAATAGACTATTATGACTTCTAAATCACTAAAAATGATGTCTCATCCTAATATAAACCTATCACAAATGAGGAGACATCAAGACCCCCAACTCAAAGTTGTATCATCCCGATACAATAAAGATAAAAACAAAGGGAAGTCTATAAATACACACTTATAAAATTTTCAATACAATGAGAAAAGCATAGCAGAATATAGAATAAACGTAAAGCAACAACTCATAAAATTTCATGCAATAATATTCATATACTACATACCTGTACACTTCTCATATCTACAGTCAATACGACTTGAATTCAAGATCAGATTAGTTTCGCAATGTAAGAAGGATTGGGACTTTACTCAGTTCCCCAAGGAAGCTATAGATTGTTCATCAAACCTCACTAGTATTCAAAGATCCACTAAACTAATCTCTAATGGCTCAATCACTTCTCAATTACATAGCAAAGAATCAAAAGGTCTTTAAGGTTGTAATTTAGGCTTAGGGACGGTATGATAGTATATTTGGATAATTTGGAGTGAGCTTTTGGCTCTCTCCTAACTAGCCATCAACGAATCGCCCTAGAGCTTGAGTTACTCTCATAAAACTTTTCTCACTCAACCCAATTAATTCCTGGATGCACAATTTAGCATTCCCAATAACCCAATTAAAGCATAAGATGTTCACATAAAAATTCCACTTTGCCGGTCCGCATATATATATTTTCTTTTCTTTTCAAATCAATTTTTAAGCTATGACTCTCTTTTAATGTTGATATATCATGCCAATTTTCTCATATATATATTTTTCTTTTAATGCCCTTGTTGGCAAATTTAGCTCGTAGCTTCTTTTTCATTCACTATTTTACCGGCAAAGGGTTACAATAAAAATCTGTGAATCATCATCAATATAAAGCACATAGCACAATTAATAAGCTCAAAAATCTCAAACCAATAACAATTCCTATAATGGTGGACCCACCATCCCAAACTCGAGCTCTAAAACAACTGTCTATGCATCGCGATTCGAGTGAGGGTCATATGGAAAAGTCCTATAATCTAAAGAGATATGGCTTATAACGTGTTTCAATAAAAAGCTTTAGAAAGGCTAGAAGGGGCTGAGAAGGATATATAATATAAAATCAAAATAACATGGTGAGAAGGTATAAAAAGGCTTCATGGGCTTTAAAACATGAAAGAACCGCCTTAATCACTTTCTACACTATGTAATTTTGTTATTTTCTTACCTTTAGCACTTTCATCAAATGGTTTTTAACTAGCTTGGATCTCACGGCCTACACACCTCTCAAGGTTCCCTGAGATCGAACATACTTTCTATCGCATTGCTCACTAATCTTTTCTTTACTATCAACGTGTGTTTTCCTGCAAATACTCAAAGCATACAAATAACATAGCTCATAAACATATCACTTACTATCATTAATTCACTGAGCTTATGCTTTCAAGCTATTAAACACACTCTACATCTAATTCCCATGTATCAAAAATTTTAATTTCTACCTAAAAACAGAAAAATGGAGATGAGAGACAACGAATTCCCACACCCCCAACTCAAAAATGAGCCGTGTCACCACGACTCGAAAAAGACTCGAAACAGAAATTAAAATTAGCAGATAAAAGCATTTACAGAAATGGTAAGGAAGAAAGAGAACATACTCTCGAGGCTTATTGCCTCGCATCATTGATATCCAAGGTTGGATTTGCTGGACCTTTCGTTAATTGCTCAAGGAGTTTCATGATGTGCACTTGATTAGCGTTGATTTGTGCCACATCATTGACTAAAGAAGTTTGAGTTGCTTCGAATTTCGTTAAACGCTCCTCCATCTTCTCTCGCCAACTTTGCTCCTTTTCTTCTTTCGAGACTTGCGTAGAACCCGCTCTTCGAAAGATATCCTTGATCCAAACATTATCAATATAACTCGTCTTAAACTCGAGTTTCTCTTCTTCACCCAATGTAACATTCACTTTTCGCACAAGACACGTGATCATGGTAGGAAATTGATGTCTCCTTAGTTGTTCTTATTTTCGACCCTTAGGAGACATCACTTTTGGTGTTTATTTGATTAATTTGATAGACTTTTGGACTAAATATGCAATAATATGATTTTCCTCTTTTACTTCTAGCATTTTTAATTTATTAAGTTTTTGCGCGTAATATTGGTATTTTTAGTGTAAAGTTTACAGGTTTCAGATGTTAGCTAGAAGAGGAATCCGAGAAGAAAGTCAAAGATCGTGATACAGAGTCAAAACTTGAAGATAAATCCCGAAGATATTATTTTTAGAGCTGAAAATCTGTTTTCCAGGCCATAGATTTCTGATTTCGAGGTGCTTAAGAGATGATTTAGCCGCTGACCTTTGAAAAGAAAACATTCCTTATCGAGTTACGGAACTTTATCAACTGGAATGAGGTCAATCGGAGCCATAAAGAAGCGGGAAAAGCCGTTTTAGTGAAGGTGTATCAGCAGTTACGGGATTTTGGGCTTAGAATTTGGGCTTGGACATTTAATTAATGATTTATTCTTAAGTCCAAGCCCTAATCCGTTTTTAACATTATAAAAGGGCTTTAGACTTCTATTTTCACACATCCTTTTCATAATACAACATACGCTTAAGAGCCAGACACCAGAGAAGAAGCTAGAGGCAGGAAGAGAAGAAGCAAGAGCTGGAGACGGTCTATATCTCCAGTTCTCAGCCAATTCAATTCTGTAATTAGGTTCTTCTATTTTATTCTGTAAAACATGATGAACCTATATGTTTCTTTAGTTTTTGTCTTTTCAATTGTTATGAGCTAAACCTAATTAGTGCTTGAGAACGCATAATGGGTTAATCCCAATTTGATTTCGTTTTATACATTTGAATTTGGGATATTTATTATTTAAATCAAATTGGGTAATTCGTATTTTTCTTTAATTTGTGCTTAACTACTATTGTTGACCTGATCAATTAATAATAGGACTTAGTATCTAAGCTATTCCAATTAGTGGCGATTGGATCACCTTGACGGGGGGTTTAGGTACCGAACTAGTTAATGAATGTAGGTTAGAAATTATTTGACTCTGACGAGCTTAATTAAACCTATGGCCTATTGGGTAATTTACATTTAAACACTTGAGAGTGGACTATAATCACCCTGACGGGGTTTGTAGCACTTGAAAGTTGCTCCTTAGTCCACCCTGACGGGGTAAGGAGAATATAGAATCCCGACCAATATTAATTTACCAATTTGTCCCTTAAACAATGTATGAAATGAATGATAGTTAGGAAAGCCCTTGCGTCTCTCAAGTACTACCTGCTCATACTTGCGTTTTACTTTTATTTACTTGCATCTTAGTTATTTATTTGCATTTTCGCATTAGTCTTTCATTACTTAGGATTAATACAAAAACAAAACCAAAACCAAACATATTATCTTTATTTGCTTTCATAAGTGCAATCAATAATTAATAGATAAGCATTGTAGTCAACCATCCTGTCCTTGGAACGACTTTGTTTTATTAACTATATTACTTGGGACAACCGTACACTTGCGGTTGTGGTTCTCTTTACTTTTGCATTTATTTTAGAACACACAAAGGACCACCAAGTTTTTGGCGCCGCTGCCGGGGACGGTAGCGTGTGACCACGGTGTTTATCCTTTAGTGATAGTTGCATTTATTTTTATTTTTGTTTTTATCAGGTTTACGCTTTTTGCTTGTTTAGTTTTCTCAGGTTTTTAGGTTTGGTGTATGCGAAGGAGACTATTCAAGGATCTAGAGCCAACACCTCCGATCCTTAGTAATCCAGAAACATTAATCAGACTTGCTAACAAGAGAAAGAGAGAACAAGAATCCTTAGAAGTAGAAGAATTAATTCACAGAATGGAGGACATTAATATTTAGAATCAAAAAAACAATAACGGACAAGCTCAAATAGTGATGAATCAAGATCCTTGGTTTACTAATGGTCCACCAGAAGTTCCATTCCGTGCTCCTGCTATAGGAGTAGGTGCTCCCGATATAAATGTTCCGAGGTTTCATCCAGATTCGGGTATGTTAGCTCAATTCCAAAATTTTGGAAATTTTCGTGGTAGATCAGGAGAAGATCCTATTAGAGCAGTACTGAAATTTAAGCAGATATGTGATTCTTACATCACACAAGGGGTTTCAAGAGAACATATGTATTATGCTGTGTTTCGATTTTTCGTTGTTGATGGAGCGAGTGAATGGCATGATACACATGATACCACGAAGATAACAAACTGGGACCAACTAGAGACTGCTTTCTTTGACAGGTATTACCCAAGTAACATGAGGTTAGATGCTGAATTAGAATTGACGCATTTCCGTCAAGAATATGATGAAACTGTGGGTAAGAGTTGGACAAGATTCCAGATGTGTCTACGTAGAGTTCCCACTCATGGCTTTTCAGAACTACAACAGCTAAAAATCTTTTACAGAGGCCTTGATGGGACTTCGAGAGAGAAATTGGATACGTTATGTGGTGCAGGTTTCCTTCAAGTTCAACCCGCTCATGCTAAAATCATTTTAGAAAGAACAGTCAAGAATGAAGTTGGGTGGAATTCAGTAAGAACACCAGTTAGAGGAGGAGTCAATAATGTTAATATCGAAGAAAAGTTTGCTACGCTAGAGACAAAGATTCAAACCACACTAGAACAACAACTGAGACAACTTACTCTAGCCGTGAAAGAAGGTTTTTCGAATAAAAGAGGTGAGGTAAAGGTTGCACAAGAGGTATATGGATGTGAGTATTGCGGTATTAATGATCATAGTTGGGAAAATTGTCAAAATAATCAAGAATCTGTGATGTTTGTGTCCAATAGAGGTAACTTTAATTCGAGTGGTAATGGATATCAGCCTAACAGAAACCATCCTGGGTTTCAATACTCAAATCCTAATGGGGCAGCCAATCCTACATATGCGTATCAGCCACATCCCCAAGGTAACAACTACAATCCAAGACCACACAACAATTATCAAGGAGGACAGAATCAAAATTATGTTCAGAGACAAGCTCCTCAAGACAATTATGATGACACAATGAATCAAAAAGCCTTACCTGCCCATCCACAAGAAGGAGTAGTTACCCTTCAGAAAACAGTTGAAAGTTTAATTGCTCTTCAGACACAAGCTATGGAACGTCAAAATGCATCCGAAGCAAATATGAAGTTGTTCCAGAATCAGCTAAGTCAAATTAATAAACAGCTGAATCAACGTCCACAAGGGCAACTCCCTAGCGATACTGAGAATCCAATCCAAATCGAAGATTGTAAAGCTATTACTCTCAGAAGTGGTAAGAACCTTCCTCCACCTCCTTTTCCGGTTTTGAATGAAAAAGAAGTTAGAAAAGAAAAAGAGGTGGTGGATAAAGATAAACCAGTTGAAGTAGAAGAAGTGGAGAGGTCTAGTGAAGTTCCGAAAAAGAAAGATGATACTATAATAAACCGTCCTCCTCCACCATTTCCATCGAGAATTCAAAAGAAGGGTGATATGGCTGATTATCAAAAATTCTTTAACAAGGTAAGAGGTCTTAGCATAAATATTCCGTTGCTAGAAGCTATTCGAGATGTGCCCAAGTATGCTAAGTTCTTGAAACGAGCCCTCACTAATAAAAGGCCGTATTTTGATAATGAGATGATTGGTCTCCCTGAGGAATGTAGTGCTATTTGTCAAGGTAAATTACCTCCAAAGTTAGTTGATCCTGGGAGTTTCACAATTCCGATATCGATTGGAGAAGAATGGAAAGGTAAGGCACTATGTGATTTGGGTGCAAGCATAAATCTTATGCCCAAATCAATCTTTGACAAGCTTAATATCGAAGCAAGACCCACTTCTATGGTCTTGCAAATGGCGGATCGCTCTCTTGCACATCCGGAAGGCCGAATCGAAGATGTCCTCGTTAAGGCAGGTACGTTAATTTTTCCCGCTGATTTCGTTATACTTGATTACGACGCGGATAGGAATGTCCCCATTATTTTGGGAATACCATTCCTAGCCACGGGGCGTACCTTGATTGATGTAGAAAACGGCGAAATGATTATGAGAATCCAAGACGAGGAGATGAAGTTTAATGTGTTTAGACCTATGAAGTTTCCGGATTCCAAGGAAGAATGTTTTCGTGTAGATGTAATGGAACCGGTAAGAAAAGAGACAATTAATGTTGTGGACACTTTAGGAGTGGAAGAGAAAGAGCTACGAAAGAAATCACCAATTAAAGCTCCTCCATACCCTAAAAATCCACCACTCAATCATGCGAAGAAGAAAGAGAAAACACGTGTCACGAAGGTTCCGAAAGAACCTAAGAAAGAAAGAAAGAAAGAGGGGTTCAAAGTAGGTGAAGAAGTAGATATGAAGAAACCAATCCCCCCTCCAAAGTTACGTGAATCGAAAAGTTCTTGGCTAGGACCATTCATGGTCACGAAGGTTATCTCAGATAAACTAGTGGGCATAAAAGCCAAGGGATGCAAATTTCGAGTTGCAAATATGGACAACCTCACTCACTGCTGGGGAGGTTATGTCAATGACTAAAGAATGAGGTAACCGTCGAGCTTAACGACGTTAAACAAAAGCCATTTCTTGTATATTAGTTTAAGTTTTTATATTTCGTAGTTTAAATTAGTTTGATATTCGTTAATTTAGTGTTTATTATTAAGAAATGAGGAAGGCTAGTTGTTTTTTATGATTTCAGGGGTAAAAGGGTCATGAGTTTGGGGTCAAAACGAGGAGAAAACGAAAAATTATGGAGTCAACTGCAGGTTAGACTGGCTAGCCGGCGAGCTGGCCGGCATACCGGCCAAAAATGCTGAAGACCCCCAAACTCTCTGACTACTGCGTCACAATTCGCGCCAGCGGGATTCACCGGCATGCCGGTCAGATGACCGGCTAGCCGGCAAGCAAAAAGAGGAGTTCTGATCACTGCGTCAGCGATGACGCAAGCACGCTGCGTCTTCATTTCCGCCAGCGACATGCCGCCGGCATGCCGGCGAATCCGCCGACTAGCCGGCCGAAGAAGCTGGACTTTCTGATCACTGCGTCAGCGACGACGCAAGAAGGTTGCGTCAGAGGTAAAAAAAAAAGTACAATTTTTTCGAAAATTTATTTTTCGCCGACACAGTGACCGGCATGCCGGTCATCCGTCGGCTAGCCGGTCAACTGCTGTGATCGGCGGTTTTAGGGGTTAAAACCCTATATTTTTAGCTTCTTTCCTAACCCAGCCTCTACCTACGAACCCTAGCCTCCAACTACTCCTAGAATCATCATCAAAACAACATTATACCACCAATACTTCCCTCTAAACATCATCCAAGCTCACAATCATACCACAAATCATCCAAAATACCAACGTTTCACACTTTAATCCGAATTTTTCTTTCACCAAAGCTAAAGTTCATCCATTACACCTTTCCCGAACCTTGAAATATCCATGACCCGGCTCTAAACAATCCATAATTCAAACCCAAACCTTCAAGAACACTAAAATCACAATTTTATCCAAACCTTTTGAGGGTCTTGAAGCTTTGAGTTTGGGGTCATCGAAGATGACCATGAAGGTTAGGAAAGGTACGAAGAACATGGTGACGAAAGCAATTTGGGTATTGAGGAAAGATTTTAATAGAGGAGATGATGCTTAGAGAGCAAGTAATAAATGAAAACGTGGAAAATTTGAAGAAGTTCGAGGTGATGAAGAACACTTTAAACGCAACCATTGATGAAGAAGAATTCAAAACCTCAACATGGGCACGACACCGACACCAGCCTCGCGCTGGTTAAGATACGTTTTCTTTCCTTTCTCATTTAGTGTAGATTATTTTATTCTTTGAGTCTTTTCGAGTCGTGGGGACACGACTCATTTTTGAGTTTGGGGTGGGGTTCGTTGCCTCATCCCAATTTTTATGTGTTTATTTGCTTTATTTGCTTTCAATAAAATAATTCGGAGTTGCGTTTGACTGTAGAAGATTTTAAATGTCCCTTTAAGCATACTTTTGATGAATTAATGATAATAAATAGTGGAATTTAGGAAATAACATAAAACGCACTTACAATTGCATGCGAACATAGGTAATTGATAGGAAAAATTAATGAACAATGCAAATGAAGTAAGCTTGTACTTAAGGAATATGTTTGGTGTGTAGAACGTGAAATCCTAATTAGTAGAGAACCCACCTAGATATGAACTAAAGACAAGCTATGTACTTAGGGAAATGATAGGGGCAGTTCTTTGTTAGCCATTTGAAGCCTTTTAGCTTGCTATCCCTTATTATAAATTTATCCGTCTTAGCCCAATTTTGAGCCTTAAGCCTTTTCTTTTGTAGCCACGATACAAGCCCATTATCCTCTAGATTATTAGGCATGACCAAATGACCCGCACTTGAATCACAACCCTGAGACTTGTCTCGAGCTTGAGTTTGGGGTGGAGGGTCCACATTTGGGAAATTACATTGGGAAGGGATTATATGTGTTTGTATTGAGGCACAAAAAGGTAGATGATATTATTATTTGTAACCCTTTGCCGGAATTTGAAAAGAAAAAAAGAAAAAAAAATATTATAAGAGACATGACTTTTCACATCAAAACGAGGGTCATGGGTATCTTGTACAAAAAATGAAAAAAAAGGAAATAAAAAGAAAGAAAGAATAAAATAAACCGGCAAAGTGGAATATTTTTGGAAATCATCTTAGTTTTCATTGGGTTGACATGGGGACGCAACATTAGTGCGTCAATTGGGTGAGTGAGAACATTTTTTAGCGTAAACTCAAGCTCGAGGACATTGTTGTTGGTAAGTGAGGAGAGAGGCAAAAGCTCACTTCAAATTTACAAAATATACATCCATACCGTCCTTAAGCCATTATTAATACCGTAAAGACCTCGTGATTCCTAAGTACATAGTGAATTTATGATTCTGTTGATAGGGAATATGCTAGGTGGAGCGTTCAAAGCGAGGTAGGATTAATGACCACCCTATAGCCATCATACAGATATGAGTACAAGTGTAACCTTCTAGCATTGCAAAGTTAATTTTATGATTGAAGTTATTTGTGTTTGATGTTGCATGATTAGTGTATGTATATGTTATTTCTTAATGTTTGCTATATGAGATTTGTCTTTAGCATTGGGGTTTATTTGCTAGCTTCTATTTTCTCTTGCATCTACTTCATTCCTCTTGTTTTTAGTTTTGCTTTATCGGGACGACAAAGGTTTGAATTGGGGGTCTTGATGTCTCCTTAATTGTTTTTTTTCGACCCTTAGGAGACATCACTTTTGGTGTTTATTTGATTAATTTGATAGACTTTTGGACTAAATATGCAATAATATGATTTTCCTCTTTTACTTCTAGCATTTTTAATTTATTAAGCTTTTGCGCGTAATATTGGTATTTTTAGTGTAAAGTTTACAGGTTTTAGATGTTAGCTAGAAGAGGAATCCGAGAAGAAAGTCAAAGATCGTGATATAGAGTCAAAACTTGAAGATAAATCCCGAAGATATTATTTTTAGAGCTGAAAATCTGTTTTCCAGGCCATAGATTGCTGATTTCGAGGTGCTTAAGAGATGATTTAGCCGCTGACATTTGAAGAGAAAACATTCCTTATCGAGTTACGGAACTTTAGCAACTGGAATGAGGTCAATCGGAATCATAAAGAAGCAGGGAAAGCCGTTTTAGTGAAGGTGTATCAGCAGTTACGGGATTTTGGGCTTAGAATTTGGGCTTGGACATTTAATTAATGATTTATTCTTAAGTCCAAGCCCTAATCCGTTTTTAACATTATAAAAGGGATTTAGACTTCTATTTTCACACATCCTTTTCATAATACAACATACGCTTAAGAGCCAGACACCAGAGAAGAAGCTAGAGGCAGGAAGAGAAGAAGCAAGAGCTGGAGACGGTCTATATCTCCAATTCTCAGCCAATTCAATTCCGTAATTAGGTTCTTCTATTTTATTCTGTAAAACATGATGAACCTATTTGTTTCTTTAGTTTTTGTCTTTTCAATTGTTATGAGCTAAACCTAATTAGTGCTTGAGAACGCATAATGGGTTAATCCCAATTTGATTTTGTTTTATACATTTGAATTTGGGATATTTATTATTTAAATCAAATTAGGTAATTCGTATTTTTCTTTAATTTGTGCTTAACTACTATTGTTGACCTGATCAATTAATAATAGGACTTAGTATCTAAGCTATTCCAATTAGTAGCGATTGGATCACCTTGACGGGAGGTTTAGGTACCGAACTAGTTAATGAATGTAGGTTAGAAATTATTTGACTCTGACGAGCTTAATTAAACCTATGGCCTATTGGGTAATTTACATTTAAACACTTGAGAGTGGACTATAATCACCCTGACGGGGTTTGTAGCACTTGAAAGTTGCTCCTTAGTCCACCCTGACGGGGGTAAGGAGAATATAGAATCCCGACCAATACCAATTTACCAATTTGTCCCTTAAACAATGTATGAAATGAATGATAGTTAGGAAAGCCCTTGCGTCTCTCAAGTACTACCTGCTCATACTTGCGTTTTACTTTTATTTACTTGCGTCTTAGTTATTTATTTGCATTTTCGCATTAGTCTTTCATTACTTATGATTAATACAAAAACAAAACCAAACATATTATCTTTATTTACTTTCATAAGTGCAATCAATCATTAATAGATAAGCATTGTAGTCAACCATCCCGTCCTTGGAACGAATCTGTTTTATCAACTATATTACTTGGGACAACCGTACACTTGCGGTTGTGGTTCTCTTTACTTTTGCATTTATTTTAGAACACACAAAGGAACACCAAAAATTTAACATTATAAACTGATTTAGGAGAGACCAAAAATCGTATCACCTCCTCATAGATCAACTGTGCCACATCTACTTCTTCTCCTCTCAAAATACAATCTAAAAGTAGAGCGTTCTTCATAGTCACATCCAAAGTTCGTGTGTTTCCAAAGACATTAGGAATAAGGAAATTGTGCCAAATTCTCGCGTCCGATTGAAGATATTTGTAAGGCCAAGGTGCCTTCAATACCTTATGTGATTGCACTTTCTTCTTGTCTAATACATGCTCAAAACGTAATTCCTCATCAAAGATTTTTTGTTTAGCTACCGCTTCTTCAAACTTGCAATAACCTTTCAATTTCTTAAACTTGAAGTGGTTTCTAATCTCCTCAATTGTGAAAGGAACTAGCTTTCCTCTAATCAGAACACAACCTTTACTATCTCGGCTAAAGAGGCCTAAATAGAATTCCAAAACTAACTCATGACATAATTCAGAACGTCTTACCATGAAAGTAGACCAACCCGATTTTTCACCAAGCTCTAAGAATCTTTTGTATTCTCCTGTACCAACTTCTTCCTTGAATACTTTCTCATAAGCAAAAGGTAGTTCTTTCAATTGTTTCTCTGCAGAAGCTTTCAGGGCCCTTGAAGCTTCCTCTCTCTCCTTGGGTGTAGGACCTTGTGGAAGTTGTGTTTTCTCCTTTGCATAAAAGTAAAGCTTTTTACCATTACGATCACACAAAGTTATACCTCCATCTTCAACATCGTCTTTACCCTTCGATTTAGAACTAGAACCTTTGTTATTTGATTTCTTCTTGATTGAATCCAATACCTTGCTTTTCTTCACCTCCCTCTTGTTAGCTAATATTGTTGTTCTATTAGTCATCTTCAATTAACCCCCAACTCAAAGCTTTAGCAACCCTTGAAATTTGAACTTGTGAATTTTTGGTTGAACAAGCTTGATTTGGCTTAGGATAGGTGAATTGATGATGAATCTCTATGTGGGTGAGGTGATTTCTTGATGGATTGGCTTGGATTTAAGAAATTGTAGGATGAATTGTGAAAATTTAAGCTCTTGATTCTTCAATTTGATGGATTTGGTGAGGATTGGGTGCTTGAATCTCTCTTGTAATGATGTGGAAAGAAGGTTTGATGTGCTTTTCTTGATGATTGGGTAGTGTTTTGATGATTAGTGAAGGTTTTTATGAGCTTTAATGGAGTTGGAAGAGTTTTGGAGAAGAGAAAGAGGCTTGAGGTTTAAGAAATTCGGAATAATAAGCTCTATACCTCTTTTATAAGCTCTAATTCGCAACTTTCTCTCTCCAGCGGCGCGGCGCGGTGCATGGGTGCGGTACATGGGTACACCGCCTGGGTGTACCGTAGCTTCTGTAGCTCGAAAAATTTTTGCTTCGGCAAAATACACGTGGTAGCACCCCCGTGGCACGGGTTTTGGGCGTGCGGTATAGGGCGCCGTATAGGGTCCGGTGTACCAGACCCATCAGCTTGATTTTTTTTTCTTCTCGGCATAAAACACGTGGCACCTACCCGTGGTACGGGTTTTCTTCACCTGCGGTATACCAGGGCTGAGGTCCGGTATACCGCACCCTTGCTTCAGTGTTTCCGAAAATTTTTGTTCGCCTTCCCTAACTCGATTTCTCCAATACCTAATCATCAAAAACACTAATACCTTTCTCAAATATGCAATATCAACTAAAAACAACTAAACTAAACATAAACTAAAAACGTAAAAGACATACAAACTAAAAAAAACTACGGGTTGTCTCCCATACAGCACTTTTGTTTAACGTCTTTCAAAGTTAGACGTGTTACCTCTATCAGGATTTGCGAATATAGCCTCCCCAACAACGAGTTAGGCTATGAATGTCAACTAATCTGCGCTTGATCCCCGTTTTGGGTCGAATTTCTATCACCTTGGCTGAAACAACCTTAGTGACAATGAATGGTCCCATCCACGAGTCTTTGAAACTTCGTCGCCTATTCTCGCGTTTATGAGCTTTCCATAGAACTTCATGGCCAACCCCAAACTCAATGTTTGGCTCAGTATCCACAGGCTCTAAATGGATCTTCTCAGGAGGGACTTTGTGATGTGAAAGGCTGTGGATGACAGGAACGGTGGGATCTAACTTCCTTGGTTTCTTACCTAAGACATAGAAGGTCTCGGATACATTCTTTTCATGAAGGGTGATGGTCCCTTCTTGGAAGTTGATGACACTTTGACTTGTGGCCATGAAAGGCCGTCCAAGTATGATTGGAACCTGCTTATCTGCATCAAAATCAAGAATAACAAAGTCAGTAGGGATGGCGATATTACCTGCACGGACTAAGACGTCCTCCACTGTTCCCAATGTCCTCTTAACTGAGTTGTCAGCGAACTGCAACTTCACTGGACTTTTCTCTGATTTCTGAAGTCCAAGTCTCTCGAACACGGACTTAGGCATAAGATTCACACCAGAACCCACATCGTACATAACTTTCACTTTGAGCATACCATTTATTTGAATAGGAAGGTTAAAACTTCCCGGATCTTTAAGCTTTGTTGGTAGCTCTCGTTCACTTCATCTTGAGATTTTCAGATTCTCTCTTGGGATCTCTACACTCGCTTCTTTCTCAGGAATAACTTGCGTAAAAACTTGTTGCGGTGTAAGTCCTTTCTTCGCTATCTCAAGCATTTGGGCGTTGATATTTTCAGGTGTATACGCCTCTACAAATGTCTTGAGTGTAGTGTCATCCTTAGGATTTGTATCAGGAATGGTTGGTGACACTGTTTGAACAATAGGTGGCGGTTCCACCTTCTCTTCTTCTTTCTCTTTATGCACAGCAGGTGCAACTTCATCTTCAACTTTCGATTCCTCCTTTGAGGCTTCTTTCTCTCTATTTAGCTCAGCTTGATAATCCATTACCGATCGAATCTCTTCTTGCATCTTCTTCAAAAGCTGTATAAATTCGGCTCCTTCTGAATCGTCCTCCACATAAACCTCAGAACAGTCAGATTCCACGGGGCTAGACTTGGTTGGTTCTTTTTCGGTACTCGGAACTTCCACGGCACTAACGGCAGCATGCGGTACTTCCTTCTTTTCATCTTCAATTTCAAGGCAAATAGCCTTACAAGCTTCGAACCCAACATTGTCATCACCTCCTTCGATTGCCTTCACTTCTTTCTGTTCCATTAAATTTGTTAGAACTCTGTTTAACTGTTCTACTTGAGTACATTAAATCTGAAGTGCGGCATCTTGTCCTCGGACTTTCTCTTCCTGAGCGTTCATACTCGTGGTTAAACGGTTCAAGATTTGTATTACTTGCTGATTATCCATAGATCCTTCTTGAGGATACTGAGGTAAATCTTTCTGATCTAACACATCGGTATAGGCATCTTGAACAGGTTGTTGAGGGGGAGCAGGTCTATTTTGATAATTATTTTGGTATTACCTCTCGGTTGGAAAGAGTTGTTCTGGGGGCGCGGTCGATAATGACCAGGATTAGCGGCCCCTTGTAGATTTGAGTATTGCATACCTGGATGGTTTCGGTTACCCCATTGATAACCTCCTCGGTTGGATATGAAGTACACAGATTGTGGACTGGATTCACACTCTTCCCATGTATGATTGTTAACCCCACATTGTTGACAACCTTGTGCTTCTTGTACTGCGTTTGCTGCGGCTAAATTCTTTTGCATCTCTAACTTCAGCTCCTTGATTTGATTTTCTAATGCGGATATTTGAGCTGAGTTCGCAGTTTCCGCATCTAAACGAAGCGTTCCTCGGGTCTTTGCTACAGAAGCTCGCGTTGAAGGCCAACTTCTTTCTTTTTCCATAATATTTTCTAAAACCTCGGAAGCTTCATTATGGTTCATGGACACAAAATTACCCTTTCCAATGTTATCCACCTTCTCTCTACCTTTATCATTAAGACCTTCATAGAATATAGAAAGTTGTAGAGCGGGTGTATAACCATGGAGCGGACATCTAGCTAATTTATGTTGAAACCTTGTCCATGATTCTCCTACTGTTTCTCCATCTTCTTGACAAAATCTTGCAAGCTCGGTTTGATCTTTGAGTCTCATGCTCTTCGGATAAAAATGGTTAAAGAACGCGGCTTGAAGTTCTGCCCAAGAATTAATTGTTCCATGTGGTTGTCTTTCTAGCCAATCGCTAGCTCTACCGGTCAAGAAGAACGAAAACATATGACAATACAGTTGCTCGCGTGTAATGCCAGGAGTAATATAGGCATCACAAATCTGCATGAACTTCTGAATCGATCTTACCGGATCTTGAATTGTTGTACCACTGTAGAGTCCAAAATTTGAAATTGACTAAGCATACCCGGATCGGGTCTAAATTTGATATTCTGGATCTCTGGAGGACGGTAACCGATTGGTTGAACATGGAATGGCACATGAAGACCAGGGAGGTCTTGTTGTACTCGGTTCTGTTGATTAACGTTATTCTGCCCATTACCTCCTCCTAAAGGATGTTGTTGTTGTCCTTGTATACCAGTTGGATCCTGTTGTTGTATCCGAGGTGGATCTTGCTGTAGTCCACCAGGTGGAATTAATTGGGGTCCTCACGGTGGGACTCCAAGTGGTGGATCTAGTTGGACTGCCATTGCTCTTCTTAAGGCTCTTTTTCCTCACGAACTCGTTTGTTGTAAGGTCTGAAGCTCCTCTCAGGCTCCGATAAAGGAGGCCAAGAATTAAACACTGTGAAACCTGACAAAGACTAAAGCAAACCACAAGCGTAAATCCGGAAAAACAAAAACTAAAAACTAAAAAATAAAAACTAATTAAAAACTACTACTCGAAATAGATAACCCACACGCTAAAAATATGATAAAATAAGGTCTAGATAACTACGCAGTCTCACCCTAGACAGGCACAGTACTACAAGTATTACAGGACGTATGCAAGTTTTTGTTGATAAGTTGAGTTCGTTCTCAGGGACTTAAGTGTGTTAATCACGTGGGTAGGAATAACGAGTAAAAGTAAATAATTAAAAGACAATAAAATAAAGTGAATAAATTCGACAATAGCAAATTAAACTAAGAAAATAAAAGACAATAAAATAAATTACAAAGAATATGAGATGAGAGATATAGCTTAGGTTTTGCTAGTATGCACTAATCCTTCTAATTCTTTCTATTAGATCTAGTTTATAAGGGAGAATATTAGATAGAAAAATTAGAATTCATAGATTATACATGATGCAAAACCCAAGCTATGGGGAGTTTAGTTCATACCTGATGGAAATAAACTAAAAGAAAATACAATAGTCATCATCTTGCTCTCTACAATAAACTGGAAGAATAAAACCTTAAGAACTAATTACTATGAGGCAAGGATTGCTAGGGTGCTTTTACAAGTGATATAAGGGTGTATTTATAGGTGTTTAGAAGACCTAATTCGTTTTCTTGAGGGAGAGGTAAAGTAGTGGACTCCAAGCCCAACTCAAATTCGTACGGAAATAAAGATAAATTCTGCTGAACAGTTTTGAGCACATCTTCTTCGTTATTGGTCGGTTTTTGCTCCATAATATACCAAAAGAATCCTCACAGAATTATCTACGTCCCTATGAAAGGAATTTACCAAAATCGACTTCTTTGTTGGAGTTATCACCACTTCTTTAGGCGTTGCTGCAGAAATTAAGATTTAGGCAGTTTTTTCTTTTCCATAATTTTAGCTTTTGTTTCCTTATCTCCAATTACCATGCTAATCTCTTTCCATATATTGTAGTCTTTGACTTGGACTCTAATTAATCTCCATAATTATCTTTAAAGCTTCACACTAAATAAACAATTAAATCCAATATGCTCTAAAAATATTATTTTACTAAATTAAGACTCAAAATAGGAAAGTGCACTATTTCTCAAGAAAATCGACTATTATGACTTCTAAATCACTAAAAATGATGTCTCATCTTAATATAAACCTATCACAAATGAGAAGACATCATTTACAGATAAATAATAAATTTAAGATAAAAAAAGATATACAACTGAAAACATATAAAAATTTCAAAACAAAAAAAAGAAAAGTAAAAGTAAATATTGAAAAATAATGAAATATTTTTTTATATAAAAAAAATTATAATAATATATACCATCTAAAATTATATCATAACATATATCATTACTTAAAAAAAAAAATGAAATACAATTTAAAAGGAAAATAATGAAACATGATAAAAAGTAAAAAAGTCTTCACACTCGCCCTGGAACAATAAACAAAAAGAAATTCTCTTCACACTCACCTTCCCCAAGCCACTCTCATGCACAAATTTGTTCGCAGTAAATATTCATTTCCAGTGCAGAGACGATGTCCATTAAAAAAAACAAATCAATCACCCACATATAAATTAGTCCTCTCGTTGAAAATTAACTTATTAAACCAGATTGATATAGACCTTCCACTACAGCAGGTCGCGGATTTACCGACGACAGATGTCGTCGGTAAAAAGGCCAAATTCGTCGGGTAAATATGTTTACCGACGACCGCTCGTCGGTAATCTGTCGTCCCTAGAAGTTGGTCGGTAAAATCACCCTTGCCGACGACGTTTTTGTCTCCTCGTCGATAAGCCAACATCTTTTACTGACGAAAACGGAGTCGTCGGTAAACATTGGCATACCGACAACAGTCTGACAGGTCGCCGGTAAAACGCACTATTTTACCGACAACCATTGTTGTCGGTAAATAAATTAATTACCGACAACATGGTCGTCGGTATCCTAGTAATTAAATAGTTTTTTTTTTATTTTAAATATCTTACCGACAACATTCATTACTTGAATGTCATCGGCAAATTTTATTTTTTATTTTTTTTTAAAAACTTTACCGACGACATTCTTTACTTGAATGTCGTCGGTATTATATATATATATATATATTTTTTTTAATTTAATTTTTAAATTTTTTTTTAATTTAAATTGGTTTTTCGATTTTTTATAAATTAATATACTATGAAATCATGAATATAAATAGAAATCATGGATTATATTCATAAAAAGATGAATAAACCCGGGTAGTCAAACCCCGGGCAATAAAGTCAAACCCCGGGGTTAAAAGTCAAAATATTACATAAACACTTAATAAAAGTCAAAAATATAAACTTAAATAAAATAAAAGTCTTAAACATAATTAAAAGAAAATCAATCACGGGCCCGATAGATCTTCTCCTCGATCTTCTCCTCGATCACTACTATCTTCTTCATCTTCTTCTTCATCGGAGAGCGGATCGAGACCATTCTTTTCACGCGATTCATTGAGGCCGTTGAGCAACTTCGTGAAAAAAATCATCGGACCTAGAGGAGCTCGGTGGAGCATCTTCATCCGGCATAGGAGGTAATCCTTGGACTGCGCGGACCTCGTTCATCCCGTCGAATATCCGCTGTAACTTTCTCGCGTTCTTCTTCGCGATCTCGTCCGAAACAGGGGGCTTCGGGTCCTTCTTTTTCTTGAAGACAGCTCCGATCGAAGGGATCCAGTGTCTACTCTTAGCCGGTTTCATCACCTCCTGAACCGTCTCCTTCAACGCTCCTATCTGCTCCTCCACTGGAACATCCTCAGCCGATTGGGTCCCCGTCTCGATAACCCGCTCCTTAAGCTTCTCCCGATAAACTCCCTGTAATAAAACAATGTAAAATAAATAATTAATAAATTTAAAGTTAAATAAAAACTAACAAAGAAATAAATTTAAAATTAAATAAAAACTTACACTAGCCTGCTCCCATCTATCATCGACCCATTTGCCCTTCAACCCATCATAGCCCAAGTACTCGAAGTATCCGCCCATCTGTGGAAGTGGGACCTCCTCTTGGGTCTGCTCGTCTATATAGCTCAGGGGCTCCTTCGTATTAATCTTCAGCTTACCCTATAAAATATACATAAAAAAATATAATTATTAAAAAATTAAATTAAATAACTAATAAAATTTATTTTTACTTTAACAAATTATACCTCGATAATCTCATGGCGGGTCTGGGTTTGGTTCCGAGAACCAGACTTGTTCGGCTTCTTCTGGTTCTGCCGATTCTTCTTATTAATATCCGACTGAGCCTGTTACAATTCAACTTAAAAAAATAAATAAACAATAATTTAATAATAAAATAATTAAATTAAAATTTTACCTTCTTATTCGGGTCATGAAACATCTCAAGGGTTAGCTCCCAATCCTCGAGAAGCACATCAGGTGGACACTCATCCGAATTGCCATAATCGGCCTTCAAGTCATACTTCCACCGTCTGTAAGCAGCGGACTGAGACTGGGTTAGATTCCCGCTAATAAATTTCCAATCTTTGCGGGCCCTCCACTCCTCGAGGTTGAAGAACTCCTCGAGTTTTCCGAGGATCGTGGTCTTTAGTGCAGGCGGGACAGCACTCCACGAGGGGTAGTAGGGAGGGACCGATTCTCGAACCGCGAGACCCACCACTTGGGCCACGTGTTTCCCATATTCTCCGAATGGGTTAAACGTGTCATCGAGGATACAGAAATCTACCGGAAGGGGCCCACCTAGCTTCTCCTTAGCATCGTTGGCGGTTTTGAGAGTCGAGACATTTCGGGGTCTCCTCTTTCGCTTAACTGTTTAAGAATAGTATATTATGTAATTTAGTAATTTATATTACTTGAATTTTATAAATTAATTTATATTTACCAGGCGGCTGATTACAATCGTTCAAGTTCGGGGGTTGATTCGGGTTCGGATCTTCTCCGTTCCCGTCACCCCGGTGGTAGTTAGGCATCACATCGGCCATCTATAATTTAAATAAAATTAATAAATTAGATTTTTACTATAAATTGCATTTTTGACCTTTTTTAATTAAAAATTACAAAAACACCCATATAAATTTTAAAAAATATATATTTTTCATAGTTTTTAAATTGAGTCCCTAAATTGTATTTTTTAGTCCCTATAGTTTTCATATTTGCCTAAAATATCCCAATTTCTTAAAAAATGTAAATTTTTTTAAATTGCATTTTAGTCCCTAAATTGCATTTTAGTCCCTAAATTGCATTTTAGTCCCTAAATTGCATTTTTAGTCCCTAAATTGCATTTTAGTCCCTAAATTGCATTTTAGTCCCTAAAGTTTTCATATTTCCATAAATTTCACCAATATCAACATATTTAACTTACACAAATTAACAACTAACCCTTACATTTCTAAACATCAATCAAAAAATAACATTTCTATACCAAACCCTAATTTTTCTAAAAATTAACAAAAAAATCATGTTACATGGTATATTTAACAACAAAATACATATTCAAAATCTAAAATCCATCACAGAATCTCGGAATTAACAAGAAATTCAATAGAACATTTAAAAAAAAATTCAATTCGAAAATTAAAAAAAAATATGTTTGGTTTCAGATTTGTGGTACCTGTTACGTGGAGATTATGTTGAATATATCCAGCAATCCATGCCAAGCAAGAGTAGAGGAAAATCAAAAAAAAAAAAAAAAGTTAGGATTTGATTTAGAGAAATGAAAAAAAATTGAAGAAATGATTAAGATTTGGCATGGAATCACTTACATTTGATGTTATAGGGGTGTTGGAATGGCTCGGAACAGCTCCTTCTACCTCGGAATCGAATTTTTTGAGAGTGTTTTGGTGTGTTTGTGTTTCAGAAATGAAGCTCGGTAGGGTTTAATAGAATAATTGTTTACCGACGACACGCAAAGTCGTCGGTAAACAAGGCATACTCGTCGCTAAACCTGACACGCGTCAAACAGTCGTACGCATGACTGTTGCGTGTCTTGGTTTACCGACGACTTCTTTTCGCAAGTCGTCGGTAAACCCATGGGCGGGAAAAAATAACCGCCCACTTTTGGCCAATAAAATTTGGAATTACGTTTACCGACGACTTGGTGAATTGAATGTCGTCGGCAAACCTTTACCGACAACATTCTTGAATAGAATGTCGTCGTTAAAATTTTACCGACGACATTCAGTTCACGAATGTTGTCGGTAAAAGGTTAAATGTCGTCGGTAACTTTTTTTTTTTTTTAAATATTTTTTTCCTGATTTCTTTTCTTTTTTTATTCTTGTTTTTAAAAGTTAGTGTTCGAGGTGTTTAGTCAACAGTTAAGGTCAAATGTTAGTGTTCGAGGTGTTTAGTCAACAGTTAAGGTCAAATGTTAGTGTTCGAGGTGTTTAGTCAACAGTTAAGGTCAAATGTTAGTGTTCGAGGTGTTTAGACAACAGTTAAGGTCAAATGTTAGTGTTCGAGGTGTTTAGTCAACAGTTATGGTCAAATATTAGTGTTCGAGGTGTTTAGTCAACAGTTAAGGTCAAATGTTAGTGTTCGAGGTGTTTAGTCAACAGTTATGGTCAAATGTTAGTGTTCGAGGTGTTTAGTCAACAGTTATGGTCAAACTTGAGTGTTCGAGGTGTTTAGTCAACAGTTATGGTCAAATGTTAGTGTTCGAGGTGTTTAGTCAACAGTGTTGGTCAAATGTTAGTGTTCGAGGTGTTTAGTCAACAGTTATGGTCAAATGTTAGTGTTCGAGGTGTTTAGTCAACAGTTAAGGTCAAATGTTAGTGTTCGAGGTGTTTAGTCAACAGTTATGGTCAAATGTTAGTGTTCGAGGTGTTTAGTCAACAGTTATGGTCAAACTTGAGTGTTCGAGGTGTTTAGTCAACAGTTATGGTCAAACTTGAGTGTTCGAGGTGTTTAGTCAACAGTTATGGTCAAATGTTAGTGTTCGAGGTGTTTAGTCAACAGTTAAGGTCAAACTTGAGTGTTCGAGGTGTTTAGTCAACAGTTAAGGTCAAATGTTAGTGTTCGAGGTGTTTAGTCAACAGTTAAGGTCAAATGTTAGTGTTCGAGGTGTTTAGTCAACAGTTATGGTCAAACAATATCAAAATGCACTAAGACTAAAATACAACTACAAAATAATCCTAATCAGTTTCATATCCACTAATATCAATAGGTTCATCATCGCTATTAACCTCTATAGGTTCTTCTTCATCAACATATTCCTCCCACGTGTCGTCTTCGATTTCCTGGTTTTCATCAATAACCATTTCAAAAGCCATCTCAATACGAAAATGAGCTGGGTCAATCTCGATCTCCTCGGTAGTTGCCAAGTTCTCCGGTTCGGAAACCGTCTCAGTGTTAACCAAAGGTATACTAATGCTCTCGTTGTTTGTAGATAGTGATTCCGAACCCCATAACTCGGGACTCCATCCGTGACGATCATTTATTTCCCAAACGGCTTTCCAACCCTTCATTGATTTCTTCGCACTAATCTCGTCAATGTAGAATACTTTCTTGGCTTGCGATGCTAAAATGTATGGTTCGTCTTCCCACTCAAAGTTTGTCGTGTTAATAAAGGTTACCCCATGTTCTGTCCTTGATTCAGCCATTTTGTACCATTTACAAACGAATAAGACAACTGAGCACCCTTTAGTGTAATTAACCTCCAATATTTTCACTAATTCTCCATAACATGGTCTATCTTCGTACGTGGTACAAACTCCGTAATCCTGCGTCACTCTTTTTTCTCCTTTACCCTTAGTTACCCACTTGACACCATTCACGACACATGAATCGTATTTGTCCACCGCACCAAAAGACATGCTGGCCAAGGATACCATCTCAGTGGTAGCTAATACATCACCTGACTCTTTCATCCCATGAACCTGTCATACATAAATAATACTAAGAACCTCGGACATAAGTAGATTATGTTTAAACCAACGTCTAAAGTACATACCTTTTCCAAAAACCAACTCTTAAACCGTTGACGATGCATAATCTCTATTTCGTCACCCGTTCCCGTAAGTGTGGATTTGTGTTCACTACAATCATAAATGAATATAAATAAGTTAATGAATATATATATATATATATATATATATATATAATGAATATTTATATGTTTATATATTTATATATTTATATATTTATATATTTATATATTTATATGTTTATATATATATATATATTTATATATTTATATATTTATATATTTATATATTTATATATTTATATATTTATATATTTATATATTTATATATTTATATATTTATATATTTATATGTTTATATGTTTATTTATATATTTATATATTTATATATTTATATATTTATATATATATATATATATATATATATATATATATATATATAAAGAAACGTTACTTACGTCCTATATGGTTCGAGCTCGTCGCAGTTATTCAAAATATACCAACTGACGTGCTCCTTCTGAAGAGCTGGTAAAGCGACTGACTCTTTCTTGCCAATAGGAGTACACTGAGAATTGTAAACGGATATCTCTTTTGGTTCTGGCAGTTGTTCGTTGTATCTCCCTGGATCGTTGAACTTTGTTTTTTCTTCACTAAGATACCGCGATATGAAAGTCAACGTCTCTTCCGCCACGTAACCCTCGGCTATGGAACCCTCAGGCCTAGCCGGGTTTCGAATATACTCTTTCAACTTCTTCAAATACCTTTCAAATGGGTACATCCACCGCATTTGAACCGGCCCCCCTAACAACGCTTCATCATATAAGTGAATCACTAAGTGGATCATGATATCAAAAAACGCGGGAGGTAAGATCATTTCTAACTTGCACATCACTTCAACCACTTTCGCCTTAGCATCCACCAACTCTTTCCTACTCAGGTTCTTGTTACAAACGACTCTAAACACGTTAACTAACCCAATAATTGCGTCGCTAATCGAATTATCATCTAGAAGCCCAGGGAGACAACAAACAAAAAGGTACTGCATCATAACATGACAATCATGAGATTTCATTCCAATGATCTTCCCCGTATCGGCGTGAACGTTATTCCTCATACTAGACGCGAATCCATCGGGAAACCTCTGTACCTGTAACCACTCAAGAAACAACTTCCTCTTCTCCGCTGACAACGTATACTTTCCACGTTTTAGAATCGTTTTATTTCCTACTGTTGCCAACCACAATTCTTTCCTGAATTTCATTTTCTTAAGATCTTCCCGCGCCTTAACGTTATCTTTGTTTGGTTTCCCATCAACTGCTATAACTGTACCGAGAAGAGCATCACACACGTTTTTCTCGCAGTGCATGACATCAATGTTATGTTTCAACAAACTTTCAGACCAATAAGGTAAACGATAGAAAATGCTCTTTTTCTTCCAATTCGTCTGGCGAGGACCTGTAGTCTTCGTGACCTTGCCTCCAAAATCCTTGTGTTTGCCGGGAAACACAATGGGAAGACCATCTAACTGTGTCTGAATACTAGCTGGACTATATTTCTTCGGTCGCTTAGTAAAATTGGTTTCCGGGTACGAAACATAATCTTTTCTAAACCGATGTCCGAAGCGTAACCAACGTCTATGGTCAAAGTAAACCGCGCCTTTTGTCACACCCAATGACGGTGTGGAATCCATGCATTCCGGGCAAGCCATGTAACCTTGACCCGACCATCCTGAAGTGTATGACCGAGCAGGGAAATCATTGGTGGTGGACAACAGACAAACCTTCATAGTAAACTCTTGTTTTGTATGGGCATCATACGTAAGGATCCCTTTACTCCACAACTCGTCCAACTCATCTATCATAGGGCGGAGGTAAACATCCATGTCCTTACCGGGCGAACGAGGACCCGGAATCAACAAACAAAGCTGAAAAGTAGTTTCTTTCATGCATACCCACGGTGGCAAGTTATAGACGGTTAATATAACAGGCCACATGCTATACGAGTTGTTTTGCATAGAGAAAGGACAAAACCCGTCGATACCGAGACCCAAAAATACATTATGAGGTTCGCTAGCAAACTCAGGGTGTAGCGATGCAAATTTCTTCCAACTATTACCATCAACAGGATGACGCAACACATCCGGATCGGCACTCTTACCGGTATGGTGCCAAATCATGTCTTCAGCGGTGTGCTTTGAAGCGTATAGTCGCTGTAACCTGGGAGCAATCAGAAAATAGCGGAGCTTCTTATGTGGTACTTTGATACCCTTCTTTGGGTCCCATCTAGACTCGCTACAAACTGGACACTTATCGAGGTCTTTATACTCTTTATAAAATATGGCACAATCGTTCACACAAACATCGATGGTAATATACCCCATACCCAAGCTTTTCAACTTCTTGTTGCATGAATCATACGAATCGGGCAAAGTGTGAGGTTTGGGCAAAATACGACCAATCAACTCCAATAGCTCGGTGAATGACGTGTTAGTCCACTTGTTCTTTACCTTTACGTGCATAAGCTTGGCAATGAAGTTCAATGAACTCATTGCTTTACAACCGGGATATAATTCTGTCTCCAATTCGTTAAACAGTTTTTCGAAACTACTTGGAATTTCTGCGTCTCTCATCTCGGTGTCACCCTGATGACCGCCAACATCGTAACTGTGTCTCACATCGTCATAAACCTCGGCAATTTCATTAACTCTATTCGGAATAGGGATTTCTTCGGGAACGACCGGCTGCTCACCGTGTTTTATCCAAACCCGATACGACTTCATAATCCCTTCATTATAAAGGTGGTTCGTAACCGTCCGAGAGGCTAATCGACGATTATTTTTACAATAGTTACACGGGCAATAAATAAGATCTCCAAATTGCGAATGTTGTTTTTCATCTTAATTTGAATTCTTTGATTATTGATTGCGCAAAAAAATTGGATTGATGATGATGTTGGAGAATGATCACCAAATGGGGGCGTATTTCTTTTGCAAGAGAGCAGCTTGGTGAGAAGGTGGATGGAAGAGATTTTTTGTTATTGTTTTTATTTTCAAATGTGAGTGTGAATTTAAAAGTTTTAGGTTTTAAGTTTCATTGTTTCTCAATCAATTTACTTTTTTCTTTTCATTTTTTGTTTTGAATTTTTTCAACGTTTCTTGTTGTATATTTTTTTTATCTTAAATTATAATGTTTTATTTTGTAAGGCTATATTAGGTATAATAGAAATCTAAAATAATATTTTGGACCCTACTCATCCAATTTTTGGATTCCTAAAGCATGATTTGTTGGGTTATGGACCTAATTAGCAATTATCTTATTTTTTATATGATGTATATTATATATTGTGATGTGATAATTATGAGAAGTTCAAAGTGTTGAAAATCAACAACTATCAGCCACATCATCCTTAAGAGATATTATCAGGCAACAATAACATAGCCGATATTCTAAATCTTAGCAATAACGTTAACAGTAACGGTAAGGGAGTTGCGGTAACAATTTTGAGAAGAGGTGAGTCGGTAGACTATGTTAATGCTAAAATTAAGAGAGAAAACAACAATAACATGAAAAAGATGGAAAATAATTTTTACGCCAGATCGGTGTGTTTGTTTTCTCCATCTCCGGGTTCTCTTCCATTACCGAGTTTTTCAAGAAAAGTGAATCTAACTTAATTGATGACTCAACAACAAGAGTTCTAAGGCGTGTGCTTCGACTCGAGTAAAATTAGAGTTATTGTTATTAATAATAATGATAATAATATCTTTTAACTGTTATGTGCTCTCAATTTTCTAGGATTTAAAAATCTCACTGTAAAATTGTGAACTTTTAGAGATGGGGAAAAGTAGGGAATGTTAGTTATTAGCTGTTTTGTTATATAGATCATACGTAAGAATCCTTGTATCCCACAATATTTCTAACTCATCAATAACAAGACGAAAAAAGACATTCATATCTTTACAGAGAGAATGTAGACCCGAAATCAATAGAGTAAACATAAAGGTAGATTATTCCATGCATAACCATGATGGTAAGTCGTATATGGTCGATACAACTAATACATGCTATAATAGTTGTCTTGCATAGAGAAAGGACAAAATCCATCGATGGCCAAACTCAAACGTACATTACGTGGTTCACTTGCAAACCTAAGATTTTTTCGTCAAACGTGTTTCAACTAATTGCATCAATTGAATGACATAACACATCTTCGTCGCTACATTGTTCGATATGATTCCAAATCATGTTTTTGGAGATGTGCCTCGAAGCTTACATTCGTTGGAATCTTGGCTCAATGGGAAATATCTTAGTTTTTTATGACACTTTCTTCCCATTCTTTAGATCGTACCTAGATTCACCACATATTGGACACACCTAGAGGTTTTTGTTTTCTTTATAATACAAAACACATACATTGTAACAAACATCAATCGAAACGTATCTCATACCCAGTCTTTTCAATTTTCTGTTGTACTCCTCATACAATGCAGGAAAATTATGATCTGTTGAAAAAAATGACACATTATATAGTTAAAAAAGTTCGGTGAAAAATGTATGTGCCACTTGTTTTTCACTTTGATGTGCATCATTTTGAAAATGAAATTTAAGGAACCCATTTTTGTGGAACTAAAGTATAGCTCACTTTCCATTTTCTCATATAAAGTGTCCCAACGTCCATGATTTCTTCTTGCAACATGCTCGTCATTCATATCAGGATCACTGGAATGACCTCAAACATTAAAAGTGAGTCTTAATGCATCAAATACATTCATCATCGCTCCATATAACGACATAGAAATTCATGAGAAGTTGTTCTTTTTCATTGTATTTTATCTAAAACTCATATGTTGGCAAAATATAAAAATTTAAAATATGTGCTTTAACCTCATCAATTCAGAACTTTTGATTATTCAAACAACATTAACAAATACAAAAAATGTAATTCATATTATCAATGTATTGTTTTTGCAAATATAATAAAATCCACATCCCATATCATGAATTCTCGAGTCACAGTAGTCAGTGATTTAATCTAACTCTTCCCACTAAGAAGACTCATTATCTGTATCAAATCAAACATGTAATGTATATATGCGTAAACCAGAATTTTTTTCATATGAAACATTTAAATGCAAAATCTGTAAACTCATACGTATAATCAAAATCATAAATTATAATCTAAAAAGTATCCCACATTACGTTTCTATAATCGAAACATAATTATATACGTATTTAAAATTATTAGAATTTAAAAAGATTGAAATTTAAAAGATATTTAATTTGTACAAAATTAATGGGTATTTTAATATTGTAATGGACCCCACATATCCGTGATGACGCGGTAAAACTCCGATGACTATGGATGGTAGTCCGATAGCTAAAATATAGATATAGGGTTCGTGATTGAGGAGGAAAAAAAATTAGATAGGTATCTAATGAGAATTTTTCCCAACTCACGGTACTTCATCGTCATTAGCGATGATATTAAAATTGTTGCTAATGAGAAGTTAATTCGTTGCTAACAACAATAATGGCGATGACGCAATTTCGTCGCTAGTAATATAATATAGCAATTGTGCCGACAAATGTCGTCGCTAAAAGATATTTTTTTTATGCCAATATCAACAAATAACGTGACCCGTGTCTAACGCGCGATCATTAGTGACGACATGCATCCCAATTGCTAATGACCTTGTTGCTAGAGAAGCACGATCTAATCGTGGTAGATGTTATACAATTTGTTCTAATTATAATATTGAAGAGAATCCATTATTTCAATTAACTTAATCAGTAGATTTAGCCTTTTAGGAGTCATTAATTTGCTTGGAAATTTGAAAATTGAGCTACTTGATCTTCTATATTAATGAAAAGTGTGTTTTCTCGCAGATGTTTAAATTGAGAAATTTTTGGACTCAGTGACTACTTGTTTAGCATAGATCTTCTGCCAGCTAATTAACCAAATGTAAACAAATATTATGAACAAAATCATTATAAAATGCTAAAGTGAACAAAATCAATAAAAATTGTTCTAAAAGCTGACCTTCATGGTGTGTTCAAAACTCATACGAAAATAACGAGAGGCACATTTTTTAAGCTCTATTGTACTTAAAGAATGAGGTGGACGTTTCTGTTCCTCTTGTTGATTAACTTTTATAACCTTGTTAGTGTTTGTGAATACAAACATTAATTGTTTAAAAGTAAAATTTAATTTATGAAAAAGAGAAGAATTCAAACCAGATAATAAAAGATTGAAATGAAACTTTTTATTCAGTTTTACACTGATAGAATACATACATATATAGGGTTTCTACATACACAACTGCTAATAACTGCTAATAACGGCTAGTTGCTAATAACGGCTGTTTGATCTTATCCACAACTTAATAAATACATTATATATATTTGCAATACTAATACAAATATTTAACACCCCTCCTTGGATTAGGAGCTGCAAATCCCAAGTTTTTGTCGTAAGAACTCAAATTTGCTAGTTGGTAAAGGCTTGGTGAAGATATCAGCAACTTGATCTTCTGTTTTGACGTAGAGAAGATTGACAGCTCCGTTCTTTTGAACTTCTCTCAGAAAAAACAACTTGATATTGAAATGTTTTGTTTTTCCATGGAAAACTGGATTATGAGAGATGGCAATTGCTGCTTGATTATCAACAAAGATATTTGTACTTTCTTCTTGTTCAAGATGTAGGTCACTCAGAATTTTTCTAAGCCATATTGCTTGATTCACTGCTGCAGTTGCTGCCACAAATTCTGCTTCTGCAGAGGATTGTGCAACTGTATCTTGTTTCTTTGAACTCCAAGAGAAAACATTTGAACCCAATGCAAAGCAATGACCAGATGTATTTTTCATATCATCTACTGAACCAGCCCAATCACTATCTGAAAAACCCAACAAACTGAACTTTGAACATCTCTTGAATTTTACACCATAGTTTATTGTCCCCTTGATATATCTTACAACCCTTTTTGCACATTGTAGATGAGTTTCACTTGCACAATTCATGAACCGAGATAAAATACTCACAACATTTAGAATATCCGGTCTAGTTGCTGTCAAGTACATTAAACATCCAACAAGACTTCTGAAATGAGCTTCATCTACCTTTGTTGTTCCATCTTGCTTTGACAATTTTTATTTTTGATTCATTGGAGTATTCATACTTTTACAATCCTCCATTTTGAACTTCTTCAAGATCACTCTTGCATATTTCTTTTGACAAATAAAAACTTCATCTTTGCCTTGTTTGAACTCCATGCCAAGAAAGTACGTCATTAAACCAAGATCAGTCATCTCAAATGCTTTATTCATCTCTAACTTGAATTGATCAATCTGAATTGCATTGCTCCTTGTCACTAGAAGATCATCAACATATAGAGATATGATGAGAAAATCAACACCATCATGTTTAACATAGAGAGTAAACTCAGATACACTTTTCTTGAAATCCAAACTGAAATCCAAGTCCGTGGTGCTTGTTTTAGGCCATAAAGTGCCTTTTTTAGAAAATAGACTTTTTCTTCTTGACCCTCTTCCACAAAACCTTCAGGTTGCTCAACATATATTTCCTCATTCAAAAATCCATTGAGGAAGGCTGACTTGACATCAAGTTGAAAAACTTTCCAATTCTTCTGGGCTGCAAGGGCTAAAAGCAATCTGATTGTGTCAAGTCTGGCCACAGGTGCAAATGTCTCAGAATAATCTACTCCAAAAATTTGAGCATATCCCTTGACCACCAATCGTGCTTTATGCTTGTTGATAGAACCATCAGCATTTAACTTTGTTCTGAAAACCCACTTAACTCCAATATTTTTTCTATCATGTGGTCTATCTACAAGCTTCCATGTATTGTTCTTTCTTATCATGTGTAATTCTTCTTGCATTGCATTCATCCACTTTTTATCCTTTTTAGCATCCTCATACCCCGCAGGCTCACAAACAACAACATTACACCTTTGGTAGATGTCAGATAATAGTCTTGTGCCTCTAATTGGAACATCATCTTCATTCTCATTTTGCAATGTGTCATAAGATTGATCTTTGAGAATTTCTTGAGGCAATATAAGATTGGTGTCACTTTTATTCACTCCATTTGGACTCTCCCAGTTCCATTCTTTATCTTCAACAAATTGAACATCTCTCGAGATAATTATTTTGCCAGAGTCAGGCTGAAAGATTCTGTAAACTTTTGATATTGTGCTATATCCAACAAATATTCCAGGAACAGCCCTTTTATCAAGTTTGTCACACTTGACTTTTGGAACAGAAGTAAAGCATAGACAACCAAATATTTTTAGAAAATTCAAAGAGGGCTTGTATCCGTACCATGCTTCAAATGGTGTTTTGTCCTTGACAGCTTTGGTTGGAAGTCTATTTTGCAGGAACACAGATGTGTGGGCAGCCTCAGCCTAAAAATTTTTTGGCAAATTTTTCTCATGTAACATGCACCGTGTCATGTCCAAGATGTATCTGTTTCTTCTTTCACTGACACCATTTTGTTGTGGAGTATAAGGAGCCGTAAGTTGATGTTCAATACATGTCTCCTCACAGAACATATTAAATTCTTCTGAAGTGTACTCCTTCCCATTGTTTGATCTAACAGTTTGAATTTTGCAACCACTTTGATTTTCAACCTTTTTCTTGAAGTTCCTAAATACTCTAGCAACTTCAGACTTTGTTTTCAAAAAATAAATCCAACATATTCTTGTTAGATCATCAATGAAAACAATATAGTAAAGACTACCTTTCGAAGATGGTGTTCTTTGAGGACCCGCCAAGTCAGTATGGATGAGTTGCAATTTTTGTGATGCTCGCCATGTTGCGTTTGGAAATGGTTGTCTACTTTGTTTTCCAAAATGGCATGCTTGACAATTTGAAATTGTTTCTTCTAGATTCGGAAAATCTTTTGCCATTTTCTTTTTCTGCATCAAAAGAAGTCCAGAGTGATGATAATGGCCCAACCTTTTGTGCCAGACTTCAGTGATACTTTCTGTGGCTGAGAATGCACTTTGCTCCTCCTCTATTGGATCAAATGAGAAACATTTCCCTCTCATTTTAACTTTGAATAGTTCTTGCCCAGAAGTATCTTTAATCATGCAACACTTGTCTTCAAAAAACACCTTGAATCCTTTTTCAAGTAGTTGACCAACACTCAACACGTTCTGGTCAATTTCAGGAACATAAAGTACATCAGTGATGATTTTTGTACCATTACAGCTTGTGATTGCTATAGTTCCTTTGCCTTTCACAGCAGCCATTTCCAATTCTGACTTTACTTATTTTTGTGGCCTCCATTTCCTTGAATAAATCCTTATCGTAAGTCATGTGGTTAGTACAACCACTATCAATTAACCAACAATCATTTGAACCACCACTTGAAAAATAAGTTGTTACAAAAAGTTGATCCTCTTCCTCTTCTTCAACAATTTGAGCATCTTCTTCTGCATCTTCTTGTTTTCCCTTTTCTTTGCAAATGATAGCTTCATGTCCAAGTTTGTTGCATTTGTACACTTCACATCAGGTCTTCTAAAACATTTAAAAGGTGCATGACCTTTCTTTCCACAATGCTTGCAAGGAGGATAATTTCCCTTTGAAACTCCCTTATGTTTATTAACATTGTTACTTGATCCTTCCCCTTTTGTTTGAAATTTTTTCTGATTCTTTTCATCATATTTGGCTTGAAGTGCTCCCTCAACCGATCCTTCTTGCCTCATCATTCTTCTTTGCTCTTGTGCCTGTAAGGCATTTAATATCTCTGCCAACGTAATCTTCGAAAAATCTTTAGTATTTTCTAAAGTTGTGATGGTGGCTTCATATCTTTCAGGCATGGTAACAAGAATTTTTTCTACAATTCTAGAATCAGAAAATGTGGATCCAAGTAACCTTACTTTATTAGCAATATTCAGAAGTTTATATGAATACTCTTTAATTGTTTCAGATTCCAACATCTTTTGCATTTCAAACTCTCTGATTAAGTTTAAAACTTTCATACCTCTTATCCTGTCATCGCCTTCATATTCTCCTTTAAGGTAGTCCCAGATTTTCTTTGCGGTTTTAAGTGACATAACCCTTGTGAAGATCGTTTGGGATACAGCGGCAAACAAACATGCTTTTGCCTTTGACTTTTTGGTTTTCTTCTCTTTATGATTTTTCATTTGGGCCATGGTAGGATTATCTGGTAAATTAGGAACTTCATAATTTACTTCCACTGCATCCCAAAGATCCAAAGCTTCCAGATATGTCTCCATTCTCACAGCCCACATTTGATAATTTTCTCCATCAAAGATGGGAGGAGAAATTGATGTAAAATTTGTTCCTGCTTCCATTTTTTAATTTCTTCAAATCAAATAACCACAGATCCCTTAAGAAGAAAGCTCTGATACCAATTGTTAGTGTTTGTGAATACAAACATTAATTGATTGAAAGCAAAAATTTGTTTATGAGAAAGAGAAGAATTCAAACCAGATGATAAGAGATTGAAATGAAACTTTTTATTCAGTTTTACACTGATAGAATACATACATATATAGGGTTTCTACATACACAACTGCTAATAACTGCTAATAACGGCTAGTTGCTAATAACGGCTGTTTGATCTTATCCACAACCTAATAAATACATTATATATATTTGCACTACTAATACAAATATTTAACATAACCTGAAGAGTAAGTGAAGCTTTAAATGCTTAAGCCATGTAAAAAGTGTACAAAGTTTCACCATTATTCCTAAACTTACTGTAGCTGTGGTTCTTCAACACACATCTCGTATAATATGTTGCACATGTTTAATCGAACAAATGGCCACGCCTGTTAATTCAACGATAAATCTAATTTAAAATTTTGATTAATCAATTATCAAGATTAAAGTCTGAAGTTACCGAATTATCACATCCAATTGAAAGTAGCTGTGCCTTCATCTGAGATATGAGTAATCAACATCTCCACTATTTCCCTCGTTCTTTTCATCGTCCCCAACCTTCAATTAATATATTCTCCAATCCTTCTAAACATACAGTTAGAATCCTAGGGTCAGGATGTTGGAATTATGCCCTAGCCCCGATCGTCTTGTAATGAATTGAACACAAGTGTTTACTGTACACGATAATAGTTATCCCTACAGTTTTGATTAAAGAAATTGTTTCCTTAAATCTATGGCAAGCCTTTATGATTATGGTATTAATCTACATAATATAAAGGCAAATCCTTGATTAAGTTACGAACTAGATATCATAAGGTGTTATGATAATGAGAATCTAGCTTAGAGGACTTAATCTAAACTTGTTCTTAATCGTAGGATCATCGAGTTAGGACCTCGATAATCCGGTTAGATTAATATGTAGCTAACAAGTATTTATTGGATAAATATCGGTAGTTCTCGTTTACCGAGTTAGGTGCATAGATAATGCACATAGAGATGTGGTTATCGAACCGGCTAAAACTAGAGATTCCTAATGGTTAATTACCTTGAACTGTCAAGTAGGTTAATCTCTATAAGGATTTTTATACTTGTAATCCTTTGACCTGAGATCATCACTAGTTGTATATGTGCTTGTTATGTTTTGATACTGGACTACTAGTGTGTCATAATACTAGTCGAAAGGATATTGGACGTAGCTAAGTATATATGCTCCTAGGGATGAGTCAAGATGGAATCTATCAACTCTAGGTAAAGAGTTTGAGCTCTACGGTGTCATAAGATTATAACGATTGTATCGAATCCTTGGCCAAGGTGATAGAATGAATGAAGAAATGAGTTTCTTAGGTCATTCGTCAATCGTTGATAATCGACGTGTAACGTAGTTGATTTTCTAATGGGATTTGACAGTTGTACCATATCCCAGGATGATCCGGAGCTGTAAAGATAGAGGGAATACATGTATGATTCTTCACCGGGTTCTTTGTACAGAGTTACTTCACGTTATCCGGTCGTTGGGGAGTGTTGTTAGACGCCAACCTTGCTTAGTGGTTAATTTAGTTAACTACTACCGGTTTAACGATGAACCCACGTAGTCGCACACTAACGGGTGTATTGATCTTGCTTCATGTCGTTAATTAATTTTATTATTAGATAATAAATATTAATTAAATATATACTTGGAATATTGGTATATTAATTTGCTAGCACAATTTAATATTCTAGTATAAGACCGAACTAAGACAAAAAGGAAAAGGAAAAAAATTGACAAGTTTGTGGATCAAACCACGAACCTCTAGTAGTGTGAAATGTGTCACTAACCACTAGGCTAGTCAATTGTTTTTGTATAATGTAGAAAGTCCAAATCCACTTCACAAGTGGTAATGGACTAGATTATTAAGATAATCAATTTCATTATACGTTCCTGACTTTTCCTATTCTTGTCTTTTCATTTTCTTCTGTTGGCGTTTTATAAATATAATGATAGTCATTATACAGAACTTAACTTTTCATCAGTTTTTCCTCCAAGAAAAAAACCCACAAGAAATAAAAGGTCTTTTGTCTCCAAGCTAGAATTGTGATTCTGGAAGTAAGGCTCAAGCTCGGTGTGCAAAGCGTGGAGGCTTCAAGCTTTTGAAGCTACGATCAGGCAATTCGATTTTCATACAACGGATTAAGGTATGTAATCGAAACTTTGTTTCTGTTTGAATTCTTAAATTGAACTAGATTGGCTTAGGATTGCAATTACTTGTTTCCGCTGCTTATATATTTGATATAACCATGATTGCGTTTCCTTCAAGTGGTATCAGAGCCAATTGTTGCGATTTAGGTATTTAAACATGATATTATTTGATAATATATATAATTTTTGTTATAAGGGTTTGTATGAAAATTGGTTCTTATTTGATTAATGATATGAGATATGCATTATTCTGATATATTATATGAATATACAGTCGGGATGTTATTTAAGTTTTAAATTGTTTAATATTTAAATAGAGATTCGAAATAGTTTTCTCTTCGTGTATAGCATTAGATGCAAGAAAATTTAAAGGATTCTTATTTGTGTACTACAGTATTGCACGTTTAAGAACAGGATGTTTCCTATATATATTTTTTTTGATTAACGAAAATGTTGTTTTTGTTAGTTTTGGAAAAGGAAGGAGGTATAGTATTGTTTTTTTGGTCATCTATGGTGAGTCATCATATTTTATGAATATGTTCTCAATTGAGTGATGGTCAATTAGCATTGTTGACAGACAAAAGGTTTTTGTTAAAATTATTAAATTGTTTAATGATTTTGTTTAACAAAAAAAAAATATATACCGCCGCCGCTGTTTTTGCAAAGCATCACTTTGTGCAGTTGAAAAAGGAAACATGGAGTCACTTTAATCAATTTGTTGATTATGATCCAATGTTTAAAAAGAAAAGAAAATTGAAAAGACGTTTCAATCAAAGAAAAAAAATGGGGCAATTTGTTATGCTACTGGAAATTGTATATTTCCAAAGATTGTATTTTTTTTAATTAATGTGGTTATCTATCATTTGATGATTTAAAACTCATTGATCATATTTTCTTTTAGATCATAAATGGTATGTTAATAAGTGTATATGGTGTGTACCATGTATACTGATGGGATGAACTCTTATATTGTATTTTTACAATATGTATTAAAGATTATTAAAATTGTTTTAATAAATATATAATATTGTACTTTTGTGAAATTACAAGTTTTTATCCATTGATCAAGGTATTTAGATGTCGTGATCTTCTCATATCGTTTCAAACGCCGCTTTTATTCCAAATTTAGGATTATAGAATCCTAAATTATTCCTACTTGATAATTAAAATTATTGAGTTTATTAAAATCGACACATAAGATGTTTCGCGAGACTTGTCCATCGCAAATAGAGTTTCAAATTTGTTTAGTTTATAAGTTTTGATCTGACTACCAGGTGGGCTTGTAGTTCGAGTACAAATTGTAAAACTCTAAATTGTTTGATAATAGGATTTACTTATTGGTTTCACGTTTTTAGTCTGGACTACCCAGAGGATGTGGAATTGATAAAATCCGATTATAGGATGGATTAACTCAACAAAACTAAATAGAAACGACCTGACTACCAGGGGGCTAAATAGTTTTGAGTCTCTTATTTTATATGATAAAATTGGTAACGTACCACACTTTAATTATGAGTGAGAAACGACCTGACTACCAGGGGGCTCATTCATGTTTTAAAGTTTTCATTCTTCACTTTAATTATGCGTGAGAAACGACCTGACTACCAGGGGGCTCATTCATGTTTTAAAGTTTCCAATTATATATCTCTAAGATAACAGTCCATATCTTTGACAGTTATATAATAGTGTTCTTAAAGCGTTGTTCCCTATTCCTTCCTATGATTAGATTTCTCGATATTTCTGCGAAATCACTTCTCATATCATCACAAGTTGGTTGTTAATCTAAAGGATTATGACTACAACTTGAGAGTCTTTCTTATGCACATGAAACTCATTGATATGTTAAATGAGTTGTTGACTAAATTATCTCTTGAGGATGCATAGAATGTATGTGATGCATGTCTAAAGTAATAAGAACTTAGTAATGGTACTAAGTTTATATACTTGTATCCATGAGTTATGAACTCCAAAAGACATTTTAAGCATGATATTCCCATGAATCCTTAAATATATCTAGGAGATGTATAAGTAACTTAGTATGACCGTTAGATACCAGATATCTAATACCAAGAAACAAGGTAAGGGCATTAATGGAAATTGTTTCTATAATTTCTTGAACTTCTATTAATTACACAGAAATGGTATTGGATACTCGTAGTAGTTTAGAAATATGCAAAATGTTTCATACTCTAAAGATTAATAGATAAATAAGAATAAGAGAAGTTAAATTACAATTTCGGTAATGGAGCAATTGTTGCAGCCACAATTGTAATAACTAATTCTTTAAAGATGCATATGGAAAAACATATTGTAAGAAAGCTGTATTTTTGTTCGTAAACTTGTTTTCGAACAAAATAGTCATTTGATCATAAGATGGTTATGATTTATTAATGTAATATAAAATGACCAATGGAGTTTTCATCTTGATGAATTACACCCCATTGGATACTTACAATATGGTGATTATAATTGCCTAAGTAACTACGTGATTATGTTATAGTTGTTTCTGGTCATAAATCGAAATAGATAATCGTACTAATCAAACCTTATCTTTGGTGTTATAAACTAAGTCATAAATTGTGAGAAAAAGTTTACTAGTTTCACAAGGAAGATTTCCTTGTAGAATATGATTTTGAATCATATGAAACTTGTGAGACTTATCTCGATGAAATATGGCTAAATCTCATTTTGATGAAAATGGAGACAATGTTAATAAGTTCTTATGTCCACTATATGTTGATGTATGTGGTCAGTCTAAACTTTAGCCAAAGATAGATATTCTTACTTCATCTCCTTCACAAACTATATAACAGATATAGATGTGTTTACAAATGTAACACCAATATAAATAATTTGAAATGTTCAAATTACTATTGAGTGAAGTTGAAAGCAAGTATATAAGAGTATGAAGGAAGTAAGATACCAACTTGTATAGGTGAATATCTTAGCAATGAATTAATAGATTATCTATGACAAAATTAGATTTTGTCTCAGTGATTCACTAGATTTTAAATATTGCTATGGGATTATGTTTTAAAGTCAATTGCATATTTGATGAACTCTTAGGTCCCACTAAACAGTCGATAAAATCCATATGTGGTATGGAGATGATATAAATCAAACCTTAAAATGTAGATTTTGAAATGTTTGATTTATACTAAACGACTTATGATGGCTAAGCTTGAGTTGATATCTTTCAAATATAGATTTGTTGGATACCCAAATAAAATAACGAGGTAATATTTACACACCATTCTGAACACAAAGGGTTTGTGGTAAGGAAGACAACCTTTATAGATTGAAATTCCATAGTGAAGGAATTCATAATGTGGAAATAGATCATAATGAAATAAAGATTTCAGAGTTATTTATACAAGCTAAGGAGCATCCGATGCATGCCAGTCTTTCTTTCCTTGATGAGTTAATAGTTTCATTTAAGGTTCAAGTCTCACACTTTGAGGATTAGGGACGATTCATGAACCTTTCTTGGAAAAAGGAAGTTAACAAATCAATAGAAAGAAGAATTTATTGTACACAAGCTTCCTATAGGTTATATAGATATCATCATACACCAAAATCAATTGTAATAATGGTGATAGTTGATGAGGGGATCATATAGATGATAACCCCATCAAGTGATGATCCTAAATCCCTATGAAGAGGCTATGACTAGTCTAGATAGTGACAAGTGGTTAAGAACCATAGAATCTGTATTTGTATCTATAAGAATCAACAAAGTATAGTACTTTGGTTGAATCTTTAATAGATATAAGATCCATTTATAGTAAATGGGTGCTAGGGAAATGATTGGAGTAGACGGTAAGGTAGAGACCTGTAACGTCCTTCTAATTGCTAAGCGTTTAAATTAAAAGGAAACCATTTATTATGGTGAATTCCTTCTTGATAGAAATGCTTAATTCATTTCAGATTCTTCGATTGGTAACTACATACTATTATTTTGAGATATGGTAATTTCATGTGAAAAATAGTTTTCACTAAATGGGAGTTTATGACGTCCTTAAGACCAATCCTAAAGGTCTAATATTTCCATTTACTCTTAATAAAATATGTAAGTTCCAAAATACATTTAATGGGTTCAACAAATGTCACTAAGTTGGATTATTCTCTTTCATACAATCAAATAGTTTGATTTTATGATTTTAGAATAACAGTCATAAGAGTACAAAGGACTAGTGGGAGTATACTTATCTTCCTAATGTTATATGTATATGACATATTATCACATAGGGATATGATATACCAACCAAGCAATTAACCAAGTTTTTGATTGTTAAATAGTTCTCCATGAAATATTTAGGATAGTAGCTTATATTCTTTGAATTGGGATCTACAGAGATAGATCAAAGAAGCTACTTGACCTATATCAATCTTACTACATTTATATTTTTTTAGAAGTATCTCATGGAAATTCCAAGAGTATCTATTCGACAATAGGCTTTGGAGTTAATCTTAATGTTAGGGTTTGTTCTAGGACCCTAAAAGTAAGAGAATGAATGTGTATAGTCCTATTTGTTAAAACAATAAGGATCTATCTAACACACCATGAAAAATGTATAAGACCTAAAGTACACTACACGCTAGGAGTAGCGAGTAGGTATGAAGGTAACCTTGATGAGAAATGTTGGAAAGTAGTAAAGACTATCCTTAAGTACTTAAGAAGTATTAAGGACCAATTCCTCATATGTGGAGAATATAAGTTGAAGCTAATTGGGTATATAGATGCTTGTTTTGCTTCAAACGTGGATGATAGCAAATCAAAATATAGTTGTGTCTATATAGAGGAGAAGTAAATTGGAATAGTTCCAATCAAGACACTATAGCAGATTTCGGTTACTAGAAGTAGAATACATAGCAGCATAAGATGCAACTATGCCAGTGGTTTGGATAAAATAGTTCTTTATATATACATAGTGTGGTTTCACAATGTAGATATTGTTTCTTTATACGATGAAAATATTTGAGATATTGTATGATTAAAGAAACCTAGAATAAACTATAGATCCAAACAAATTCTGCAGTAGTACCGCTTGATTCGAGATATAATTGAACATGAAGATGTGCACATTCAATAGGTGGAAGGAAGGAACACGGTGTATATCTATTCATCGAAGTTGTCTATCAGAAGAGTCTGATGAGAACAAACTGTATATGAATTATGGTACTTGAACGATTGGGTCTAGGCCAAGTGGGAGATTGTTGGAATTATGCCCTAGCCCCGATCGTCTTGTAATGAATTGAACACAAGTGTTTACTGTACACGATAATAGTTATCCCTACAGTTTTGATTAAAGAAATTGTTTCCTTAAATCTATGGCAAGCCTTTATGATTATGGTATTAATCTACATAATATAAAGGCAAATCCTTGATTAAGTTACGAACTAGATATCATAAGGTGTTATGATAATGAGAATCTAGCTTAGAGGACTTAATCTAAACTTGTTCTTAATCGTAGGATCATCGAGTTAGGACCTCGATAATCCGGTTAGATTAATATGTAGCTAACAAGTATTTATTGGATAAATATCGGTAGTTCTCGTTTACCGAGTTAGGTGCATAGATAATGCACATAGAGATGTGGTTATCGAACCGGCTAAAACTAGAGATTCCTAATGGTTAATTACCTTGAACTGTCAAGTAGGTTAATCTCTATAAGGATTTTTATACTTGTAATCCTTTGACCTGAGATCATCACTAGTTGTATATGTGCTTGTTATATTTTGATACTGGACTACTAGTGTGTCATAATACTAGTCGAAAGGATATTGGACGTAGCTAAGTATATATGCTCCTAGGGATGAGTCAAGATGGAATCTATCAACTCTAGGTAAAGAGTTTGAGCTCTACGGTGTCATAAGATTATAACGATTGTATCGAATCCTTGGCCAAGGTGATAGAATGAATGAAGAAATGAGTTTCTTAGGTCATTCGTCAATCGTTGATAATCGACGTGTAACGTAGTTGATTTTCTAATGGGATTTGACAGTTGTACCATATCCCAGGATGATCCGGAGCTGTAAAGATAGAGGGAATACATGTATGATTCTTCACCGGGTTCTTTGTACAGAGTTACTTCACGTTATCCGGTCGTTGGGGAGTGTTGTTAGACGCCAACCTTGATTAGTGGTTAATTTAGTTAACTACTACCGGTTTAACGATGAACCCACGTAGTCGCACACTAACGGGTGTATTGATCTTGCTTCATGTCGTTAATTAATTTTATTATTAGATAATAAATATTAATTAAATATATACTTGGAATATTGGTATATTAATTTGCTAGCACAATTTAATATTCTAGTATAAGACCGAACTAAGACAAAAAGGAAAAGGAAAAAAATTGACAAGTTTGTGGATCAAACCACGAACCTCTAGTAGTGTGAAATGTGTCACTAACCACTAGGCTAGTCAATTGTTTTTGTATAATGTAGAAAGTCCAAATCCACTTCACAAGTGGTAATGGACTAGATTATTAAGATAATCAATTTCATTATACGTTCCTGACTTTTCCTATTCTTGTCTTTTCATTTTCTTCTGTTGGCGTTTTATAAATATAATGATAGTCATTATACAGAACTTAACTTTTCATCAGTTTTTCTTCCAAGAAAAAAACCCTCAAGAAATAAAAGGTCTTTTGTCTCCAAGCTAGAATTGTGATTCTGGAAGTAAGGCTCAAGCTCGGTGTGCAAAGCGTGGAGGCTTCAAGCTTTTGAAGCTACGATCAGGCAATTCGATTTTCATACAACGGATTAAGGTATGTAATCGAAACTTTGTTTCTGTTTGAATTCTTAAATTGCACTAGATTGGCTTAGGATTGCAATTACTTGTTTCCGCTGCTTATATATTTGATATAACCATGATTGCGTTTCCTTTACAGGACATATAAGTAAATCACTCAACGGCTTTATACACCCTTCAACCAATACTTAATTTGTTCACGACTATCATCAGAAGTTGCATGACTTAAGCCGCCTCTTTCTTAATATCAAATCCAGCCGTTTGTGGCAAATTCAACAACGGAACAAACAATTCAGCCTCCATTATCGCTTGTATCTAGTCCTTATTCCCAGCAGTTATATTCGAAATAGTCCATTATGCTTCTTTCTTAATTATCTTTTTATGATTATCTATCATAAGCCCTAACAAAGCAGCCAATGCACCATGCTCAATCATACACTGAGTTTGAACATCATCTCCGGTCATAATATTTCCAACTGTAAGCAAAGCAGGAACGAGTACAAAAGGGGAAGGATGAAGTAAAAGTTCAACAAGTCATTGACAAACACCAGATTCAATCACAGACTGTATTTTGTCATTCGTACCATCAGAGAGATAAGAGAGAGCCCAACAAGCACCTGGTAAAACCTCTTCATCATTTGAATATATAAGACGCTGTAAAGCTGGAATTTAGACGAATGGTCTAGCATCAAAGTAAATCACGCTTCATAACATCTACATTAGCTCCAATAGCTGCTGAAAGATTCATTTTGTTTATGACCTATATTAATAGACAATTAATAAATATTTCACAAATCGAACACGAGAAACTAATAAAACAACATACAAGGAGATCACTACTAGAAATTAGTTTCAAAACACATAAGATTTCCCTAGATTACAATATGAAGTTAAAGAAAAAAACAAAAAAATTGAAAAGAAAAAAACAGAATTGGGAATTAACACGAATTAACCTTGCTGGTAATACATTTTAATCCAATTGTTAGAAAAAGTCAATCATAGTGGTGTCGGTTATGGCGGGCAGCATCGGGGCTGGGTGGAAGCGTTGGGGCGAGGCCTAGATGAAGGATCCTCTGAGACACCTTCATCATCAGGATCTTTTACTCGAAGTGCACTTCACTGACACGTGACGACAATAATTCTCCGACACCGGGATGGCGGCCGTCGCTGCCGCATAAGGCTTTGGTTTCTCTTATCCTTTGGGAGGCATGTTTGCGATTCGGAAGTCCAACAATAAATGTTTGTTTGTGTGTCTTGGAATATAACTAAGTTGATAGAAAACAAAAATCTGGAACTCATATCAACAAAATGATAACACATGAACTAAATTTGTAAATAACTCAAATAGTTAGTTATAGAGTTACAAGTATGAGTTGTATTTTAGTGTAGCTTAGCTAACAAAATACAAAATAGTTTAGGTATATATACACATGTAAATCATTTACACCTAACTAATTAAAGCACTTCTTCTTCTTCTTCTTCTTCTTCTTCTTCTTCTTCTTCTTCTTCTTCTTCTTCTTCTTCTTCTTCTTCATTAATGGTTTCCTAAATTGCTTCATCATGATTCTTTACATGGTATCAGACGAAACTTAAATTATGTACTACTTCATTTCTTATCTTAATTCTCTAAAGAACAATGACGCAAAACACATCTATCACTGAAAATTTCTCAAGCCCATACTACCGTCATCCAAGTGAAAACATAGGAGTTTCATTGGTTTCTGAAGTTCTCAGTGGTGATAATTACCTTTCTTGGGAAAGAGCAATCGAGATTTCACTTTCAGTTAAGAATGAATTGGGCTTCATCGATGCTGACATTCATCAGCCTTCATTGACAGATTTATCTCTCTTCTCTGTTTGGAATCGAGCCAACAATTTGGTACTTTCTTGGATTCTTAACTCAAATTCTAAAGAAATAAGAGGAAACTTACTCTATTTTAACTCTGCTTATCATCTCTACAATGAGATCAAAACTCGTTTTTCTAAAAGTAATGGAACTCGTGTGTTTCACCTTGAAAAATCTTTAAACTCAATTGCTCAAAACTCTACTTCTATATCAGAATATTTTGCTAAATTCAAATCAATTTCGGATGAATATGCTCATTTTCGTCCCATGCCTGTGTTTTCTTGTGGGCACATGACTCAACGTGCTTGCAAATTACTTGATATTCTCATCGAAAGACAACAACACAATTTCGTAATCAAGTTTTTGATTGGCTTGAACGACTCTTACTCTGCAGTAAGAATTCAAATCTTACTCATGGATCAGTTACCAAAGACTAATTCTGCGTTTGCTATCTTTATTCAAGAAGAAAGTCGGTGATTACTCACAAACAACGTTGGTTCTTCATCAATTCAAGCGTTATATGCAAATAATGTGGTCAAATCAAGTTACTATGGTGATAAAAAAAAGGTTATTTGTACTCACTGTGGTTACACAGGACACACAATTGACAAATGCTTTCAAATTCATGGCTATCCTATTGGTTGGACCTGGACTGGTCCTAAAGGAAAAAGAGTGAACAATAATCACTATGCTAAGGCCAAGTATGCTACAACTACTGAAGAATATAATAATGAGCCAAAAACTCTAAACTCATATGAATTTACACCTGAAGAGATAGGGAATTGATGGCTCTGGCAAATACATCTTCAACAACTCTTTAAGCAGTTCATCAAGTGTAACTCAAGAGGGTGACTCCACAAACTTATCTTCTTGGATTCTTGATGCAGGTTCTACAGATCACTTAATTTTGTCTACTGCTCTTTACACTAATGAGTATACTAGTGTCAGTATTCCCGTGTCACTTCCTAATGGTCATGTCATCTCTGCAACTCATACAGGAAGCATCCAGTTCAATCAATACATTACCTTGAAGAATATTTTTTTGTGTACCTTTGTCTAAAAACAATTTACTTTCTATTTCACAATTAACTAAAAAATCTAATATATTCAGTTTCTTTCTTTCCATTTTACAAGACACAAAGACCAAGAGGGATGATTGGTATTGCATATGAGAAACATGTTTTATACTACCTACAAACACCTATACAAACATCATCATCCTTTTCAGTTTCTACACAGAATTTTGATCTTTGGCATTCAACGCTTGGTCACCCTTCACTAGGTAAAATTCATGCTCTTAAAGCTATATATCCTTCTATTTATTTTTTACATCTTAATGTTTGCGAAACATGCCATTATGCTAAACAAAAGAAGTTTGTTTTTTCTATATCTCAAACCAAATCTTCTTCTTGTTTTGAATTAATACATTGTGATATAAGGGGACCCTTTAAAGAAATTTCTCACTCAGGACATAGATTTTTCTTAACTATAGTTGATGAGTTTTAAATATTTACTTGGGTGTATCTCATGAGTAACAAATCTGAAGTACAATCTCATATTCTCACCTTTTACAATCTCATCTTAACTTAGTTTAAAGTCAAAATAAAACAGTTTAGATCAGATAACAACATGGAATTTTTACTCCCTAATTTCTATTCCACCTATGGCATTAAATATCAACTCAGTTGTGTTGAAACACCTCAACAAAATGGTCTTGTGGGAAAAGAAACATCAACATCTTCTTACCACTGCTAGAGCCCTGATGTTTCAATCAAAACTTTCTTTACAATTTTGGTCAGAAGCAATTCTAACTGCTATTCACATCATAAAAGATTACCAACCCCTTTGTTAAACAATTTATCTCCATACCAAATGTTATAAAATAAACCACCTACACTAAATCATCCAGAGTTTCTGGGTCACTTTGTTTTGCCTCAAAACTACATTAAGGAAGAACAAAGTTTGATTCTAGAGTAATCAATTGTGTATTCTTAAGTTATCCTTTAGCTACCAAAGGATACAAACTTTTAGACATTACCTCAAGCAAAACATTCATATCAAGAAATGTAAGATTCCATGAAACTATATTTCCATTCTCAGAGACCAGTCACAATCAAATCTTCATACTTTCCTTTTTCCACCTACAACAGACACATACTTAGACTTAAATCAAAAGATATTATGTCCTACTTCAAATACACCATCGCATACAGAACCTCAACAACTTACTAAACCAACAAGAACTCAACAAACTCCAACTTACCTAAAAGACTATGTATGTCATTCTACATCTCTATGCACTTCTCAATCTCCTCCAAGTCTAGATGTCTCTGACACACAAGGTATTCTCTATCCTATAAATTATTATATTTGTACTAAACAGCTTTCAGCAAAATATAATCATTTTGTTGCTTCAATAAGTGTTCTCACTGAACCAAAGTCTTACAAACAAGCTTCAAGATCACCAGAATGGATAATGGCTCTAGAAAGTAATAATACATGGGAAATTGTTCCACTCACATCAAATATACATCCTATTGGTAGTAAATAGGTTTTTAAGCTTAAGTATAAAGTAGATGGTAGTCTTTAAAGATATAAAGCATGATTGGTAGCTAAGGGTTTAATCAACAGGAAGGATTGGACTTTTTTGATCCTTTTTCTCATGTAGCTAAATTAACATCAATAAGACTTATGATAGCCTTAGCTGCTATACAAAATTGGCATCTACATCAATTGGATGTTAATAATGCTTTTCTTCATGGTGAATTAAATGAAGAAGTATATATGCAAATTCCTCATGGTCTTACAGCTCCTCCATATTTAGTATGTAAACTAACCAAGAGCTTGTATGGATTAAAACAAGCATCTAGGAAATGGTTTCCCAAGGTTTCTTCAACCTTATTACACTATGGATTCAATTAAAACAGTGATTTTAGTCTCTTCACAAAAGGATCATGCTCAAATTTTATTGCTATACTTGTTTATGTAGATGACATTATCTTAGCAAATGATTCCCTCTAAGAAATTTACAACTTAAAAGCTTTTCTTCACTCTGAATTTACAATAAAGGATCTTGGTGAGCTTAAATTATTTTAGGCATTGAAGTTGCTAGAAACACTAAGTGAATATCACTTTGTCAAAGGAATTTTGCACTAGACATTCTTGATGAATGTGGTGTATTAGGTGCTAAACTAGCCGCATTTCCTATGGAATCAACTTTAAAATTAACATAAGAAACGGACTATCTATTAAAAAACCCATCATCTTATAGATGTTTGATTGGTTGGTTACTATACCTCACCATAACAAGACCTGATCTCAGCTACTCTGTAAATTGTTTAAGTCAGTTCTTGTCTAAACCATCCAAAAATCATTGGATTTCTGCTCCACGAGTTCTTCGTTATATAAAAATGACTCTTGGACAGGGAATATTCTTCTCTTCACACTCAGAGGTCAAAATCAAAGCATTTTGCGATAGTGATTGGGCAGGATGTCTAGATACTAAGGGTGAGCACGGTTCGGTGCGGCTCGGTTTTTAGCCGTAACCGAAACCAAAACTGAATGATTCGGTTTTTATATGTGCCGGTACCGAACCGAACGGTTTTTATCGGTTCGGTTTAATCGGTTTTCGGTTTGCGATATGTTCGGTTCGGTTTTTTCGGTATTGGTATATCCTTAATTTGATAGTTGGATAAATTTAAGGGCGTTTACATGAGATATTTTATCTTCCATATATGAAGTGTTTGATTTTCATGTTATTGACCCATGTAGGAAATTGCATTTTTAGAACTCAAATATTATATATTAGTTATAAACATAAAATTTCAAAGGAATATTTATAAAAGTTAATGTGTACGTTTTACCTTCAACAAAATTAATAAACAAAGTAATTTTTAAAATATATCGACTAATGACTTATGTAAAAATATGTTGCATATTATGACATTTTTGTTTCAACATTTACTCTATTTTCTATCACATTGTCATAATATATTCAAGAATATAAATTAGATTCAAGAACGTCTTACTTTTTGTATTTTTTTCGGTTCTGTTAGCATAGAAAAACCGTACCGAACCGAAAATTTTCGGTTTTTTAAAAAGCTTATACCGAACCGAATGGTTTTGACGGTTTTAGGTTTTCCCGGTTCGTTTTTTTTGGTTTTTTGGATCTGTTCGGTTTTTTGGTTTTGTTTTGCTCACCCCTACTAGATACTAGGAGAAGTATAACTGGTTTTTTTAATATTTCTTGGAGAGTCTTTAATCTCATGGAAAAGTAAAAAGCAACCTACTATCAGTAAGTCATATGCAAAAGTCGAGTGTCGAGCTCTAGCTTCTACAACTTGTGAAATCCAATGGCTCTTATATGCTCTTCAAGATTATGGACTTTCACATAACTTTCTAGATCACGTATACTCAGATAGTAAGTCTGCAATTGCTATGTCAACTAATCCTATTCAACACGAGCATACAAAGCTTGTTGATATTTGAAGGGGCCAAAGGTGTGATAAATAAACAGATAAATAAAGATAATAATAAAGGACACACCCTTGACTACCACGAGAAACTCACTGCAAGTATTACAGATCGTTTGTAAGTTTAGTTAGTAAGTAAAGTTTATTCGCAGGGATTTGATCTGTTAAATTTACTTGTGTATATAAAGAAGTGTAAAAGAATTTACTTGTGAAATAAAAAGATAAAAGAAATAATATTTATTTGGTTTTCGAATAGAAAAGATAATAGTGCAAATAAATAATATAACAAAGAATGGAGATGAGAAATATAACTTAGGGTTGCTAGTATGCACTTATCCTCTTAATTCTTTATAAGGGTGATTAAAGCTCTTAGATAAATAGTCAGGATTCTATAAAGAAGTGTAGGAGAATTTACTTGTGTATATAAAGAAGTGTAGGAGAATTTACTTGTGAAATAAAAAGATAAAAGAAATAATATTTATTTGGTTTTCGAATAGAAAAGGTAATAGTGCAAATAAATAATATAACAAAGAATGGAGATGAGAAATATAACTTAGGGTTGCTAGTATGCACTTATCCTCTTAATTCTTTATAAGGGTGATTAAAGCTCTTAGATAAATAGTCAGGATTCTATAAAGAAGTGTAGGAGAATTTACTTGTGTATATAAAGAAGTGTAGGAGAATTTACTTCTGAAATTAAAAGATAAAAGAAATAATATTTATTTGGTTTTTGAATAGAAAAGGTAATAGTGCAAATAAATAATATAACAAAGAATGGAGATGAGAAATATAACTTAGGGTTGCTAGTATGCACTTATCCTCTTAATTCTTTATAAGGGTGATTAAAGCTCTTAGATAAATAGTCAGGATTCTATATTCCTCCTAACCCCCTTCCAGGTGGACTTAGGTGGCGACCTACCAATTACCAGGGGACTTGGGTAAGGGTACCCTGCGCAATGATCGGTGGTTAATTTATGTCTCCCTATTTGTGATGATTTAATCTTAGTTGGAGACATCATTTTAGGTGTATTTATTAGGATATAGGTCGATTTTCCTATGAGTTAGTGCACTTTCCTATTTCTTGTCTTGATTTAATTATTTATTATTTTTAGAGCATATTGAGTTTAATTTGTTTATTTAGTGTGAAGCTTTTAAAATATAGATAGGAATTAATTAGAGATAAAGATGCCAAATCAATTCTAAGAGATTAATGAAAGAAGATATGCATGGAAATTGGAGATTAATGAAGGATATATGAAAAAGGAAAAGATAAAGTTGCCAAATAAATCTAAATTCCAGCAGCTACGAGCATAAAAGTGATCATAACTCAAGATCGGCTAAGAATTTGGAAGAATGGTCTACATCAAAGTTATAGATCTTTCCGAGAAGATCAGTTTCGACTATTGGAACGCGTCAAACAGATAAGTATTGTAGGAGTTACGGTCAAAACAAAACATCACCTGAATCTTACCTTTTCCATATTTTAGGGTTACAAATTTGAGTTGAGCTAGAAGTCCAATTACTTGTCTTCCACTCCAAGAAAACGTTTTAGGGTTTCCTATACCCTATAAATACACCCTCTTATCAGAAGAAACACATCTTGGCAACCCTTAAGCTAAGCGGAAGCTTACAACAAGAGAAGAGAAGTCTAGAATGAGCTGAACACCATATCATGTCTTCTTCAACCTTTAAATTTGTAATTTATTCATTTTCTTTCATTAGTATGAACTAAATAATTTTAGCTTGAGATTTAGAATATATGTATGAACCCTAGTTTTTCTATTTTATTTGGGATACATCGTATTTAATTTGAACTCATGTTTAATTCTCTGTTTATATGTTTTGATTTATTGACTGTTTTCCTTGCTAGTGCACGAGTATAGGATTACCTTAATAGTAGTTAGATGGTTGCCCGGAAGGGGTGTTTAATTATTGAAACACCACATAACGTCTAGAATAAGGCTTAGACCTGAAAAATCAGCCTAACTAGATAATCATTAGGGTTTGTTTTGATCGCTATCACCATGTTTGGAAAGACTACTTAGGGTCTTGGTAGCGCTTGATAACCCTATTTAAGTTCGCCTCGTGGTTGTGTTGTATCCCCCTTAGTCCCTCTCAAGGTCTAAGGTATGGGAATTTAGAATCCTGATTATTGCATATTACATGATTCACCCTTACATGTTCAGAATAAACAAGACTAGTGGGGATTACTTGCTAATTTCTCGAGTTAAACGATCATACTATTTGTTCTTTTCTTATTTAATTTTCTGCCTTTAATTTAGTAGTTTAATTTTTCTCTTTTCAAAACCCAAACCAAAATCTACTTGTCTTATCTGATCTAGCTTTTATATTTTCACTTGATAAATTGTATAAGTTCTTCTTAACCTTCATAGTCTCTGAGTATCGAATCTTATTTATCAGTAAAACTTGCATACGTCATGTATACTTGTAGAACCGTGCTAGGCTAGGGTGTTAATTTGCACTTATTTATTCTATTATTTTATCACACCCTAGTCGACACCAAGTTTTTGGCGCCGCTGCCGGGGACTACATCGTTAGTCCTAGTGCATTTATTTAGTGCTTTTATTTCAGTTAGTTCTATTTTACGCTTTTGTTTTTAGTTTTAATTGTTTTACAGATTTTACAAATGGCGATTTTACAATTGATCATGAGGGTCCAAGGGGAACAGGTACGCTTCAATGTGTTTAAGGCTATGAAATTACCGGATACGAAGGATGAATGCTTAAAAATAGATGTCATCGGAAAAATCACACAAGAAGTCTTTAATGAAGCAAGCTTAGATGATGATCTAGACGAAGCCTTAGCACTTGAATCGCCAGAGATAGACGACGATACCACTGACATAGTTGCAGCATTAGGATCAAATATACGAGAACAACTTCGAGAGTCATGTGACATTGAACCAATAAAGAAACCATCTATAATATGTCCACCTGTCCTCGAAGAAAAATCACTTCCCGAACATCTGCCCTACGCATATTTAGGTATGGACAATACTCTACCTGTTATTATTTGTGCTAACCTTTCAAGTCCTCAAGAGGACAAGCTACTCAGTGTGCTTCGTGCTAACAAAGAAGCAATTGGGTGGACTATTGCTGATATCAAGGGAAGTAGTCTGTCCATTTGTAAATATAAAACTATTCTTGAGAACGAAAGAGGGTGATCTATATAAGGACAAAGAAGGCTCATGCCAGCTATGAAAGAGGTGGTAAGGAAGGAGGTAATCAAGCTATTAGAAGAACAGTTGTGGGGTGGCGAGTATGCATGGATTACCGAAGGCTACAAAGAAAGACCACTTCCCTTTACCGTTCATTGATCAGATGCTAGATAAACTCGCAGAGAGAGAGTATTATTGTTTTCTCGACGGATATTTAGGCTATAATCAGATTTGTGTGGATCCCGTTGATCAAAACAAAACAACTTTCACTTGTCTGTTTGGCACCTTTGCTTATAGAAGGATGTCGTTTGGTATATGCAATGCACCTACCACGTTCCAGAGGTGCATGATGGCTATATTTTGGGACATGATTGATATATATTTGAAGGTTTTGATGGATGATTTTTCAGTTTTTGGAGATAGTTTTGATGATTGCTTGAATAATCTTGAGAAAGTCCTAGTGAGATGTAAGTAAACAAATCTTGTGCTTAAATGGGAAAAATGCCACTTCATGGTTCAAGAGGGAATTGTGTTGGGACATAAAGTTTCGAGAGAAGGAATGGAGGTTGATCGTGCCAAAATTGAAGTTATTAAACCTTACCACCTCCAGTCTCTGTCAAAGGAGTGAGAAGTTTCTTAGGTCACACAGGATTTTACAGAAGATTTATTAAAGATATCTCTAAAATCGCCATAATAGTTATACTAAATAATTGCATGAAAATGGTTGAACACTACGTACTTCATAGGTCTTCTGGATTTAGAGGTCCTCTCCATTCTCCAGATCATTCCTTGGAGAGAAAACTGGAGTTTTGGCTATGCTAGTGCTTCACTTACGAAAGAAGGGGCTCCTGCATTAAAAAGTTTAGTCTTTTCTTTTATTGATAAATTTTGTAGAGTTCTAAAAGTTTCTTCTGGGTTAATTAAGGAAGATCGACCAGAAAACAAGAAAAAAGCATTTTAAAAGTAAAATTGTTGAGATCTAGTTTCTTGCCATCATTACAGATTTTGATGTTTAAGATCTAGTTTCTTATTGTCATTATAGACATCAAAATAGAAATTTTTATATGTCAGTATATTTACTCAAATTATCATCACACTATACAAAAAGTCATAAACTTCTTCTTCATTACAAAGAATTATCTACTTTATGTTTCTCTTCTTCTGTTAGCCTTTCCATTAACCTAGTCATCATCTTGTTTCTCTTCCTCTAAATACTTGACATCACTCGAATCATCTTCATGTTCTTCTTCTAACCTCATATTAAAAGAATCCTCAGATCCCCAATCCCGAAAAGTTTACAATGATGTAAAGATCTATGCAAGCACCAATGATCCAGAACACTCCAAAAATGTGTATCAAATTGATCTAAATTTGTATGTGATGATTCAATCAACTAAGGCCAAAAGCAACCCGTATAAGAAAATGAAACCCCTCTCTCTCTCTCTCTCTCTCTCTCTCTCTCTCTCTCTCTCTCTCTCTCTCTCTCTCTCTCTCTCTCTCTCTCTCTCTCTATATATATATATATATATATATATATATATATATATATATATATATATATATATATACTAGGTATAGCCCGTGCCTGAAGGCACTCCGAAAAATAAAATCCCAGTTAATTGTTCATTTTCTATTTTTACATTGGAAATGCTTACAAGTTAGAATGCGGACTTCAATAACACGTGTTGAACACCTGACAACCATTAACCGTGTCCCGCTACACAATTCATCATTCGGGGCAATATTCCCTAACAACATATGATAGGAGCACCCACTTTCAGTTTCAAAATTTAAACAGAGTTAACCCACTCGAATTCAATGAGTTTAAATACTCATTTAGTTATCAAGATATTATAGATTTATCTACTTGAAATCTTCTTCAACCATCTTATTAGTTGCTAGATAGTTAAACCAGTATATAAGTACTACATGATATAGGTTTTTTCTTTCCATGCTTATTTTTTTTAAAAATTGACTTAAATAATTGAACCAAAAAAATTAGCATAAATGTAATCCGTAAACATGAATGATACAGGAAATAACAGCTACTCTCGATTTTATATTCTCGACTTTCATATGCTGTAGTGTTTTGTCTTAATGATGACGAAGGTTATGACAGAAGTAAATTTATATTATGTGGAAGAATCGCTTTTCTATTTTTGCTATTTTCCATGTAAACAAATTCTTTAGACAATTTCACTACCGAAAAATGGAAAAATGGGCAAAGATGCTATAGCTGTTGAAAAAATGAGATAAGACACGAATTATGTTTAGGATTATATGTCTGAAAATAAGACAAATCTAAAAAGCTATTTTATCTTGGCTAATAAAATGGTCCTAAATTTACTTGATTAAATACAAATTTCCCTTAAGTGTTTGGTAAAACAACCTATCTTATTTACTTGGACATTGATTTATTTTTAAGAATCGATTCAAATCCACACTCTCCAATAAATTCTAAAACGACTGCTCTAACAAAAGTAATTACCTAAGCAATAATATTCTAGCTAAAAACCAAACATATATCATATCGATCAATTATCTTCTACCAATCAATCTATATTTCAATTAATTAAAACATATAACTTATTTTGCATAATATTAGGGTATATAGTACGTATTTTGAAGGGACCTATAGTGCAATTAACGTTCAAAAAAAATTTGTAACAGGATATCTATATACTTTTCACTTTCTATACTTTAAGGTTCATATTATATATTTTTAACTTCGTTCTCTTAGAAATTATTAGAAGGAAAACATTTGAAAGCCTAACCCTTTTGGATAGATTAGTGAGTAATATAGGTTGACTTGGTCATCCACGGCCTAAAAAGAAAAAGCATAATTTGTGGATGCAATCAATCCTAATAATAAGCAACACAGTCAAACACGCTTAACTGAAAATTGCAGTGAATATTACATGTAAAAGTCAATCAATGATATGCCACCCAAACCTAATCAGCCTGTACAAAATCCTCGCACTACAACAAAGCCCAAGGTTAGTTTAATTATTTCCCAGTCCTTTTAGTTTAACATTAGAGCAATCTTGTACTAATCTTGTGAATGAAATCAAGCCATGAGAGGTGCGTCCCACTCTGTACAACTCAAACAATTTATTCCCATATCAAGTAGGAAGAGAACAACAACAACAAACCAACCATGAAAACTTCCAAGAGAGTAATCAATCAAACGAATATTCAACAGATTGGTGGCAAAGAAGAAATATCCGAGTTCCAGAATTCGAAAACGGAGTGGACTTTTGTGGTTTGCGAGGGGTTTTAGCTTTCTCAACCACTTCCACTGAAGGGGGGCTAATCTGCAAAAAATACAAAATTAGTTACACACAAAAGTGTTTCTAATTGCGTTGTTTGTTACATACCGATTGAACAGACTCTTTTGTTTTAGAAGAAGCTGTTGCCGGCTTTAGGCTCGGAAACTGCTTCTTTTTCTTTTTCTTTCTTCATTCTTGGTTGCCTTTTGGGTTTCACTTTAGCTAGTGGATCAGCCTATTTCAATGTTTTGGGTGTTGGAATATTTGAAAAGGACCTTTCCCATAAAATTGAATTAGAAAACCCAAATCTTTGTAAAAAATTGTGTTGAGGAATATTTAAAGAGGAGAAGGTACGCCTTGGGAGAAGACAAAGCTTAGCAGAGAAATTGCAACAACTTGGGAAATGCTGAACATTAAGAATAATAACATCAGAAATGAGGGTTGGACTGAATAGCAAATTCCAATAAATATAGTATATACCATGACCATAGTAGAAGAGGTAAAGAGTTGCTGAAAATGAAAAAGAAAGAAAGTATAATTATAACCCAGTAATTATAAGGTGTGTATATACGAATAATGAAGGTGATGAGTATTTACCAAGTTGCCCCTCCTCTTCGTGAAGCACTTCCATGAGTTTCAAGCATAAGATTTACCGTTCTGGGATTGGATATATAAGTATTCCAATTCGCACGGCACAAAGCTGGAAAGTGCTAATGTTATATCCCTGAAATAGAAGCTTTTGGAACATCTGGTTTTCCATACATGAACCTTTGAACAAACAAATTAGCTTGTCATAATGTTATAAAGAAGGTAAAAAATAAAACGTACCATCGTAAGTATAAGGTTAGAAATAAATAAATATCTGAATAACTGGAAAATTCAAGAACATACAAACTTCAGATTTCCAATAAGATAAGCATTTAGGCATTTAGCTTCTCCCTATTGCAGCAAATAACGCTCCACCATTTCAATAGTCTGCAGAACCATCTTTTCTAATTGTTGCCATTCTCTTAATAAATATAACTATAATTTCTTTAATAGCCTTTCATTCTGCTTCTACGGAGATCTTTTTGTTGCATACTCTATTGACAGCCTTCGCTGCCTACAAAAGGTATAAAGATGATAAAAATAAGGATCTATAGAAACATTACTTTCTAATCATATGAATATACATTAAAGATTTCATTTTGTCTGGAAAATATTTACCTCATTTTCCCAACTATGATTAGCAGTAACAATGTTTGAGCAATAAGTGCCATGGTTAATCCTATCCAAAGCCCCTATTCAACAATATAAATGTAAAAAATCAAAGGAAATTTGAAACGGAATGTGAAAAATTACCTTTCCTCCGAAATGATAAACAAAAGCCAAAACTATACTAATAGGTATTCCGATCAGATAATACGCTCCCAAATTGACAATTGCACCAATCTTTTGCCATCCACATCCCAGAGCAGCGCCTAATAGAATATTAAAAGATCAAGTCATAGAAAATTAAACCAAACGAAATTTTGGTTATAAATTGGGACAAACCTGAAAAGATAGATTGAACACAAACTCTTTTAACTATATCTTTTGTAGCTTCTCTTGCATCCTTGTAAAATTGTCCAACAGAGTATTCTAATGGAGAAAAATGTGTGTATAGTATAGATTATTGTAAATTAATTAGAATCTGATTTGGTGAATTCATACCTTTAGAAGGATGTAATATGTCAATTAAATGGTGTGGCACTTCCTGCAATGATGTATAATTGGCTATTTAACAAAATACAGGGACTGGTGCAATTAATTTCAATTACTACCTTTCTCCAATGATGTATAATTGGCTATTTAACAAAATACAGGGACTAATGGTGCAATTAATTTCAATTACTACCTTTATGTCACTCAAAGTAGGCTTCGCTGATCCTACATCAAGGCCTCGATACACCTGTTCGATAATATGAAATTAAAAGTAAATTTTCCACACTGATATTATATGTGTGTATATATATATTCTGCTAGATTGAATAGTAAATAGTGGATTTATTTTCCGAACCTCTACAGAGTTCGGCGCTGATGATTTCTCCGTTGAGGCGCTTTGCGAGCTCTAATGCGAGCTTACTTTTACTGGCGTCGGTGGGTCCGGATATCACAATGACCTTTTGCTTTTTATCTATAGCAGAGGCAGCGCAAAAAGTGGTGAAATTAATCCGGTGGCGGAGGGAGAGTATACGTGTGCCAAGTGGTGCGCCAAGCCGGTTGATGATGGTGGAGGATGGTCGTGGCGGCGGTTTGGCTCTGAGGGTTCTTCGACGCGGTTTGGGATTGTGGAGGAGCGGCTCAATTGAGGTGAAGTGAGAGAAGAAGTTATGAAGAAGCGGTGAAGTGATTATTTTTTTTTTAAATTTTATTAAAAAATAAATAATCCAAGGGCTGAAAAATATAGAGGAGACATCAAGATATTTTAAACCGTGGATTGAATTTAGATAATCTGGACCATTAATTATAATTGATCTAAAGGCCAAAAATAATTGAAATTTGATCCAAAGGCTAAAAAATGTGGAGAAAAGCAGGAGACATTTTGGGCCGTTGGCCCTTTTCCAATATTCTATATACTAGGTATGAACCCGTGCCTGAAGGCACTCTTACAATATTGATTTTGAAAAAATAATTTACACGGAATAAACGAATAATTCTTGAGATAAAAATAAACTGAGGTGGACTTGTAGTGCAATTTATCATTATAATAAAGTAGTATAATACAGGGGGACCAAAAGAAAATGGAGCACTTGAAGAAGTGTTGAAACCAGGTGTTGATGAGGTGTTACCGAAAGCTGAAGTGGTGGTGGTGCCGAAAGCTGGTACAGAGGCTGAGACACCGAAACCAGAGGTGGTGGTACCGAAATTAGGGGTGGTGCTTGTTACACCAAAAGGGGCTGAGACACCAAATCCACTTCCAGTGTTGCCAAAATTTGGAGTGTTTGTAGTACCGAATGGGGAAGTGTTTGTTGTTCCAAAAGCTTATTGACTTTGTTGTGTACCAAAAGCAGGTTGACTTTGTGCATTAAAGGTGAAGGTGTAGTTGAACCAAACATATTGTTATTTGTACCAAAAGCTGGTTGTGTTTGTTGAAATGTACCTCCGTAAGGGGTAGTTTGAGTATTATTTGTTCCAAATTCACTAAAAGCAGGTTTTTGACCAAATGCAGTTGTACCTGTACATTACATTACATTACACGAATCCTATAAACTATATATTATTACGAAAATGTGCAAGTTAATTACCGAAAGCAGGAGTAGATGAAGCACCAAAAGCAGGAGATGAATTAGCACCAAACACAGGAGTAGAACCTAAAGGTGAAGAAGATTGTGTAGCACCAAATACACCTGTTGAAGTACCGCCAAAGGGGGACCCACCTGTTTGTGCTCCAAAAGGAGTTGTTGGACTTCCGAAAGGTTTTGGAGCAAATGGATTGTTATTTGCATTATTATTCTGCCCGAAAACCGATTGTGTACCGAAAGGGCTTGTATTTGACTGCCCAAAAGCTGTTAAAACATAGCAAACAATTATATTATATATAATCACTCTCAATCAATACATACATGATAAACACATCTATTTTACAAATCTAAACTGTGAAAGGTACATTTGATTATTCAGCTTGAATCAATGGCGGCGGATCCGGAGAGAGTCCGGGAGTACGTGTCTCCGGATTCATCCTTATAAACCTGAGATTTGGAAAAGATACAAGTGCAGGTATGTATTATACTATCTGCAATTAATTAACCTATCTTTTTTATCGATACTTACTTTTTTTTTCTTTCCGGTAGTCCTTGAAAAGCACCCGATTATGCCCAAAAAGCCTGCAAAATAAATGATGATTCTTAATGGAAATGGAAGAGATAAGAATACGAATAAACAATTCATTTGCATCGCTCACTAAACCTTCCCTAAGTTGAGCTTTAGCCACCTCAGACCAAACAACATCTTCTTCCACATTTATATAACAGACATGAATTAGGAACCAAATCCACTCTTGAAAATATTAAAATAATTTTTAATTAATTAATTTAATCAACTAAGAAATCATAAAAAATAAAGTAATCGAACATTTACTTACTTAGTAGCTTCTGGTCCAACTGCTTCACAAAGCTCTTATAGTTGATTTGCAACCATGTAAGGCACACGCCAAGATTTATCCTGTTCATTTACACATAATACTTAATAGCCTAGGTTAAAATCAATTGGGTTGTAAAGATAGACATATAGTCTGAGTTTATTCAATTTAAATTCATATTTTTACTTGTTCTGCAGATAACTCGCATGGTTGTTAGTACATACCAGGCAGCTAGAATAGGCGCATTATGTGAGAATATGTTAAAAGCATACTGCAAATGGAAATTGAAAAATAAATAACAGTTTTTAAATAACAATTAACTGGCACAAAAGAAGGTATAAATATTAATACCTGCTGTGAAAAAATGTTACAGGTTGGTTCTTTCCCTTCCAAAACCTATGGAATCAAAACAATTACTTATGGAATTCATAGAATCAAAATAAAAGCAAATAATTATAGCAAATCAAATATTAAAATAATGGGATAAAGAATAAAAAGATACCTCACGTGTTTGTTGCACAACATAATTCAATTATTTGGATGACATTTGGTAAGAATTAATTTTTTACCTTAATTTGGGTTCTCTGATTGTTGATTGCTTAACCAAGCCGGTAGATGATGGTGAAGAATGGTTTTCAAGTGTTTCCTAGTGGCGGCGGTGTCCTGTGAAGAGATTTCTTTTGTTTTTTGTACCTGCAAAACAATTCAAAAAATGCACTAAACCAAATTTCTCACTTCTTATTTGAAAAAAACAAAGCGCATCATTTCATCACTTTATAAAGTGCTTTCAACTGTCATATACTGCAATTGGAAAAGAAATTTTAGTGTTACCATAGTTTAGATCGAGATCAACGTTGATTCATGATTTTGTTCCATTTCCCATATAATATAGTGTGCATATACCTGAGAGAAATTAACAATTATAGGGATTATTTGTGCAACACAATCTTGTGGCTCTAAGAGTTTCCTCAAAGCTGCACAACCCTCCACAGCTAACAAACGAACAGAATCTTGTTCTAGTCCTCAACACCCTAAAAATGTAAAAACCATAAGTCAAATGTTTAAATCACAAAAAGTTAACAAAGTTTCAGCTAAGCTTACATCTTTGTTCATGATTATCACGTCTTTCCTTATCTTCGCGTTTTTATCAATAATACAATTCCTACGCAAATAATAACATAAACACAGTCTTAGCGCACAACTTTAAGTAAAATATCCGCTAAAAAAAATACCTGATTTTTGTATTTCTTCCAATACCAATAGGGACCTTTGCTTCAGAAAGCAAAGAAGCAATCTCGGATTCCGTTTGATAATTGTCTGCTCCCATCATCAAAACATCCTGGAACGGAATAACTCTGATAAATAGCACATACTACACCTAGAACACATAGTGACATCACTTACCTTTAATTCAACCCCATCCTCTACACGTGATCGTTCACCAACTATAGAGTGTTCGACAGTACATCCGTGCAAGAAACATCCATGAGAAATTATCGCATTCTTGATCTGCATATATTTTGAGCTATTAGAACAGAAATAACGCAAACTAAATCATAATTATCTATATATAAATTCTTACACGACATCCATCTATCTTAGTTGGTGGTAAGAATCTAGGAGATGTGAAGAACGGTGTCTTTGGATCATAGAATTCGAATTTCGGTATCTGTAACATAAACAAATCATTGAAACATATTTCTAGTAATATGTATGTAAAACAAAACAGGGACCAAAGGTACAATTAATTAAATAAAACCATAGTAAAATTTCACTTACAACGATTGTATTATCTCACTGTACCATATATCTTAAACAAAATCGAAAAGGTAAATTAAAAAAATACTTGATATCACTGAGAGGAAATCGGTTCTATTTGGCTTGAACCTGTTTGTAAATCTTGATACAGTAGGAGTAGTGTTACCATAGTTTAGATTGAGAATTGGTCAAAGATAATTCAGTTTTTTACCTTAATTTGGGTTTTAGCGAAGCCGATTGATGATGAAATGCTATAAGACGAAATCACTCCCTCCAACAAACAAAAATTATTAGCAGCACATAATAAATATAATTAAATTAAATAATTCTAAAAAAATTGAACTAATGAGATTAGGTTAAAAATAATTCAAGTTTTTACCTTAGGGTTCTTCGCCATTTCGGCTTGGTGTTGGAAGTTGAGTTGGGTTCTTCGATTATCAATGGTGGCGTAGCCAAGCCGGCAAGGTGATGCGAAGATGAGGTTCTTCGGTAGTCGATGGTGGCGTAGCCTGCAAGCTATGATCTTCAAAGAAAATAGAAATACAACGGCGGCCAAGCGTTGTAAGCGATGAGATTAGGTTAAAAGTAATTTCAAGTTTTTACCTTAATTTGGGGTTTTCGCCAAGCGTTGATGATGGTAAAGAATGGTCCCTGCCGAGTGGAGGAGGTTTTCTTGTGCAACCGTGTAGGAGAGCGGCTTGGAGGTTTGTATTGGCGACGGATCGGAGATGGATCTTTTTGTTTTTTGTTTTCGATTTGGATTGGGAATCCACGGTGAAGTGATTTCTTTTTGTTTTTTGTTATTAATTTTAAATTTTAAAAATAAGTAATCCAAGGGCTGAAAAATATAGAAGAGACATCAAGACATTTTAAATCGTAGATTGAATTTAGACAATCTGGACCATTAATTGAAATCGATCTAAAGGCCGAAAGTGACTGAAATTTGATCCAAAGGCTAAAAAATATGGAGAAAAATGAGAGACATTTCGGACCATTGGCCCTTCTCCAATATTATATATACTAGGTATGAACCCGTGCCTGAAGGCACTATAAAAATTATTTATTTTAATATTTGTTAATTCATGCTGAAAAATTAAATTTTCAAAATTATAAGTACTTTATTCTAAATATAGTGATATAATAGAAAGTAGAGACCGTATAAAAATTAATTAGATAAGTTTGTCAAATTAGTTATTTATCAAACTCAATCTTTGATGAAACAATTCAGAAAATTTCTTAATCTTGCAAATTAAAAATGAAGCTAAGTTGTTTGTTTATTATTAGTGACTTAGTATATATTGTAAAAATTTAGCAAAAGCTATATAATTCATTAAAAGTTTAATAATCTTTAATGTTTACCATTTAAGATTGTATGATTGTGTTTAAGATGATGCATAGTATTATTAAATGGCTATTAAGATTGTGCATGTTAAATGATAATTAAGGTGGTGCATAAAAGATTCAAAAGAAAAAGAAATTTGTATGTGAAAAAAATATCAAATAATAACATAATGGTATAATATTCTAAAACTTAAAAATTAAAAATGAACATTTTGCATATGATAGTTATAAAATTACATCATACAATAAATGCTTATAAGTTATAAGGAAACTAATATCTAAAACTTCAAATACATTTGTAAATCACGTTTTCACGGGAAGATAACTATTGGGAACATTTTTCCTATAAAAGGTGGTATGAATGAAGATTACATACATTATACTTCAATGGCAGGATCATATAATAACAAAAAATTTAAAGAAAACATTAATCATATATCGAGATTATATATTTTCAAGAACATACAAATTAATTTTATAAAAATCATTAAATCAAGTGTTTAGATATAGAATACAAAATAATAGTCTTAATAGAACCCTGTTAGAGTGAGAATACTTAGAACGCATTCATAAAGTACTTGTAACATTGAAAATACCATATTCCAAAAAATCTACATGTCTGATTCTACTTTGGATAAGTGGTCAGCTCATATTTTCAGAAAGATCACATAAAAATACAAATAACACTGAATAAGGGTCCTTCTGTTAATGTCCAGGAGGGTATCACACCGGAGTGAAGACATATTATTATTTTTCACTCTACAACCTGGAATCATGTAACACCAAAAATATAAAATCACTGGTGGTTATATTAGACTTCATAAATTAAGGGAGAAGATGGCTACCAAAATTGGCATAAGAATCTTAAATATTAAATTACATTAGAATCTTCAAATACCGTGGCAAAATTCTGACTTTGGGATTTAGATTTATTTTACTGCTTCTGCAACCCAACACTTACCGCCGCCGATCTCAAGCCATCACTATTTCCACTCCAACACCATGATGCCATTAAAGCGTCACCATCCTTGAATACCTATTCGCATGGAGAAAAGAATATAATACAATAACTATGAAAAACTACCATATTTGCTCACCTAGTAACAAAAAGGGTTCCACTTTTATTCGTAGATAAAATATAAACGGGCTCTTTAGGGCCTTTGGCGGCGAATATCATTAGAACTGAGTGGCCAATGATTGCATTTGAACTCTCCTAATTGGTACCTTCAATCATTTATATAGCTATTACAACTTGTAGAAACTCTTACCAGAATGAGCTCTTCATCTAGTCACTTAACAAATGCAAATACATCTTCAATATCTTGATAAGCTTTTCCTTTGACTTGTTGCATTAGGCAATTTACAAACTCTCCTTGAGTTTCAACATCTGCTTTAATCTAATATTTAATAGATATTAGAATTAAAAAAATTTAGAAAAAAGTGAAGAGAATAATTACACTTACTGCCAGTAAATGCGAAGATCAATTCTCAATTTCACCAGTCATGTTGTTATGAATATTAGCAACTTCTGAAATATCACACTCCTGCAACTTCAAATATCCATATTGCCCTGTGATATAAAAATCTAACCTATAATTATTATCAGCTGTTTTAGCTGACGTTTCAATAAAAAATATAGGGACTTATGTGCAATTAACTCACTTGCGTTAGTAGTTCACGTTTTCCAGGTAGATCAGCTTAGTCTCCTGTAAATAATTTTCAAAAATGAAAAATATAATTCATTGCTCTGTAATGGAGAATTTTCAACTTGTCGTTCTAAAAATTCGTTACATCTATCAGACTTTTCTTCCTCTTCTTCCTGGAAATATTTGAGGGGTATTTTAGGTATTTTGAAATAGTTTAGGGGTGTGATTAGAAAAAACAAAACCTTCTAGATATATAAATTTTCTTTTCTTTATAAACAAATATATAGCCAAGCAAATTATAGCAAAAAATACCTTATATTTCAAAAAATAGCAAATATACATGTGTTAACCAAAATGTTGCAATATCTTCCCTTTAACAGTGACTAATCAGCATATTCTCTGTATCTTTATGCATGTTGAGATCTTACTGCAAATCCATAAGCATCCCTGTTCATGAAAAATTATCAAAACGTAAAATATAAATTGCATAAAAAATGTTAATATTGTAGTTTAATCACAAAACAAATAGTAACGCACTAACCCCATTTTATGAAGTTTCAAAAAAATACCATAATCCACTCAGCAATTAACGTTTTAACTATACCAATTATTTTCATAAAATGCTCCAATAGAATTTTTGCAAACGAATCAACCGCAGAAGATCCCTAAAATTTTATCATAAACTACCAATCAACCCCCCAATTAAATCAAAATCATATATAAAAAAAAAGACAGCTTACAAATGATGTAGCAGATCTGCAAATGAGATAATTTGCCTTAATTTTGGCAAAACGTTCTTCCGCACATCATAAGCAAATATACCCGTGATATACTAAATAGAAATATGCCCCTTCAAATCTGTAAAAGCTCAAGACTTATTTGTGGCCATCCGCCATAGCTTCAACTCACCTATTTTTGCAGAAAGGAAAGTTTCATATCCTATTTATGAACACCGAGGGTTCGAGTTGACCATTTAATTTCCAAGAGGTAGATAAATTTTTGCGGAAAAAATCCAAACTCAAAGGACCTAAATCATCTGTACTTGCTTTGATAACATCAATTACCTGAAAAATACATGGTTAGTAAGTAGATTAAAAGGAAAGGTTAAAAGTATAAACAATTCATACCTCTTGTTTCGATAAAGATCTGACGTGCTGTAATGCAAGCTTCTCTCGCCAATCTAGATCCTAAATTAAGAAGAATGTTTATTCATAATCTATGATTTTCCTTCACCATGAATTTCATGAGTAAAGAAAATTACCTGTTTATTGAAACTGGTTGATAATTCATCCCGGTCTGTGAATTAAAAGAATGAATAATTGTGAGTAAATTGTAATGATTAAACACTAAGATCTGACACTAAATTAAAAAGACGTACCAGGGGAAGTGTAGAGAGTGGGGCCGAAGAAGAAAATGAAGGGAGTAAGAACAGAGCAGAAGATGAGAATGAAAAGGTAGGTTTATTATATTTCGCATCAATTTTTGCTCCATGTTGTTTGAAGAAATCTTCTGAAATAATAAACAACACGTTTATTTATTAAATTATATGGATAAGTAAATACAGAAAAAAGGATTAGACATCTATGTTGTTCAAATACTACCTTCACACCAATATAGCGATCGCTATGTGGCCTCTTAAAGTGCTTCACCCTCTTCTTCACAATCTTCTTAGTGAGCAAAGGAACGACCATCGTTTCTGGTTTGGTGAGCTTGCTCTTGTGCAGCTGAGGAGGAAGAACCCCAATTGAACAAAGATTATTTAAATCAGATAATTTACTGATGAGATTAGGTTAAATAACAGATTGATTTGAATTTCAACACGATCATATACAATTAATTAGCAAGAACCCCAACTGAACAAAGATTATTTAAAAATAAAGCAAATGAAAGAAGAAAAAATTAGGGAAAACTGACCAGGAGAGCTGAGCATGTTGTGAATAGTTTGAGAAACCAAGCGGCGAGGTGGGATGTGTAGACAGAGCGGTTTAGGATTGATGAGGAGCAGCGAAGGCGGATTGATGAGGAGCGGCGAGATGGGATCGATGAGGAGCGGCGAGGTGGGATCTTGAGCAGCGAAGGCGGATTGATGAGGAGCGGCGAGGTGGGATCGATGAGGAGCGGCGAGGTGGGATCTTGTGAAGAAGCGGAGCGGCTTGGTGATGTGAAATGCGGATCGGAGCTGGAGATGTGGAGGGGGAGGGTTCTGAAGTGATTTCATTTTGTTTTTTGTTTTTTGTTTTCGATCGGTGAAGTGATTTTTTTTTGTTTTTTGTTATTAATTTTAAATTTTAAAAATAAGTAATCCAATGGCTGAAAAATATAGAAGAGACATCAAGACATTTTAAATCGTAGATCGAATTTAGACAATCTGGACCATTAATTGAAATCGATCTAAAGGCCTGAGGTCATTGAAATTTGATCGGAAGGCTAGAAAATGTGGAGAAAAATGAAAGACATTTCGGGCCGTTGGCCCTTCTCCAATATTATATATATATATATATATATATATATATATATATATATATATATATATATTAGTTGTGGAACACCATTATTCTCCGTTGTAAGAGTAAAGCTTAGTATAGAAAACTGTGTACCCTCTCATCTCAGTCTAGGAAGAACTCAATTTCTTAGGCCAGTTGGTTTTGAAAGTTAAATAAAAAGTAAGTTGTGTGCTTACAAAAGATAAAAAGCTATGGAATAAAAAGAAATTACGTTAAATTCAAGTAAACCTCCTACACAAGCATATTTATATAGCTAAGTATTATTAGCTTATGCGTTGAGAATATTTCGTGTTTCTCGGGGACCCTCCAGATAGTAATTTGGAACCTTCTCACGAAGGATCGTATGGGATATAAAGCGTCGAGGACGATATATAATCCCAAGTTAATCAGTAATATAACAAACTAGCATAATCTTTTTCTCGTAGCATGATCCGTTGAATCTCCGATATAATTAAAAAAAAAACTTATGTTGAGTTTTTGATCTACTAGCTGGAATGTAATCCACTAATATAATTTCTAGAACCAGTGGTTTTTACAACAAATATCAATATAAAATATATATGATTATTTAAATGTAGTAAGAAATTAATCTATTCATGTTCAAACTTAAAGCAATTTTTTTTTTCTCTAGGCCATTCCCTCCCTTGAATGGTGTTCAAACTTCTAAAATTACCCTTCAAACTTTGTTTTTTGACCGTCACCCCATCAAGCTCTATCCCTTTAACCGTAAATCCGTTTTTTTTTTTTTTTTTTGGACAACGTAAATTCCTTTAACAATAGGACACGTTAGTAAATTCACGGAAATATTTGGGAAAAAAAAAAAGAAATTCACGGAAATGGTTCTTGATTGTCACGTGGTACTTAAAGGTCAAATCTGACAAGAGTTATACGTGGCAAAAATAATTAGGATAATTAGAGATAAACGTTTTTTTAATTAGAGTAATGCTGGATATCATCCCAAATTGCATCGCCTTTATATCGTCTCCTATGTGGATTCTAAATGGACCAATCATGTGATTTTTCTTTCCTGATTTATCATTTTCTCTCTCTTTTATGATTGGTCCACATAAAGGGTGATATAAAGACAATGCAATTTGGAGTGATATCCAGCATTACTCTTTTAATTAAGTCTTTAATTTTTTTTAAGTCTTTAATTTTTTTATTTAGAGATAAATGCCTAGTAGAACAATTATTTATACAAAACATCTCATTTATATTTTTTATACTATACTATCTTTATTATTAAATATATTATTTTATTTTTAAAATAAAATTTTTATTTTTAAATATTAAAAAAATAATAGGGTACTTCTACCACCACAACCATCACCACCTCCACCACCACAACCACTACCACCTACTACTACTAATTTCATCACACGCGCGTGTCCGTGAATTTTTTTTAAAATCGTCATAACTAATTCAAATAAAATCAGAAAATTAAAAAATTTGCATTTTTGGATAAAGCAAATTAATATTTACGTCTATGATTTTTTTAATTTTTTTTTCCCGCAGACACGAAATTCTATGTTTAAAACATGAAATTCCATGTTTAAAACATGAAATTCCATGTTTTAAACAGTGAATTTCGTGTCTGCGGAAAACAAATTCCTTATTTAAAAACATGGAATTTTCATGTTTAAAACATGGAATTCCGTGTCTGCGAATTAAAAAATTCAAAAAATTCAAAAAATTCCGAAAAAAATCATAGACGTAAATATTAATTTGCTTTATCCAAATATATAAATTTTTGATTTTTTTGATTTTTTTTGATTTTTTTAGATTTAGTTATGACGATTTTAAAAAAAATTCACGGACGCGCGCGTGTGTTTATTAGTTTTTGTTTTTTTCTAATTTCTTTTTTTTATCCAAAACCAATCTAAGGTGCTTAAGAATATCGAGCATACAATGTCACAAATGGTGAATAAACTTCAAATCTTTGCAAAAAGGCAACTCCCAAATGACACTCGTGCTCTAGAAGACAATGTTTGTCATGCAGTTTAATTAAGAAGTGGAATACAATTACCTCCACCTAGAGTAGATCCAGAACCAACCTCTATTCCTGAAAAGGTGGTTGAAGAAACAATCAAAGACAAGGTGGAAGAGGTAATTGAACAAAACAGAGAAGACACATGAAAAGAAAGAGAGCACGGTGGTAACAAATACACGTCCTCCTCCACTATTCCCATCACGTGTCAAAAACAAGAACAACGAAAAAAGATTTCCAGAAGTTCCTTGACATGGTGAACAAGATAAAGATTAACATACCGTTTGTAAAAGCTCTTAATAGAATGCCACAATATCAAAAATTCATGAAGGACATTCTTTCTAACAAACGAAGATTCGAAACTGAGGAGATGAGTAGATCACCAGAGGAGTGTAAAACTATCGAGTTACCACCAGAAGAACCCCCTCCCACGAAATCTTGGATGGTATTATCCATGATTACGAAGAATCGAGCTGAAAAGTTCGTGGGAATTAGAGGAAAGGGGTGGAAATTTCGTCAATCTTAATCGAGGTAACACGTCTAACTTTAAACGACGTTAAACAAAAGTGCTATACGTGAGACAACCCGTAGTTTCTTTTATGTTTTTACGTTTTAAGGTTTTCAATTCATGTTTAGTTGCATATTTGAGGAAGGTATTAGTGTTTTTGATGTTTAGGTGCTATAGAAATCGAATTTGGGAGGAAAAACGAGATTTTTCGGAAAAATCAGATGACACCACCGGTATACCGCAGGTCAGAACCCGAGCCCACGGGGTGTCACCACGTGTTCTATGCCGAGAGGTACAAAATTGAAGGAGGACAGCTCCGGTATACTGGGCTATACCTCCGGTATGCCGCCCAGAGCAAAAAGGGGTGCCCACGTGTTATGACTCGGGTATTTTGACGTAACTCGACCTGGAAGAACCACAGCTCCGGTATACCGGGCCCATGGCCGGTATGCCGCCCGACACTGCTGGAGAGAGGAAATTTTTGCGTTTTTCAGGTTTTAAGGGAGAGGAGGTTGCTCTATTACGAATTTTTCAATCCTTAAGCTTCTATTTCTTCCCCAAACCTCTCCCAACCCCATTGAAGCTTCATCAAACCTTCCCTAAACATCAAAACACTACCCAATCACCATAAAAACACATCCAATTCCCTTTCCACATCATTACAAGGAAGATTCAACCACCCATGTCATACCAAATCACATTAAATCCAAGAATCAAAAGCTTAAATTTCAGAAATTCATCCTACAATTTCTTAAATCCATACCAATCCATGAAGAATCCATCTTACCCATATAGAGAATCATCATTACAACACCTTTCCTAACCCAAATAAAGCTTGTACAACCAATAATCAAGAGTTTTAATTTTCAAGAGTGGTTAAAGCTTTGAGTTGGGGGTCAATTGAGGTGATTAAGAGAACATAAAAAAATATCTACTGGAAGGGAGACGAAGAAAAGCAAGGTATTGGATTTTATTGAGAAGAAATCAAGTAAGAAAAGTTCTAGTTCCAATTCAAAGGGTAAAACAAGTCAAGAGAAGAGGGGTCAGCATGCTGTGTTGATTCAGTGAGCAAAAAGGTTCCAACTTTAGTGAAGAAAACAACACAACCTCTACAAATCGAAGACCCTACACCTAAAGAATAAGAGAAAGCTTCAATGGCCATGATAGCTTCTCCGAAGAAACAATTAAGGGACTACCTTTTGCTTATAAGAAAGTATTTGAAGAAGAAGTTGATAGCGGAGAATACAAGAATATTCTTGGAGATTAGAGAAAAATTGGGTTGGTTTGTGAATTGTATTTTGTGAGGAGAAGGAGAGGATGTGGCACAGTTGATCTATGAGGAGGTGATACGATTTTCGGTCTCTCCTATATCGTTATTTAATGCAATATCCTACTATGATCACGTGTCTTGATCGGAAATTGAATATGATTTTGGGTAAAGAAGAAACACGTGAGTTTAAGATGAGTAAAAATATTGACAATGCTTGGATCATGAAATTTTTTAGAGTAATTACGCAACTTCCAAAAGAAGAAAATGAGTACCTCATAACACTCCGTGAGCAATTAAAGAAAATCCAGCAAATCCTAACTTGGAACGTCGATAAGGCGAGGTAATAGCCTCGACGAGTATGTTTTCTTTCTTCCCTACCATTTCTTTATGTGCAATATGTATGCTAATTTTAAATTTATTTTATTTTCTTTTGAGTCTTTTTCGAGTCGTGAGGACACGGCTCATTTTTGAGTCGGGGGTGGGGATTCGTTGTCCTCATCTTCCTTTTTGTGTTTTCATAAAATTTAAATTTTTTTAGGTTGAAATAGGCATAGAATATGTTGAATGTACCTATTGATCATGATTTAAGTAAGTTAATGATAGTAAGTAGTATGTTTTTGAAAGATATTACAAATATGTTTAGTATGCATGTATGAAAACAGGAAATAAAAGATAGAAAAGCTAATGAGCAATGCTAAGAAGTTACGTTGAAACTTAGGGAAAGTTATTTGGTGTGTGGAACGTGAGGTTTGAATTTAGTTGAAAACACGCTTATCTATGAACTATTAGTGAAAAAGTAACAAAATCTGGTAGTTAGAAAAATGAATAAGGTAGTTCTTTCATATGGAAGCCACTTGAAGCCTTTCATACCCTCTCACCCTTTTGATTTGATTATTGTTATTATTTATCCGTCTTAGCCCCTCTGAGCCTTTCTAAAGCCTTTTACTGAAACACATTATAATCCATACCCTTAGTTTGTAGGACTTATCTATATGACCCGAACTCGAATCGCAAAACCTGAAACAAGTCGTTTTTAGAGCTTGAGTTTGGGGTGGTGGGTTTCATCATTAGGAACATTGGGTTTGGGAAATTGTAATTGTGATTTTATTGATGATGAAAAAGTTATTATTGTAACCCCGGGGTAATAGTGAATGAAAAAGAAGCTACGAGCTAAAAGTTATGAAAAGACATAACATTGAAAAAAATAGCGTGATATCTCGAACATCAAAAAAGAGAGTCATAGCTATACAAAAGAAAAAAATTGATATGAAAAGAATATATATTCGGACCGGCAAAGTGGAATTTGTATATCATCATAAAAAGGTTTTATTTGAGATTATTGGGGATGCACATCAAAAGCATCAAAAATTGGGTTGAGTGAGAACATCTTCAAGTGAAAACTAAAGCTTTAGGGCGATTCGTTGATGGAATATGAGGAGAGAGCCAAAACTCACTTTTCATTATCCAAATATACCACACCGTCCCTAAGCCACGGTTTAACCAAAGACCTTAGGATTTCTAACTACTTGGTGGAGAAACAATTGAGCTATTAGGTAGTAGGTAAGAGGAACATTGGATGCTATATTAGGACCTATGAACAACCTATAGCCATTAGCATGAACTAAGTTATCAACCTCTCCTTCTGGCATTGAGAAATTAATCTAGACTTGAATTCATGGATTGTTGATTATGTGTATATTAAGCATACGTGTGCATTATTTCTTGAGCATTACTACATGAGACTTTTTAGATATTTTGCTCTAGGCTCATTTATGTCTCCCTAAATGTTCTAATTGTATGCCCTTGGGAGACATCATTTTTTGTGTTTATTTGACTATTTAGATAGACTTTTGGTGCTAATATGCAATAATTCAATTTTCCGCTCTAGATTTTAGTATTTTCGATTTATTAAACTTTTACGCGTAATATGGTTTGTTTTGAGTGAAAAGTTGTAGGTTTTTAATACTAGCTAGGAGAGGAACTAAAGAATAAAGTCAAAGATCGTGTAATGAAGTCAAAGCAAGAAGAAATGTCCCGAAAGAATTGATTATTTTAAGCTACAAATCTAGAAAGTTGTCAAAGATTGCTGATTCCGAGCCATTTAAGAGTGGATTTAGCCTCTGACTTGTGAAGAGAAAATGTTTCCAATTGATTTACGGAACTTTAGCAACTGGAATGAGGTCAATCCAAGTTGAAACGAGCCGTCTAGAGCTGATTTAGTGAAGGTGGTGCAGCAGTTACGGGATTTGGGCTTAATTAGTGGACTTGGGCTTTTCTAATTTTCACTTAATCCTCATGAAAAACCCTAATCCGATTTTAGCATTATAAATAAGCCTTTAGACCTCATTATTCAGCACCTCTCATTTTATTTTTCAATTTAATTCATCCTTAGAAGAGAGTGTCAACACAATTCATTATTTTACAAAGTTAGACAAGAAGAAAAGAAGCAGAAGCAAGGAAGAGAAGAAGCTTGGAGCTGGAGACTGTCTTTATCTCCATCTTTCAACCGAATCAACATCCTAATTAGGTTTCTTAATTTCCTTTCTGTAAAACAATTATGAATTCCTTTTTATTTATTTTCTTTGTTTTTCCAATTATGAGCTAATTTCATTCAATACTTGAGAACGCGTAACGGATTGAACCATGAATTATTTCATTATATGTTATTGAATTTGGGATTATTTCAATTTAATTCAAATTGGGTATTTATTATCTTTCTTTAATTTGCACCTATTGACTATTATTGAAGTCATGAATCTATTTAGGAATTAGTAATTAGTGAAAGTCCTAGAGGGGGGTGAATAAGATTACTAATAAGATTAATGCCTAATTAAAAATCTTTTGGACAATTATTAGTTTAAGAAAGAAACTTCTAAGTCAACTAATATATCAAACTCCTAAGGGATCATACAATGGATAAGCTAAGAGGTTCGATATATAAGGGATACAAGTAAAACGAGTTTCTAATCTCTTACTACTCTAGATGACAATATGTTAGATAAACTAGATAAACAATATCACAATATTCATACTAGCATATTATCAAACATATAAAGTGCGGAAAGTAAATAGAGTAGGGATAGAAAGATACACGCGATTTATAGTGGTTCGGTTTCCCTACATCCACTACCTAAGGAAGCCTCCTTAGGATTTCAAGCTTTTCACTAAGCTCCCGTGTCTCTCTTAACCGGGTCGAGAACACAATAACCCTTACAACCTCTTCGATAACACGAAGGACAAACTCTTGTGTAATCACAACACAAGGACACCAAGTATACTCCCTATACTTGAATTCTCTCTTAATCTATCTATTACAAGACCGAGACTTAAGAGGATAGATACAAAGTGTTTAAAGGGGTGAAACTACTTTGCTAGATAATCTCCTAAAGAGTAGATATAATTATAAGCATGTAAAACTCCTCTTGAGTAGATAAAACTTTGTGGCTTATTTGATTAACTCCTTGAATGAGTTGGATAGGACTAATAAGCTTACTAAGATTAATTTGACAATGTATAGCTCTTGACACCTTCTTGAATGATAATAATTAAGCTTACTAATGTTTGTAATTAGTTGGTGTAGTTGTAGCTTTGAAAGACCTTCATTTTATAGGTGAAAATTGCTTCCAACGGTCATAAGGCTTGAGTCCAACGGATCTATTAATCTCCCAACGGATATATTTCTTATGACATAAACTTTGTGCAGAAAAACCTTCTCTGCGGTGTACCGCAGGAATCGTGCGGTGTACCGCACCTCAACGGTTAGATTTTCTATCTCTCTGACGGGCTAGCCATGCACCGTGCCCTGGTCCGCATACTTGGTCCGGTGTACCGCGCCATATGTCCGGTGTACCGCACCATATGTCTTTGATAGAATTGACCTATGCTTTGATGCTCGGATCAATAAATCTTCTTCACGAAAGTTGTAGATAACATCATTCTTAAAAACATTGCAGTTGATCATTAAGGCTATATCTCAAAGTATATAAAGATATGAATAATTATATATGTAAGAGATATATTAAGAATGATATGTAAAGTGTTTTTGATGAATAATAGTGCAAGTAAGGATGTAAATAACAAGAGTAATTAGCACACTAATCATAAGAGGATTTGTCATATTAAAACAACCTATTAAGGGAGGCTATATGCCAACAATCTCCCCCTTTTTGATGATGACAAATCCTTCACTAAAACACCTAAGGAATGATATGAAAGTTTAAGCACTAATGAAATTAAGCTCCCCCTCACAAAAAGCATATAAGATTTGAGATGCATTTGTGAGATTTTAAAAGTGAAATTTTTGAAAGTTTTAGTGCACATATTTCTCCCCCTTTGTCTTCATCAAAAAGACGGGGTAAAAGCAACTAAGAATAGAAGAGATAAAACTCAAGTGAATAGATTTTAAACACCGATTTAAAAGAGTGCAAGAGTTTAGGGTTTTTAAAACAATTTTTAGAAAGAGATGCACAAAGATAGATAATTAAAAAGCAAGAGCTAAGAGATAGAGACATTTTACCAACTTCTTGATCGAGAGATTTTCATTTCATATGCTTTCTAATGACACAAACGATTAGTTGCAATATATGAGATAAATGATTAGCCTAAGCATTTGAGTTTTAAAATATGATTTAACAAAAACTCCCCCTCACAAAATGCATAGAGTTTGTTTTAATTTTGTAAAAGTTTGATCTACAATTTTTCCCTTTTTACTAATAAGAATATTTGAAAAATTAGGGGTAAAATGTATTTTTTTGAAAAGAGTAGGTGACAAGAATCATTTTTCAAAAAGTTTAGGGACTAAAAAGCAATTTGAATAAGATCAAGGATTTAGAGATGCAATAGTACCTATATCATCAAAGAAAATGTTAGCAATCATCAACACATTTAAGTAATATCCGAATCATAAATTTTAAGCATCTAACATTCAAGATAAAAACATAACATACTTAACCAATTAATCAAGTTAAACACATAGAATCCTAAACCATTATCCAAATTAAATCAAGTAGCATCCTAAATGTCCAAAACACGGACCCATAAGCAATAAAAGCATAAACATAACAAAGTCAAATTAAACACCAAATAGGATAATAAGAAAATAAAGAACACCCAACACAACCAGTTTAACGATTTTCCCGGGGAGAGTGGCTTCTAGAACGGTGGCGAGAATGTGACACATCATCCTTGATGCACGAGACATCGTTTTTCACACAAGTCAACTCACTAGCAAGATTTCCCAATTTCTCTTCCAACACTCCAAATTTTCTTTCTAATTTTTCTTCCAAAGCCTCGAATTTCCCTCCCATATAATCCTAAAACGAGTTATAGTGCTTTCAAAACGAGAGGGATTAGGAGGATCCTCATAAATGGGTTGGTTTTGAGTAGGCTCATTTGGGATAGGATTTTGTGGGGCCGGGTTATCCAAGAGTTCAAGCGAGTTAAGATCCGGACCGAATGTTCCTTCTTTTGCTTGTAAGATACGATTAGGAATAGAAGCATCCGAAATACGATTAACATGTGAGTGCGAAACATAGGTGTTATTGTAGATAGCGAATTTCATTCTTTTAATCGTGCTATAATCAAAACACCAAGCCCTATCTATTGGTCTCACATTTGTTCCTCCTAAAGAAATTACACTTTCATCAAAGAGTTTGGTTAGAAAAATACCGTATGGGACTTTATCCCTTGATGCTCTAGCATGGTTCATCCATTTGAACATTATCGCAATAATGTTAATCCGTTGTTTAGCAAAGATCAAATATAATAGATAAGCTTCGTAAGGGATTAGTTTAGCATCATGCTTATCCTTTGGAATTACGGCCGAAGTTAGAAATTTATGAGCCACTATGAACTCCAGATCAAAATTACGTAAATTCCAATTTCCATCGGGAATTAACATCCTACCATTAACGAACTCATTAACATCACTTTGAGCAAACACATCAAGATTTGAACCATCCCAACCACTTGACCAAAAGCCACTAAACCCATCCGAGGGAATATCATAACGAGTACAAAAATCATTCATCTTTAAACGAAGGATAACATCCGAAACTTTTGATTTTATCGAATTATTAGCACAATTATATTCAAAATTAGAGTAAAACTCTTCAATTAAACCGCTTGCTAAATGACTACCCGAAAAATGAAAGATTTTATCACAACCTTGAAAGGAAAGTAGTTGAAAGAGAGAATCATCACCGGTAGGAAAAGCTGAAGCATTAATGGTTCTACCCGGTAGAGGATCAAATGGCCGGAGTGGAGGAGGTGTTGGAGACCTCGCCGAAGATGGTGCACGGCGGCGGCTGGAGGAGGCTCCGGCGGTGGCTTTCTTCCTTGGAGCAGATTTCTTTTCTCTAACCATGGTGAAAAGAGATGGGTAATGAAGGAGAGAGAGAGAAAGGAGTGATTTGGTGGAGAAGATAGAGCTCTAGGCGGCGGAAATAAGGTGTAGAAGTCGCCGGAAATCGCAGCAGTGGGGAGAGGTTTATGTTTTAATGGTGGAATGAAGAAGAAAAGGAGACTGACGGGTTTAAAACGCGGACAAAAACCTAACACGCGGTGTACCGCGGCAACCGTGCGGTGTACCGCACTGCAGAAATAAACTGGGCGAAAAATAAAGGAAAAAATAAAAAGGTTGAAACCCTGGATCGCGGTGTACCGCGGAGTGGTCCGGTGCACCGCAAAAACGTTCGGCGAAGTGAACAAGAAGGAATTTTTTGGTTCTTTTAGAAACACCCGAAACACATTCGAAACTTCCCCTAAAGATTCGGAATGGTATAAAACTTATAAGATAATTTTTTGTTTTGAAAAGAAACACAAAGTAAAACCCGAAAATACATAAAACAGTTTATTTCACATATACCCCTATATTTACTAAAAAGAACAAAAAGACCCAAAGTAAAAACAAGGCATTATTAAGCATGAAAATGTCAAGACACACAAGACATTAGCACATAGAGGATAAAACATATAAACACATAATAATAACAAGAAGAAAGGAAAGAATTCATCCTATTTTCCTTTTACGAGGTTTGAACGTCTTTTTGTATATTGTTCCATTTTCTTGACGCTCAACACCTTCAATGAATATTATTAAGGTATCCGAGGTGGAATGGATCCGGAAAAGTTATTAGCATTTGTCACGATCCATATTGGCTTTTCCCACGAGGGTATCAAAGATCCGCTTTCAAGTTGTTTGTGGTAATGGCATGTATAAGCATGATGACCGGGTTTACCACAATAATTGCAAGAACTTTTTTCTCGAATAGAACTATCATGTTAGGGTTTTGAACACGAATTTTCCTCATTCTTTTCAATATCCAAATTATCACTCAAATACAATTTTTCTTTAAAAAGACCATTTGGATCAAAAGGAGTGACATTTAAAAAGGGGTGATTTTCTAAAGTTTTAAGAGCGAGGGAAAAAGCTTCATCCAATTTTTTAAAACCTTCTATATTTTTCTTCATAGGATGTTGACTTTTATTTGAAGAGAAAATGTTTTCAAAACAAGGGTTTTTAGTATTTCCCAAAATATCATCTAAAGTGATACAACATTTAAAACAATTCTTTTGCTCAATTTTAGCCTTTTTCAACATAAGGTTATTCAAAAGGATTTGAGAATCAAGAATTTTGAGAAGGGATGAAATTTGCCTAATATCATCATAATAATAAGGAAGAGATAAAGAGTTCGGATAAATTGCTACCTCATGGTTTGGTTTAGGATTGTCATGAGATTCATCATGGATTAAGATTCCTTTTTCTTCGTCATTCTCGACAATTCCATATAGAAACTCCAAACGATTCCAAAGCTCTTTTGCGGATTTACAATCTAACATTTGTGAGAAAATTTCTTCGGAAATTCCACAAATTAGAGTGTACATCGGTTTTGCATTTTGAGTGAGCTTAGCCTTATCCTCAACGGTGAGTTCATCATAATTTTTTTCTTCTTGATTTAGCTTAAGAACTCCCGCTTCATTCAACTCCTCTTTATATGGAACAAATGGACCTTCCATAATGATTCTCCATTGATCGGGATCTTCGGCTTTGATAAATTCCTCCATTTTTGTTCTCCAAGCAAAATAGTAAGTTCCTACAAAAAGTGGAGGTCGGGTAGAAGACGACTCTTCCAAAAGATTAAATTCCATATCGTTTACTCTACTAACGATTAAGCTATTCACGTAGAGTTAGGCTCTGATACCAATTGAAAGTCCTAGAGGGGCGTGAATAGGATTACTAATAAGATTAATGCCTAATTAAAAATCTTTTGGACAATTATAAGTTTAAGAAAGAAACTTCTAAGTCAACTAATATATCAAACTCCTAAGGGATCATACAATGGATAAGCTAAGAGGTTCGATATATAAGGGATACAAGTAAAACGAGTTTCTAATCTCTTACTACTCTAGATGACAATATGTTAGATAAACTAGATAAACAATATCAAAATATTCATACTAGCATATTATCAAACATATAAAGTGCGGAAAGTAAATAGAGTAGGGATAGAAAGATACACGCGATTTATAGTGGTTCGGTTTCCCTACATCCACTACCTAAGGAAGCCTCCTTAGGATTTCAAGCTTTTCACTAAGCTCCCGTGTCTCTCTTAACCGGGTCGAGAACACAATAACCCTTACAACCTCTTCGATAACACGAAGGACAAACTCTTGTGTAATCACAACACAAGGACACCAAGTATACTCCCTATACTTTAATTCTCTCTTAATCTATCTATTACAAGACCTAGACTTAAGAGGATAGATACAAAGTGTTTAAAGGGGTGAAACTACTTTGCTAGATAATCTCCTAAAGAGTAGATATAACTATAAGCATGTAAAACTCCTCTTGAGTAGATAAAACTTTGTGGCTTATTTGATTAACTCCTTGAATGAGTTGGATAGGACTAATAAGCTCACTAAGATTGATTTTGACAATGTATAGCTCTTGACACCTTCTTGAATGATAATAATTAAGCTTACTAATGTTTGTAATTAGTTGGTGTAGTTGTAGCTTTGAAAGACCTTCATTTTATAGGTGAAAATTGCTTCCAACGGTCATAAGGCTTGAGTCCAACGGATCTATTAATCTCCCAACGGATATATTTCTTATGACATAAACTTTGTGCAGAAAAACCTTCTCTGCGGTGTACCGCACCTCAACGGTTAGATTTTCTATCTCTCTGACGGGCTAGCCATGCACCGTGCCCTGGTCCGCATACTTGGTCCGGTGTACCGCGCCATATGTCCGGTGTACCGCACCATATGTCTTTGATAGAATTGACCTATGCTTTGATGCTCGGATCAATAAATCTTCTTCACGAAAGTTGTAGATAACATCATTCTTAAAAACATTGCAGTTGATCATTAAGGCTATATCTCAAAGTATATAAAGATATGAATAAGAGTATATGTAAGAGATATATTAAGAATGATATGTAAAGTGTTTTTGATGAATAATAGTGCAAGTAAGGATGTAAATAACAAGAGTAATTAGCACACTAATCATAAGAGGATTTGTCATATTAAAACAACCTATTAAGGGAGGCTATATGCCAACAATTAGGCTATTCCAATTAGTGACAATTGGATCACCTTGACGGGGGGTTTAGTTAGGGATCTAATTAAAGAAAGTAGGATATAAATTATTTGACCTTGACAGGCTTGATTAATCTTACGGCCAGTTGGGTATTTAGACTTGAACCATTCGAAGGTGGACTATATTCACCCTGACGGGGTTTGTAGCACCAGAGAAGAGCTCCTTAGTCCACCCTGACGGGGGTAAGGAGATAACTGTATCCCGACCAATAGTAATTACCGAATTTGTCCCTTAAAAAACATGGAATGATTTGATTTAGGTGAAATCCTAGCGTTACTCGAGTACTACCTTCTCATATCTTGCGTCCAACTATTTTTACTTGCGTCTAGCTTTATATTTGCATTAATTTAGTCTTTTTAATTATTTTCTTAGTTTTTAGAAAACCAACCAAACAATCTTATGATCATTTATATGCTTTTCCGTGCAATTAAACACTACTTGATAAGCATTAGAGTCAACCAATTCGTCCCTGAGAACGAATCTGTTTATCACTATTATTACTTGGGACAACCGTACACTTGCGATTGTGGTTCTCTTAATTACTGCATTGATTTTAGAACACTAAGGACCACCAAGTTTTTGGCGCCGCTGCCGGGGACGGTAGCGTGTGACCCCGGTGTTTATCCTTTAGTGTTTAATTGCATTTTTATTTTCAGTTTTACGCTTGTGTTTGTTTTGTTTTTACAGGTGCTTTATTCAGGTAATGATCAAGAGATTTAGTTAAGATGTATAGAGGATATTACCCAAATCCCGGTCCATTTGACTATTGGGAAGACTCTTCGGGACAACAACAATGGGGTATTAATTCTTACCAACAACCTTATCAATACCCGCAAGAGAAAGGATGGAACAATCAATGGATCGGGAATAATCAACAACAAACACCATATCACTATCAACAAGAACAAGTATGGAACCACCATTCGGTTGAGAATAATCAACATTATCCATCTCATCACTATCAGCAAGAGCAAGGATGGGACAACCAGTGGGTTGAAAACATTCAACAACCTCCACCTTCACCACAAAGTTCTGAATTAGATAGATCATTAAAAGAACTCGTGCGCTTATATGAACAAAGGCTGGAGTCAATATAGAAAACTAATTCCAGCTTGAAAAGAATGCAAAATATGCTAGATGAAATGCTTACTCAAATTGGAGAAACAGTTGAGAAGGAGGTGTTGAAAGAAGATATTATTGATAGTGATAAGACCATTGTGCTAAGTATAAATAGAGACCACCATGTGATTGAAGACCGTGTTAGCATGGTGGAAGAAGGAGTAGCAACGCAAATCCTAGAAATTAACACTGAGATTGCTATTCCTAAAGTGTATACACATGATCAAGATATAGAACACAAACAAGAAGAGGTGGTGATCGAGGTTATAGAAAATCCAAAGAAAGAATATCATGAGGTAATAGTGGAAGATTGGGTTGAAAGCGAGGATGAATATGAAATGGTTGAGGGGTCAATTGAAGAAATAAAGGTTCACAATAAAATAGAAGTTGAATCTCCGCCACAACAAGTTCACCCATACCGATTACGAATCTTTAATGAAAATGGAGCTAAAGAATCACCTTCACTACCACAAATGATCAACATGTGCTATACAAGCAAGGTGCCACACCGCGAGAGCAAAGCGGCAAGGAGGAGCACCTACCCACCACATTTTAAAGATGAATCCGAGATTGAAATAAGGAATAAAAATAATCTCATACTGTTGAGAACGGTTATCTACTCTAATGTGGTGGAAAATGAGTTTCGCCGTTAAAGGAAGAAGGCGAAACAAAGTACTTACCCACCTCCTTTCAGAGATCGATTGAATAATATTCTAAGGGGTAAGGTTCTAAATATTTTACATCAAGGAAGAGGCGAGTTTAAGCGGAGGAACACCGCAAGGGCCGTATTACCATCTTCGTGGAAGGTAACGCGTCAAACTTAAAGACGTAATAAACAAAAGTGTTTCTTGGGAGACAACCCATGTTTTAAATTGCTTTCATGTCTTTTAAATTCTTAGTGTAAACTAGAGTACTGGTTATTGATTTAGTGTATAATTTTAAGAAATGAGAAGGGTGTAATATTTTTGATGATTTGCAGGTGTTAATAATTGAGTTTGGGGTGCTAGGTATAAGAAACGATTGATGTAGCACCTTCTTGATGCAAATAATAGGCTGTTGAACAGAAGCTAAACAGGTTCCCGTTCGTCTCTAACCGGGTTCCCGGTTATGGTGCTGTAACCCGGTTATGAGTAACTTCGGAAGATCATAACTTGATGCTCGGAAGTCGGAATTAACTTTTTCTTGAGCCTAAACCACATAACTTTTCGAGATCTATCCAATGGTGAAGTCAAAAAGTTCGAATGAATAGCTAAAACGTTCTGATTAGTGCGTAAAGTTTGACGCAAGGTTGGTTGCGTACAACCTCCAACACATGAAACACCATTGATAACGAACCAAGGCTCCAAAAACACTCAAATTATACCATCAAAACACCAAAATATCATCAAATCATCTCTCTAAACATCATCCAAACACATAATAAATATCAAATATTTCCATAAACACCAAGAAATTCAAGTTTTAATCCAAAAATTTCTTCACCAAAGCTTATATTATATCCTTTAAACCTCTCCAACACCATAGATATTAATTACCCATCTCAAATAAATCACCAATCCCACTACTGTGCCACTTTCAACAATATTAAGAGACACAAATTTCATTAATAACTTTGGTACTTTAAAGGTTGGGGATTGTAAGTGCAAGGTATCAAATCATCATAAATTCCATGGCCAATCCGGTAAAATAGCTAGAACTATTCTTTTATTTCTATTACCAGTTGGAAATTAAGATTTATTTTAGTTATTTAGTGGAGGAATTGTGAATTGTTTGAGCCTGTTAAGATTATATATTTTGCAAGTAATCTTTAAGTAGGTGAAAAATAGAGTTTGGGGTCATCAAAGATGACCATGAAGGTTGGAAGAGGTACGAAGAACATGATGAAGATAGAAAGTTGGGTGTTGAGGAAAGATTTTCGTAGAAGAGATGATGATTTAGAGGGTTAGGAAAAGATGAAGACTTGGAAAATATGACAAAAGAGTTCGAGGTAATGAAGAACACTTTATTCAAGATGAACGCAACAAATATATGATCTTTTAAGCTTGATAAAGAAGTATTCAAAACTTCAACATGAGACCACACGTAATTGGCCTAGTACCGATCCAGATACGTTTTCTAACCCTTCTCATTTAGTGTAGATTAGTTTATTTGCTTTGAGTCTTTTCGAGTCGTGGGGACACGACTCATTTTTGAGTTTGGGTTGGGGTTCGTTGCCTCATCCCAGTTTTTATGTTTTATTTGTTTTTAATTGCTTTCAATAAATTAATTCGGAGTTGCGTTTGAATGTAGAAGATTTTAAATGTCCCTTTTAAGCATACTTTTGATGAATCTATGATAGTAGATAGTGGACTTTAGGGAATAACATAAAACGCACTTTAATTGCATGTAAACATAGATAATGAATAGGAAGAATTTATGAACAATGCAAAAGAAGTAAACTTGTACTTAAGGTAAATGTTTGGTTTGTAGAACGTCAGATCTAAATTAGTAGAGAACCCACTTAGATATGAACTAGAGACGAACCATGTAACTAGGAAAATGATAGGGGCAGTTCTTTGATAGTCATTAGAAGCCTTTTAGCTTGCTATCCCTTATATTAATTTTATCTGTCTTAGCCCAATTTTGAGCCTTAAGCCTTTTCTTTTGTCGCCATGATATAAGCCCATTATCCTTTAGATTATTAGGCATGACCAAATGACCCGCACTTGAATCACGATCCTGAGACCTGTCTCGAGCTTGAATTTGGGGGTGGAGGGTCCACATTTGGGAAATTTCATTGGGTGGGATTTATGTGTTTATATTAAGGCACAAAAATAAAATATGATATTATTATTTTTAACCCTTTGCCGAGATTTGAAAAAAAAAAGAGAAAAAGAAAAGAATTATAAGAGACATGACCTTTCACATCAAAATGATGGTCATGGGTATCTTGTACAAAAAAAAGAGAAATGAAATGAAAAAGAAAATAAAAAGAAAATAAAAAGAAAGAAAGAATAAAATAAACCGGCAAAGTGGAATATTTTGGAAATCATCTTAGATTAATTGGGTTGACATGGGGACGCAACATTAGGGCGTCGAATGGGTTAAGTGAGAACATTATATGAGTGTAAACTCAAGCTCGTGGACAGTTGTTGATGGTAAGTGAGGAGAGAGCCAAAAGCTCACTTCAAATTTACCAAATATACATACCACACCGTCCCTAAGCCTATGCTAAAACCGTAAAGTCCTCGTGATTCCTAGGTGCATGGTAAGTTAATAGGGAATATACTAAGTGGAGCGTTCAAAGCGAGTAAGGATCGAGGAACAACCTATAGCCATCATAATGAGATAAGTACAAGTGTAACCTTCTAGCATTGCGAAGTTAATTTTATGATTGAAGTTATTTGTGTTTGATGTTGCATGATTAGTGTATGTGTATGTTAGTTCTTTATGTTTGCTATATGAGATTTATCTTTAGCATTGCTTTAGGGTATATTTACTAGCTTTTATTTTCTCTTGCATCTGCTTCATTCCCCTTGTTTTTAGTTTTGCTTTATCGGGACGACAAAGGATTGAGTTGGGCGTCTTGATGCCTCCCTAAATGTTCTAATTTTATGCCCTTGGGAGGCATCATTTTTTTGTGTTTATTTGACTATTTAGATAGACTTTTGGTGCTAATATGCAATAATTCAATTTTTCGCTCTAGATTTTAGTATTTTCGATTTATTAAACTTTTGCGCGTAATATGGTTTGTTTTGAGTGAAAAGTTGTGGGTTTTGAATACTAGCTAGGAGAGGAACTAAAGAATAAAGTCAAAGATCGTGTAATGAAGTCAAAGCAAGAAGAAATATCCTGAAAGAATTGATTATTTTAAGCGTCAAATCTGGAAAGTTGTCAAATATTTCTGATTCCGAGCCATCTAAGAGTGGATTTAGCCTCTTACTTGTGAATAGAAAATGTTGCCAATTGAGTTAAGGAACTTTAGCAACTGGAATGAGGTCAATCCGAGTTGAAACGGGCCGTCTAGAGCTAATTTAGTGAAGGTGGTGCAGCAGTTACGGGATTTGGGTAGTGGACTTTGGCTTTTCTAATTTTCACTTAATCCTCATGAAAAACCCTAATCCGATTTTAGCATTATAAATAGGCCTTTAGACCTCATTATTCAGCACCTCTCATTTTATTCTTCAATTTAATTCATCCTTAGAAGAGAGTGTCAACACAATTCATTATTTTACAAAGTCAGACAAGAAGAAAATAAGCAGAAGCAAGGAAGAGAAGAAGTTTAGAGCTGGAGACTGTCTATATCTCCATCTTTCAGCCGAATCAACATCCTAATTAGGTTTCTTAATTTCCTTTCTGTAAAACAATTATGAATTCCTTTTTATTTATTTTCTTAGTTTTTCCAATTATGAGCTAATTTCATTCAGTACTTGAGAACGCGTAATAGATTGAACCATGAATTATTTCATTCTATGTTATTGAATTTGGGATTATTTCAATTTAATTCAAATTGGGTATTTATTATTTTTCTTTAATTTTCACCTATTGACTTTTATTGAAGTCATTAATCAATTTTAGGAATTAGTACTTAGGCTATTCCAATTAGTGGCAATTGGATCACCTTAACAGGGGGTTTAGGTATAGAACTAATTAAAGAAAGTAGGATATAAATTATTTGACCTTGACAGGCTTGATTAATCTTACGGCCAATTGGGTATTTAGACTTGAACCATTCGAAGGTGGACTATATTCACCCTGACGGGGTTTGTAGCACCTGAGAAGAGCTCCTTAGTCCACCCTGACGGGGGTAAGGAGATAATTGAATCCCGACCAATAGTAATTACCGAATTTGTCCCTTAAACAATACATGGAATGATTTGATTTAGGTAAAATCCTAGCATTACTCGAGTACTACCTTCTCATATCTTGCGTCCAACTATTTTTACCTGCGTCTAGCTTTATATTTGCATTAATTTAGTCTTTTTAATTATTTTCTTAGTTTTTAGAAAACCAACCAAACAATCTTATAATCATTTATCTGCTTTTCCGTGCAATTAAACACTACTTGATAAGCATTAGAGTCAACCAATCCGTCCCTGAGAACGAATCTGTTTATCACTATTATTACTTGGGACAACCGTGCACTTGCGGTTGTGGTTCTCTTAATTACTGCATTTATTTTAGAACACACTAAGGACCACCACTCATTCATTATGTTCTGTTCTTATTCTCCTCCCACTTCTTCTTCTTGTTTATTTGACTACCCTACTGTTCTTTACTTTTATTGTATCGGGACGATACAACTTTGAGTTGGGGGTCTTGATGTCTCCCCATTTGTGATGATTTATTATTAGTTGGAGACATCATTTTAGTTGTATTTGTTAGAGTATAGGTCGATTTTATCATGATTTAGTACACTTTCCTATTTTGTGTCTTGTATTAATTATTTATTATTTTTAGAGCATATTGGGTTTAATTGTTTATTTAGTGTGAAGCTTTAAAGATATATGGTAATTAATTAGAGTCCAAGTCAAAGTCTAAGAGCTAAAGGAAAGTGATAAACATGGAAATTGAAGATAAGGAAACAAAAGCTAAAAACATGGAAAAGGAAAAGCTGCCATAAATCTGATTTTTATCACCACAAATCAGCTTATATCTTAAAATAGGTGAAAAAATTTGTAAAACGGTCAAGATAAAAGTTAAAGATCTTTCCGAGACGATGAATTTAGACTACTCATACACGTCAATCGGATAAGTATTGAAGCTATTAGGACCAAAACAAAAACAGGGTTGATTTCATATTTTAGGGTTACGAATTTGATTTCGGCTTGGAGTCCACTACTTACCTTCTCCTTCAAGAAAACGAATTAGGTCTTCCTATACACTATAAATAAAACCTATTATCATTAGGAAATCATCCTTGACCAAACCTTAAGGCCAGGAAGAAGCTACAACACAAGAAGAGAAGTCTGGAGGAGTTGTGCATCAATCATGTCTCCTTCAACCTTTAATTCTGTAATTCTTTTCTTTTCTTTCTTTAGTATGAATAAAATAAATTTAGCTTGAGTTTTAGCATATATGTATGAACCCTAGTTTTGGTTGACATCTATCTAATTTGATTGAATTTATGTTTTGATTTCTCTGTTTATGTGTTGAATTTATATTCTGTGTTCTTTACGATTGCAACGTATAGGATTACCATCATAGTAGTTACATAACCGGTATATTTGACTATAGAATTAACACATAACGTCTAGAATAAGGTTTGATCTGACAATTCAACCTAACTAGATAGTCAATGGTTTAGTATATTGCTATTTAATCAATTGCAGGAACAGTTTGCTTAGGTTCTTATTAACACAGGTAAACCCTATTTAAAACTCCTAGCGCAATTGAAACCAAACTATCGAAATACTACATGATTCATCCCTTACATGTTTAGAAAGGCAAGACTAGTGGAGATTACTTGCTAATTACTCAGGCTAAACTATCATACTATCTTCTTCTCTTTTATTAAATTTCTGTCTTTGAATTTATTAGTTTAGTGTTCTTATTTAAAAACCAAATAATAATCTATCTTTCTTCTCTTCACTCTTGTGTATTATCTGTTCTAGCTCTCATATCTGCACTTGATAATTTGCATAAGTTCTCTCTAACTTTCGTAGTCTCTGAAGAACAAATCTACTTATTCATTAAAACTTGCATACGATCTGTATACTTGCAGAACCGTGCTCAGCTTAGTGTGTTTATTTGCACTTATTTATTACATTATTTTATCACACCTTAGGCGACACTAATTTGTTTTATGTGTTTTGATTTATTGTCTATCTAAAACCTGGTCAATTTAGGGCTGTGCTAATAGTAGTTAGATGGTCACCCAAAAAGGGTGTCTAATTATTGAAACACCACATAAACGTCTAGTGTGCGGTAGTGATCCGGAAGGGCTTGCCTAAATAGAAAGTCATTAGGGTTTGATTTAATCACTGATCATTATTTGCAGGCCAGTCTCATTTAAGAACCTAGTGGCATAGGAGCACCTTAGTTAATTACCCTGGTAATTGTGAGGTCGCTACCTTAGTCCACCTGGAAGGGGGTAGAGAGGAATTTAGAATCCTGACTACTTATCTAAGAGTTATTATCACCCTTATTAACTAGTAGAAGAAATTGAAGGATTAGTGCATACTCGCAAAACCTAAGCTATATTCTCTCATCTTATTTCTTTCATATTTTGTTTACTTGTTTTTATTTTATTTAGTTTAATCATTACTCCTCATCAATCGTATTTATCTATTTTCTGTCTTTAATTATTAAATATTACTCTATTCTGTTTACCCATTCGTATAACACACTAAGTCCCTGAGAATGAATCTGGCTTATCATTAAAACTTGCTTACGACCTGTGATACTTGCAGTGACAAACGTGTTTAGTCTAGGGTGTTAGTGCATCCTTTAGACGTATTTTATTATCATATTTTATCACCCTTTAGGCGACACCAAGTTTTTGGCGCCGCTGCCGGGGACTTGTGTCTCGTTAGCGTGTGGGTTATTTATTTTTAGTACTAATAGTTTTTAGATATTTTATTTTTCCAGTTTAACGCTTTTGGTTTGTCTCTGTACTTTTTCAGGATTTAACAGTGCATGCTTGCGGAGCCCGAGTGGAGCTTCAGAGCTTATAACAAACTTAAATAAGAAGATAGAGCACGAAGAAGAGCGATGCAGAACAATAAGACGGAGTAGATCCTCCACTTGGTCCTCTAGGACATATACAACCACCACCACCACTAGGAGATAACAAAAATATCAACAGACGCGAACAAGATCTCCCAGGCTTGGGGGCACCTTTTCTAGTTCAACCATTAGGTTATCGTCCTCCAGAGATCCAGAATATTAAATTCAGGCCCGATATGGGTATATGCTCAGTCAGTTTTCGAATGGGAGTCCCTTTGTGATTTAGTACTTATTCATGGAAGACTTCCCATCCCAGAAGGAGAAAGGTATGCGGGCCAAGTTTATAGCAGTGATTTAATACCTTCTGCAAAGGTATGGTTGGTGGGTCCTAGGGTGTTATAAAATAAAGTGATAAATAAAGAGGAACCACAAACTGCAAGTGTACAGTTGTCCCAAGTAATATATGATAATCAAGTTCGTTCTCAGGGACGGATTAGGTTCAACCCAAATATTAATCAGATAGTAGGAATAATTGCTAAACAGAAATAAAAGATAAGAATTTTTGTTTGGTTTTTGTAAATTAAAAGATGCAAATAAAGTAAAGACCAAAATTAAATAAACAGAAAAGAAATAAAGCAAATAAACGACTAACTTCAGATAAGAGAGATACTTGAGTCTCGCAAGGAATCCACTTAATCAACATAATCTATGATATGTTTAAGGGTAGAATTGGAATTATAATATTAGTCAGGACTCTAATATCTCCTAGCCCCCTGTCGGGTGAACCTAGGAGCTATCCTAAATTATTATAAACACCTGTATGGTCAAATATATCTCTTCGGATGATATGATTTTACCTCTTTGGCTATGTAACTAGTTAAGCTTGTCGGTCAATAACGGGCATTACACGGGTATTACCTAGATCAGTATTCAAACCCCCCCTTGTCGGATGATCACTTCGCCACTAAAGTGAATAACCCAAATACTAAAAGCTAATTCTAGTTGTTCCTACAAGAATTAGTAATGAAAACAAAGTAATATCCAATATATAAAACTCAATTCAGTTTAAATCTAAACAATCCCAAATTCAAAACATAGATTAATTAATTAAGATTCATCCCTCTAATGCGATTCTCAAGTATATGGAGATTTAGCTCATAAGAAAATTAAAGACTAACATAAAATAAAGGTAGTTCATGTTCAAATACAAAAGATAAATTAATAACCTAAAGGGTAGGATGACTGTTGATGGAAGAATAGAATTCCTCCAGCACAAGCTTCTCCTTGCCTTCTTGCTCCAACTTGAAAACCTTTAGCCTCTTCTGTAATTCTCTGAAGTGTGTGAAAAGAGGAGTCTAAGGGGTGTATTTATAGGTGTTAGGGAACCCTAGGTCGAATTTACTTGGAGTGGAAGACAAGTCAAGGACTCTCAAATTCGTAGCACTAAATTCTAGGAAAGGTAAGATTATGCTGCTGATTTGATTTGGTCATATCTCCTTCAATACTTATCCGTTTGAGGAGTTCCAATATATGAAACTGCTTGTCTCGGAAAGAGCTTTCTATTGGTGCAAACCAATAGTCCATATTCCTACCCAATCTTAAGTTATGGACTCGTCTTTGAAACGTGGATGTAATTTCATATTCATAAGGCAGCTTTATCTTTTCCTTCTTTGCATATATCCTTCCTAAATCGTTTTATTTCCATGTAAATCTCTTTCCTTTACTTCTTTATCTCAACTTGGTCTCTAAGTAATTACCATTTTTCTTTTGAAGCTTCACATTAAATAAATAATTAAACCGCATATGCTTAAAAAGAATAAATCAATAATTCAAGAAATAGAAATAGGAAAGTGCACTTTAAAAATAGAAACTCGAGTAAAAATCATTTCCTAACACTCTAAAATACACTAAGACTTAATTCCCACTTCTCCTTGGATTGGTCTTTCATGAAATTCAAGAACCTATTAACTTTGCATTAAAAACAATCAAATTTAAGCACAAAAGCTCAGAAACTGCAAATAGTTAAATTGCAAGGGGAGAAAGTGCAATATGATCAAATAAGCCTAAAAGTCTATCAAATAAGTCATTTATACACCTAAAAGGATGTCTCCAAAGGGATAATAATTAGAACAAATAGGGAGACATCAAGACCCTAAACTCAAACCTTTGTCGTCCCGACAAAGTAAAATAAAAACAATGGATCTTTTAGGTGAACGCAGAAGGTAGAATCTAGAAAATATTCCCAAAGAAAAACTTAAAAAAAATCTCATATAGTATAATCTAGGAATTAATAGACACCTACACTTATCATGCAAAATCAAATACAAAATAATATCAATCCAAAATTACTTTCACAATGCTAGAAGGTTACGCTTATTAATTATCTCAAGATGGTAGCTATAGGGTGTTCCTCGATCTTTACTTTCTTTGAACACTCCACTTAGCATATTCCCTATTAACTCATTGTGCATCTAGGAATCACGAGGTCTTCAAGGTTTTAGCATAGGCTTAAGGACGGTATGGTATGTATATTTGGTAAATTTGAAGTGAGCTTTTGACTCTCTCCTCACTTACCATCAACAAACTGTCCAAGAGCTTGAGTTTACACTCGAATAACGTTCTCACTCAACCCATTTGACGCGCTTAATTAGAGTCCCCAAATTAACCCATTAAGCACTAAGGATGATTCACAAAAAATTTCCACTTTGCCAGTCCGAATATATTTCCTTTTCATATCATTCATTTTTTTCTTTTATTTTGTATAGATATGACTCTCTTTTTAATGTTGAGATATCATGCTATTTTTTCATAGTTATGCCTATTCATAACTTGAGCTCGTAGCTTCTTTTTTATTCACTATTACCCCGACAAAGGGTTATAATATAATAAACCTGTGAATCATCATCATGTATAGCACAAAGCACAATTGATAAGCTCAAAAATCCCAACCCAACGTAAATTCCCATATAGTGGACCCACCACCCCAAACTCAAGCTCAAGACAGAAAGTCTCAGGATCGTGATTCAAGTGCAGGTCATATGGTCATGCCTAATGATCTAAAGGGATATTGTCTTATAATGTGGCGACAAAAGAAAGGTTTAAAGGCTAAAAAATTGGCTAAGAAGGATATCATTAATTCAGGGATAGACGGCCTAAAAGGATTCAAAGGGCTAACAAAGAACTGCCTCTATCATTTTCCTATCTACATAGCTTGCCTCTATTTCATACCTAAGTGGCTCTACTCATTTAGATCTCACGTTCTACAAACCACTTATTATCCTTAAGCACAAGTTTACTTCTTTTGCATTGTTCATTAATTCTTCCTATCAATTACTTCATATTTGCATGCAATCAAAGTGCACTTTACACTAACCCCTAAAGTCAACTATTTTCTATCATAAATTCATGAAAAGCATGCTTGATGGGGGCATTTAAAATCTCTACAGTTAACGCAACCCTAAGATTAATTTTATTGAAAGCATGTAAAACACAAAAAATTGGGATGAGGCAACAAACCCCACCCTAAACTCAAAAGTGAGTCGTGTCCCCACGACTCGAAAAAGACTCAATAAAGCAATAAAATTAACTAAACTACCTACCTAGTGCCTACCATCAATTATGAAGAAGAAGAATTAGAACGGGGTACGTAGCCATAAAGATCCATCATGTCCTCCTCCGACGAGGAGTAATTATCAATATCCATATTCGTAGTTACCTCTTCCAATGTTGACTCAATCTGTGTAATTTCCATCCAAAGTGCTCTGTTGTCTTCTCTTAAAAGTTTGATTTCATGTTGCAATTTGAGAGCCCATGGAGGAATACCAGAATTAGTTTGAGAAGAAGAAGAACCTTGATCTTGAATTTGTGTCTTTTCTTTAGGCTTTGATGATACTCTCATCCTTGCTGTTAATTTCTTGTGTAGTGGTGGTGCAGGTGCCTTTTCTTCTTGTTTTTATTCAATAGGCTCATCAAGATTGATGGCCTTTTCAATTGTAGAACCAGGCAAATTCTTGTTCTTCCCTAGGATACAACACTTCCTCTTATAATCCATAGCATCCGTTCTGTTTGTCATTGTTGATTTGACTCCAAACTCAAGTTATACCAAGGACAGAATAAAGTTAAGAAAACTTGGTGTAGCTTGAGTTTCTTGCTTGGATTAGATGAAAGAAGAAGGTTTCTTGATGAATCTTGGAAGAATTCTTGAAAGCTTGATGATCTTGATGGTGTTTAATGGTGTTTTGTGATGAATTTGATGAAGAAGATGTGTTATGGAGGATGGAGGAGAGAATTATTGATGTTATTGTGTTTGTTGTAGAGGTTTAATCAAGCTTCAAGGTGTATTTATAAGGTTGGGTGCTGGAAAATTCGTATGGGGAAGGCTACAGTTTTCTTCTGATAAGGTAAGATTTGTATAAGGCATCCAATTCTACAAACCGACCTACTTGCCGGCATACCGGGGTTGATGGCCGGCATGCCGGTGCTGGTCTTCTTCCTTTTGGACCTCTCGGCAAGCAACCCGAGACTCCACCCTGTGGCCACGTGTTTTTGTTCCGCCGACATACCGGGACTAATGGCCGGCATGCCGGTGCTGCTTTTTGTCCAGGGGTGAACTCCGTCAAAAAATCCGAGGCGAGCTACCCGTGGGCACGGGTTTTCCATATGGCCGGCATACCGGTATATTCGGCGGCATGCCTTTGCGCTTCGTGTTATTCTTTCGACCTCTCGGCAAACAACCCGAGCCTTGGACCCGTGGGCACGTGTTTTGCTCTGCCGGCATACCGGACATCTTGCCGGCATACCAGTCAGAGCAGCAGATTTTTCCTTTGCGTTTCCAAGCACCCCAAACTCAATTCCTGCACCATTAACACACTACTCTTCTCAAATCTTTTAAAAGTAGACACTAAAACTCGACACTAACTTAGAATTATACACTAGGAATTGAAAAACTTAAAGCAATAAACTAATATACAATGAACTGGCTTTTGTTTAACGTCGTTAAGCTTGACAGGTTACCTCTCGCATCTATTCAGCTTCAAGGAGGTACATGACCTCCCCAGGATGTGGATCAACTCTGCGATTGGTATCCTCGCCTACATGGTAGAGTTTCAGATGATGCCCATTCACCATGAAGGTGCGTTGCTCGTCTGGATTCTCGATCTCTATAGCTCCATGAGGCGTAACTTTGGTCACCACGAACGGACCAGACCCCTTTGATCTCAACTTGCCCGGATAATTGCTGAATTTGGAGTTATAATTGAGGACCATCTGTCCAACTTTGAATTTCTTTTCACGAATGCGATTGTCATGCCATCTTTTCGTCTTTTCCTTGTACAGTTTAGCATTCTCATAGGCATGAAATCAAAACTCATCAAGTTCATTCATCTTCATCATACGATTCTCCGCAGCTAAGGTTGGATCCATATTCATCTCCACAATTGCCCAATAGGCACCCATTTCAAGCTCAAGAGGTAAGTGACAAGCCATACCATAAACAATGCGATACGGAGATGCACCCACATGCGTCTTGAACGCAGTACGATATGCCCACAACGTATCATCTAATTTCATTGACCAATCCTTGCGTGTGGAACCAACTGTCTTCTCAAGAATGGATTTGATCTCTCGATTAGAGACCTCAGCTTGACCGTTGGCTTGTGGATGATACGCAGTAGATACACGATGCCTCACACCATACTTCTCTAGAACTGTCTTCAGATATTTGTTCACAAAGTGTGAACCTCCATCACTGACAATAACTCGAGGTGTACCATGTCTAGTGAAGATGTGTGAATTTAAGAATTTAATCACTACTCGCGAATCGTTAGTTGGTAGAGCTACAGCCTCTACCCATTTAGACACGTAATCAACATCTAGTAGGATGTAAAGATTTCCATTAGATGGTACAAAAGGACCCATGAAATCAATACCCCATACACCAAATATCTCAACTTCAAGAACGTTATTACGTGGCATCTCATCCCTCTTGGATATATTGCCAGTAAACTGGCATCTATGACACTTCTTGACATACTCATGACAATCCTTATGTAAAGTAGGCCAATAAAAACCGGACTATAGTACCTTTGCAGCTGTACGATCACCTTTGAAGTGTCCTCCATATGGTGAATCATGACAACTTGCAACAACGGACAGAATATCCCTATCTAGTATGCATCATCTCACCATCTGATCACTGCATGTTTTGTAGAGGAAAGGGTCCTCCCAAAAGAACTGTTTAGCGCGATGGACTAGTCTCTTTTTCTCTTGTGATGTAGCTCCTTGAGGGAAAGAACCACCCACAATAAGATTTGATACATCCGCATACTAAGGAGTTTCTAATGAATAAACTGAAAACAAACTGTCATCAGGAAACTCTTCTCTTACCAACTCAGGTCCTCCATTCGATTCAGAACCTTCAAGACGCGACAGATGATCAGCAACCTGATTATCACAAGCCTTTCGATCTCGAATCTATAAATCGAACTCTTGTAACAGTAAAACCCATCTAATTAAACGCGGCTTTGCATCTTTCTTTTCCATAAGGTATTTAATCGCAGAATGGTCGGTAAACACAACAACTTTCGCCCCAAGAAGGTAGGAACGAAATTTGTCGAATGCATACACAACAACTAGTAATTCCTTCTCAGTTACGGTATAATTAATTTGAGCACTTGTGAAGGTTTTACTAGCGTAGTAGATAGAGTGAAATACCTTTTCTTTTCTTTGACCCAGAACAGCACCCATCGCAAGATCACTAGCATCACACATTATCTCAAACAGAATCTTCCAATCAGGAGGTAATACAATAGGCGCAGAAATAAGCTTCTCTTTGATCTCGTTGAATGCCTTTATGCAAGCTTCATCAAAAAGGAATTTGGTGTCCTTATCAAGTAAATTTCACAACGGCTTAGAGATTTTGGAGAAGTCCTTGATAAAACGTGGGTAAAAACCAACATGACCCAAAAAACTTCTTACCCCTTTTACAGAAATAGGAGGGGGCAGAGTCTTGATTACATCTATCTTTGCACGATCAACTTCCAAACCAGCACTTGAAACCTTGTGACCCAGTACTATACCCTCTCGAACCATAAAGTGACACTTCTCCCAGTTCAAAACAAAATCAGTCTCCTTGCATCAAATCAATACCTTCTCCAAGTTCCGTAAACACTCCTCAAAGTTATCACCAAACACAGAAAAGTCATCCATAAATACCTCAATGAAATCATCAATCATGTCCCAAAAGATTGTCATCATACATCTTTGAAAAGTAGCAGGTGCATCACATAATCCAAATGGCATCCTTCGGAAGGCAAAGGTACCAAAAGGACATGTAAAGGTGGTCTTGTGTTGGTCTTTTGGATCTACATAAATCTGGTTGTATCCTGAATATCCATCCAAAAAGCAATAATATTCTCTCCTAGCTAGCTTGTCCAACATCTGATCAATAAACGAAAGAGGGAAGTGATCTTTTCTGGTGGCCTTGTTCAACTTTCGATAGTCCATACACATTCTCCAACCAACAACAGTCCTTGAGGGAATGGCTTCATTCTGCTCGTTCAAGATGGTAGTGATACCACCCTTCTTTGGTACACATTGAACTGGACTCACCCATTCGCTACTAGCTATGGGATAGATGATTCCCGCGTCTAGCAACTTGATAACCTCTTTCTTCACCACTTCCTTCATAGATGGCATCAATCTTCTTTGTCCTTCAACTGAGCGCGGGTTTTCATCGTCTAGAATGAGTTTGTGTTGGCAATAGGAAGGACTAATACCTTTGATGTCAACAATAGTCCAACCAATCGCCTCTTTATTAGCTCTCAGTATGCGCAACAGTTTGTCTTCTTGAGGACCTGTTAAAGTAGCTGAAACAATAACATGCAGAGTGTTGTTAGTACCTAAATACGCATACCTCAAGTGTGACGGAAGCGGCTTTTCTTCTAGTTGTGGGGGAGATTCGATAGATGGTTTCTTTTTCGATACTATCTCCCCAGGCTCTCAGAATGGCTCATAGGCGAGATGCCTATGTTTCATGTTTCCGGAATTTAAAGCAGCTACAGTTTTGGTTAGTTCTTCCATCAATTCCAGTAAGTCAAGTGTTAGGGCGCTTGCAAGATATCGTTAATATTCATACAATCAAATGCTTCTTGCGTAGTTAAATCGAGTACATCCATTCGGAAACACTCTTCAGGAATATTTGGAAACTTCATGGCCCTAAACACATTGAACTTTACCTTCTCGTCTTGGATTCACATGGTTAATTCTCTGTTTTCTACATCAATAACAGTACGCCCCGTGGCTAGGAATCGTCTACCCAAGATGATGGGGACATTCCTATCCGCGTCGTTTTCAAGAATAACAAAATCAACGGGAAAAATTAAAGTACCCGCCTTGACGAGAACATCTTCGATTCATCCCTCAGGATGTGCGAGGGATCTATCAGCCATTTGTAGGATCGTGGAAGTAGGTCTTGCGTTTCCTATCTTCAATTTTTAGAAAATTGACTTGGGCATCAAATTGATACTTGCACCCAAGTCACACAAAGCTTTCCCTTGCCACTCATTACCAATCGAAATAGGAATCGTAAAACTCCTAGGATCAAGTAGTTTAGGTGGCAACTTACTTTGGCATACAGCGCTGCACTCTTCTGGAAATCCTATCATTTCATTCTCACGGTATGGTCTCTTGTTGGTAATGGCTCTTTTCAGAAATTTAACGTACTTCGGAACATCGTGTATAGCATCTAAGAACGGAACGTTAATATTGAGACCACGTACCATATTCAAGAACTTCTGATAGTCAGCCATGTCTCCTTTCTTCTGAACTCTTGAGGGAAAAGGTGGATGAGGACGAGTTTCGATAACATCCTTGGATTTTGACTTTTACGGAATCTTCTCCACTTCAATTATTTCAGGTTCATCTTCTTTCTCTACCACATCTTTTACCGGTTTCTCTTTCACATTTGTTTCTTTATTGGTGGGAGCTTCTTACCACTTCGAAGTGTCACTGCATTAAAATCTTCTCTTTGCTTGGGTTCTTCAGTGTTACTTGGTAATTGTCCCTGTGGATGCTGATTTAATTGCTTTGCCATCTGAGCCATCTGAGTTTCCATCAATTTAAGTGCTGCGGCTGTAGATTATTGAATGTTGATTAGTGTTGTCAAGGTTTGCTGAACATCTAATGCACCTTCTTGAGGTTGAGCAGGTAGAGCTTTCTGGTTCATGGTCTTGGTGTAAGCATCTTGAGGAGGTTGTCTCTGGTCTTGATTTCCGTAAGCTTGTCCACCTTGGTAATTGTTCTGTTGTCTTGGTTGAAAGTTATTGCCTTGGGGGCGTGGTTGATATGCATAAGTCGGATTAGCAGCCCCATTTGGATTTGAATATTGGAAACCCGGATGGTTTCTATTCGGTTGATAACCTTGACCACTTGAGTTATAATTTCCTCGGTTGGAAACAAACATTACGGATTCTGTATTGTGTGGACAATTCTCCCAATCATGATCTTGTGTACCGCAGTTAGAGCATCCATAAACTTCTTGTGTAACATTAACCTCTGCTCTTCTACTTGCAACACTTTTTGTAATAGCTAGAGTAAGCTGTTTCAGTTGTTGTTCAAGTTTATTTTCCATGGCGGTGAATTTTTCTTCAATCAACGCACTATTTCCACCTCGAATAGGTGTTCTCACAGTATTCCAACCCAGTTTATTCGTAACAGTTCTATTCAAAATAATCTTAGCATGGACTGGTTGTACCTATAGAAATCCACCACCACAAAGCAAGTCTAGATCCTTTCTTGAAGAGCCATCAAGTCCTCGGTATAATATCTTCATCTGTTGAACTTCTGTGAGGCCATGATCAGGGACTCTTCTTAAACAAATCTGAAATCTCTTCCAACCTCTACCCAAAGTCTCGTCTTGATCTTGTTTGAATGAAGTTATTTCAACTTGCGCATCTAATCTCATATTCGTTGGGTAGTACCTATCGAAGAACACAATTTGTAATGCGTCCCATGTTGTAATTGTTCTGGGTTCTTGAGAATCATGCCACTCACTTGCTCCATCAATAACGAAGTATCTAAAATTAGCAAAATATATTTGCTCTCTTGTTACTCCTTGCGTAATATAAGAATCGAAAATTTGCATGAACTTCTGTACAGCACGGATTGGATCTTCACCAGGTGCTCCTCGGAAATTGTCGTAACCCTGAAATTGAGATAACATACTAGGATTGGGTCTGAATCTCTCGACATTAATGTTTGCAGGGCCAATTCCGAGGGCAGGAGCTCTAAATGGAGCTTCTTCAGGGCCATTGATGAACCACATATCATTGTTCTGAGGAGCTTGTGGAACAGCAAGAACCACAAGAGCAAGAGGAGGGTCGAGTTTAGCCATTGCTTCTCTTGCTAATTGCTCTTCTAACTATTTTTCTTTAGCTTCTCTCTTTCTTTTGTTTGCATCTCGAACCAGGCTTTCGGGATTTGCAAGAATCACGATATCTTCACGCATAAACTAAAACCTGTAAACCTGAGAAAGAAAGACAACCCAAAGCGTAAAACCGAAAAAGAAAACTAAAACTAAACTAACAATTAAACTACTAAAAGACTAAGACCGGGGTCACACGCTACCGTCCCCGGCAGCGACGCCAAAAACTTGGTGGGTCCTAGGGTGTTATAAAATAAAGTGATAATTAAAGAGGAACCACAAACTGCAAGTGTACAGTTGTCCCAAGTAATATATGATAATCAAGTTCGTTCTTAGGGACGGATTAGGTTCAACCCAAATATTAATCAGATAGTAGGAATAATTGCTAAACAGAAATAAAAGATAAGAATTTATATTTGGTTTTTGTAAATTAAAAGATGCAAATAAAGTATAGACCAAAATCAAATAAACAGAAAATAAATAAAGCAAATAAATGACTAACTTCAGATAAGAGAGATACTTGAGTCTCGCAAGGAATCCACTTAATCAACATAATCTATGTTATGTTTAAGGATAGAATTGGAATTATAATATTAGTCGGGACTCTAATATCTCCTAGCCCCCTGTCGGGTGGACCTAGGAGCTATCCTAAAGTATTATAAACACCTGTATGGTCGAATATATCTCTTCGGATGATATGATTTTACCTCTTTGGCTATGTAACTAGTTAAGCCTGTCGGTCAATAACGGACATTACACGGGTATTACCTAGATCAGTATTCAAAGCCCCCCTGTCGGATGAACACTTCGCCACTAAAGTGAATAGCCCAAATACTAAAATCTAATTCTAGTTGTTCCTAAAAGAATTAGTAATGAAAACAAAGTAATATCCAATATATAAAACTCAATTTAGTTTAAATCTAAACAATCCCAAATTTAGAACATAGATTAATTAATTAAGGTTCATCCCTCTAATGCGATTCTCAAGTATATGGAGATTTAGCTCATAAGAAAATTAAAGACTAACATAAAATAAATGGAGTTCATGTTCAAATACAAAAGATAAATTAATAACCTAAAGGGTAGGATGACTGTTGATGGAAGAACAAGATTCCTCCAGCACTAGCTTCTCCTTGCCTTCTTGCTCCGACTTGAAAACCTTTAGCCTCTTCTGTAATTCTCTGAAGTGTGTGAAAAGAGGAGGCTAAGGGGTGTAGTTATAGGTGTTAGGGAACCCTAGGTCGAATTTATTTGGAGTGGAAGACAAGTCAAGGACTCTCAAATTCGTAGCACTAAATTCTAGGAAAGGTAAGATTCTGCTGCTGATTTTATTTTGTCATATCTCCTTCAATAATTATCCGTTTGAGGAGTTCCAATATATGAAAGTGCTTGTCTCAGAAAGAGATTTCTATTGGTGCAGACCACTAGTCCAGATTCCTATCTAATCTTAAGTTATATACTCGTCTTTGAAACGTGGCTGGAATTTCAGATTCATAAGGCAGCTTTATCTTTTCCTTCTTTGCATATATCCTTCCTAAATCTTCTTATTTCCATGTAAATCTCTTTCCTTTACTTCTTTATCTCGACTTGGTCTCTAAGTAATTACCATTTATCTTTTAAAGCTTCACATTAAATAAATAATTAAACCGCATATGCTTAAAAAGAATAAATCAATAATTCAAGAAATAGAATTAGGAAAGTGCACTCTAAAAATAGAAACTCGAGTAAAAATCATTTCCTAACACTCTAAAATACACTAAGACTTAATTCCCACTTCTCCTTCTTGGATTGGTCTTTCATGAAATTCAAGAATCTATTAACTTTGCATTAAAAACAATCAAATTTAAGCACAAAAGCTCAGAAACTGCAAATAGTTAAATTCCAAGGGGAGAAAGTGCAATATGATCAAATAAGCCTAAAAGTCTATCAAATAAGTCATTTATTCACCTAAAAGGATGTCTCCAAAGGGTTAATAATTAGAGCAAATAGGGAGACATCAATGGTCTCGTTTCATAATTCCGACCTTCTTTGGCAACAATCACACCTCCGAATTGATTAGGGAACACCTTATTTTCAATAAGTGTATTCTTGAAAAGAAACCGATTGATGTTTCCCGTGTGGTCTATGACACTATCATGTAATTCAATAGATCCCCTATTCTTCAGCAAAACCTCATGTTCCCGTGCACTATAACTGCCATTTGCTTAGACGCAAAAATACCACGCAAGAGCGAGGAAATTGAACCTACAGAAAAAGGGGAAGAAATAAAGATGAGATCAATTGAGAATGCCCATGAAGAAGCTACAAGAGAGATGAGGAGACCTAGACTTCCTCCACTCAAGAAGAAGGCAACTGCTGGATTTGATTGTGCTCAAATTAAAGAGTTGGAGGAGAAACAAGCCGCGATGATTGTCACTTTAGGAATCGTCACAAAAGAGTCGGACATGATGAAAAACATGTTATTTGGGGTGAGCAATAAACAACACGTCATTTACTCAATACTCATGAAAGAACCCAACATGGACGCAACAATGGTAACCAGCCTAGTGCTGGTTAAGATACGTTTTCCTAACCTTTTCTCATTTAGTGTATATTAGTTTATTTGCGCTGAGTCTTTTCGAGTCGTGGGGACACGACTCATTTTTGAGTTTGGGTCGGGTTCGTGCCTCATCCCAGTTTTACGTGTTATTTATTTTATTTAGTTTCAATAAAACGAATTAGGAGTTGCGTTTGACTGTAGAAGATCTTATGTTTCCCCATTAAGCATACTTTTGATAAATCTATGATAGTAAATAGTGGACTTTAGGAGTTATGAATTACAAGACGATCACCGGTATGCCGGTGAGATGACCCACCCACCGGCTAGCCGGTGAGATGACCGGTATGCCGGTGGGTCAAAAAAACCGTGACACGGTTCCCAAAATCAGCTTCACTACCGAGACGGAGAAAAATCGAATATTGGCTGACCGGTATGCCGCTCACAGGGGCAGTATACCGGTACGAGGAAAACCGTGGCACGGTAGGGGAAATCAGGTACAATGCCAAGAGCACTTACGAAAAACCATGGGTGCGAGTGTCGACACGGTCTGGGACCGGCTAGCTGGCCACAAGACCGGTATGCCGGCAGCCGCCGCTGGAAAGAGAGAGAAAATTTGTTTTTAGGTTAAAAAGAAGAAGAGGTTAGAACTATTCCAAATTTTTCAATCCTTTAAGCCTCCTTTCTTCTTCAAACCTCTCCCAACTCCATTAAAGGATCAACAAACCTTCCCGAAACATCAAAATACTACCCAATCACCATAAAAACACATCCAATCCTTTCCCTACATCATTATAAAGAAGATTCAACCACCCAAATCATATTAAAACGCTTTGAATCCAAGAATCAAAAGCCTAAATTTCCCAATTTCACCTAACAATTTCTTAGATCCATACCAATCAAATAAGAATGCATCCTACCCATATAGAGAATCATCATCATAACACTTTTCCTAACCCAAATAAAGCTTGTACAACCTATAATCAAGAGTTTGAAATTTCAAGAGTGGTTAAAGCTTTGAGTTGGAGGTTAATTGAGATAACTAAAAGAACGGAAACATTATCCACCATTAGGGAGATGAATAAAAGTAAGGTATTGGGTTATAATGAAAATAAATCAATTGAGAAAATTTCAAGTTCCAACATAAAGGGTAAAACAGGTCATGAGAAGAGGGGACAGCTAGCTGTGGTAAATTCAATGGGCAAAAAGGTTCCAGCTATTATAAAGAAGACCCCACAACCTCTACAGATCGAGAGTCCTACACCCGAAGAAAAAGAGGAAGCTTCAAAGGCCTTGTTAGCTTTAGCTAAGAAACATCTACAGGGACTACCTTTTGCTTATGAGAGAGTATTTGAAGAAGAAGTTGGTAAAGGTGAGTACAAGAGATTCGTGGAGATAGGTGAAAGATTGGGTTGGTCTACATTCATGGTAAGACGTTCAAATTTATGTGTTGAGTTAGTTTCCGAATTTTATTTAGGCCTTTTATCCGAGATAGTAAAGGTTGTGTTCCAGTTAGAGGCAAGTTGGTTCCTTTTATAGTTGAAGAGATCTGAAACCACTTCCAGTTCAAGAAATTGGTCAGACCATGTAAGTATAGAGAAGCGGTGGAGAACATCAATACTTTCTATTGGAATCTACTTTTTGAGCATGTCTTAGACAAGGAAAAAGTGAAAACACATAAGGGAGAATTGAAGGCACCTTGGCCTTACAAATATCTCCAAGTAGATACAAGAGTTTGGCACAATTTTCTTTCACCTAATGTCTTTGGAAACACCAGAAATTAGGATGTACCTAATAAGAACGCAATCTTTTTGAATCGTATTGTAAGGGGAGAAGAAGTGGATGTGGCACAGTTGATCTTTGAGGAGGTGATGCGATTTTCGATCTCTCCTACTTTGTTATTTAATGTGAAATATCCTATTATGATCACATGCCTTGTTCGGAAAGCAAATGTGATTTTGGGAGAAGAAGAGAAACTAGAGTATAAGATGAGTAACAATATTGACAACTCCTGGATCAAGAAAATTTTGAGAGGAGCGGGAATTACGCAGGTTACAAAAGAGTAAAAGGATCGTAAATGGCGAGAAAAGGTAGAGGAGCGATTGAATAAATTCGAAGCAGCTCAAACTTTCTTGGCCAATGATGTGGCACAAATCAAAGCTAATCAAGTGCACATTATGTCACTCCTTGAGCAATTAAAGAAAGATCCAGTAGATCCTATCATGGATGTCGATAATGCGAGGCAATAGCCTTGAGGGTATGTTCTCTTTCTTCATCACCATTTTTGTATATGCTTTATCTGCTTAATTTAATTTACTTTAGAGTCTTTTTGGAGTCGTGGGGACAAGTCTCATTTTTGAGTTGGGGGTGTGGGGATTCGTTGTCTCTCATCTCCATTTTTATATGATTTTCTGTTTTTTGGGATAAATTAAAAAAATTTATGTGTGGGATTTAGATGTAGAGTGTGTTTAATAGATCGAAAGTATAAGCTCAGTAAGTTGATGATAGTAAGTAGTATGTTTATGAGCAGTTTTATTTTGTATGCTTTGAGTATTTGCAGGAAACACACATTGATAGTAAAGAAAAGATTAGTTAGCTATGCAATAGAATGTGTGTTCGATCTCAGGGAGCCACGAGTGGTGTGTAGGCCGTGAGATCCAAGATAGTTGACAAACCCATTTTATGAACGTGCTAAAGGTAGGAGAATGACGAAAAGACATAGTTTAGAAAGTTATTAAGGCGGTTTTTTCATAAGTCCCTTGTTTCCTTTTAGCTTGCTGTCCAAATTATTATTTTATATCCATCTCATCCCCTTCTAGTCTTTCTAACACCTTTTTATTAGCCACATTATAAGCCATATCCCTTTAGACTTTAGGACTTTTGCATATGACCCGCACTCAAATCGCGATGCATAGATAATTGTTATAGAGCTTGAGTTTGGGATGGTGGGTCCACCATTACGGGAATTATTATTGGGTTGCGAATTTTTGAGCTTATTAATTGTGCTCTGATCGATATATTGATGATGACTCACAAGTTATTATATTGTAACCCTTTGTTGGTGTAAGAGTAACTGAAAAAAGCTGAAAAGCATGAAAAGAAAAAAAATTATGAGAAAAAATAGCATGATATATCAACATCAAAAAGAGAGTCATAGCTATACAAAAATAAAAAATAAAATTGATATGAAAAGAAGATATATATTTGGACCGGCAAAGTGGAATTTTTATGTGAACATCTTTATGCTTTTATTTGGTTATTGGGGATTCTAATTCATGCATCAAGAAAATCATTGTGTTGAGTGAGAACGTTTTATGAGAGTAACTCAGGCTCTAGGGAGATTCGTTGATGGCTAGTGAGGAGAGAGCAAAAGCTCACTCTAAATTATCAAAATATACTTATCATACCGTCCCTAAGCCAACATTACAACCTTAAATACCTTATGATTCTTTGCTATGTAATCTAGAAGTAATTGAGCCAATAGAGAGTATTTAAGTGGATCTTTTGATACTAGTAAAGTTCGATGAACAATCTATAGCCTCCTTGGTAAACTGAGTAAAGAACCTCTCCTTCTTACATTGCGAAGCTAATCTAATCTTGAATTCGAGCCGTGTTGATTGTAGATATGACGAGTATACAAGTAATTTACTTTGTAAATATATTACATGAAATTTTCTGAGTAGTTGCTTTGACTATTCTATATATTTTGCTATCTTCTTTCCCACTGTGCTTAATTGACCTAGGTGTGTATTTAGAGACTTCCATTTGTTCTTGTTTTTGGGTCTTGATGTCTCCCTATTTGTGATGAATTAATCTAGGTTAGAGACATCATTTTAGGTGTATTAGGATAGTCAATACTCGATTATTATTCACATTCTTATATTTTCCTATTTCTTGTCTTGATTTGATGATTTATTATTTTTAAAGCATATTTTGTTTAATTATTTGTTAATTGTGAAGATTTAAAGATATATGGTATTTAATTAGATGCCAAATTAATTCTATGAGATAAAGGAAAGAAAATAGGGATGGAAATTGGAGATAAAGTAAGGAAAAGATAAAATAGGAAAAGAAAAGTTGTCAAGTAAATATGAAATTCAGCAGCTACGTCCACTAAAGTGATCATAACTCAAAATCGTCAGGGAATTCGGAAGAATGGTCTGAAGAAAAAGTGTAGAGGTTTCCGAGACTATCAGTTTCGATTTAAAGAACGCATCTGATGTCTACTCATTTGAGATAGATCTATATTAAGATGAGACATCATTTTGAGTGATTTAGAAGTCATTAATGTCGATTTTCTTGAGTAATAGTGCACTTTCCTATTTTGAGTCTTGATTTAGGGAAATAATATTTTTAGAGCATATTGGGTTTAATTGTTTATTTAGTGTGAAGCTTTAAAGATAATTATGGAGATTAATTAGAGTCCAAGTCAAAGACTACAACATATGGAAATAGATTAGCATGGTAATTGGAGATAAGGAAACAAAAGCTAAAAATATGGAAAAGGAAAAGCTGCCTAAATCTGAATTTCTACAGCAACGCCTAAAGAAGAGGTTATTACTCCTACAAGGAAGCCGATTTTGGTAAATTCCTTTCATAGGGACGTAGATAATTCGCTGAGGATTCTTTTGGTATATTATGGAGCAAAAACCGACCAATAACGAAGAACATATGCTCAAAACGGTCCAGCATTGTTTATCTTTATTTCCATACGAATTTGAGTTGGGCTTGGAGTCTACTACTTTGCTTCTCCCTCAAGAAAACGAATTAGGTCTTCTAAACACCTATAAATACACCCTTATATCACTTGTAAAATCATCCTTGCCTCATAGTAATTAGTTCTTAAGGTTTTATTCTTCCAGTTTATTGTAGAGAGCAAGATGATGTCTTTTGTAATTTCTTTTAGTTTATTTCCTTCAGGTATGAACCAAACTTCCCATAGATTGGGTTTTGCATCATGTATAATCTATTAATTTTAATTCTTCTATCTAAGTTTCTTTTGGAATTATATGTTTTAAATTGATATTAGCTACTTAATCTTATATTTGTTTATGTGTTTTGATTTAAAGATTGTTTTCCTTACTAGTGCACGAGTATAGGATTACCTTAATAGTAGTTAGATGATCGCCTTAGATGGGTGTCTAATTATTGAACCACCACATAACGTCTAGTGTCCGATATTAGTCCTGACAAAACTGATTCTAACTAGATAGTCATTAGGGTTTGTTTTAATCATCAATGAATGAATTGTTTGCTTAGGGCCTTAGTAGCGTTTGATAACCCTATTTGAAACAGCTTCTTGGTTGTGTCGTAACCCCTTAGTCGCAATCAAGGTCTAAGGTATGGGAATTTAGAATCCTGACTAAGTATACAAGAGCTAATATTCTCCCTTATAAACTAGATCTAATAGCAAGAATTAGAAGGATTAGTGCATACTAGCAAAACCTAAGCTATATCTCTCATCTCATATTCTAAGTATTTTACTTTACTGTCTTTTATTTTCTTAGTTTAAATTAATTTTGAATTTCTTCTCCCTTTAATTTATTGTCTTTTAATTTATTATTGCTTACTCGTTATTGTTACCTACTCGTATAACACACTTAAGTCCCTGAGAACGAACTCAACTTACTAACTAAAACTTGCATACGTCCTGTAATACTTGCAGTATTGTGCCTGTCTAGGGTGAGAGTGCGTAGTTTTCTAGACTTTATTTATCTTATTTTTATCACACCCTAGGTGACACCAAGTTTTTGGCGCCGCTGCCGGGGACTTGTGTCTCGTTAGCGTGTGGTTATCTATTTCGAGTAGTAGTTTTTAATTAGTTTTTATTTTTCAGTATTTAGTTTTTGTTTTTCCGGATTTACGCTTGTGGTTTGCTTTAGTCTTTTCAGGTTTCACAGTGTTTAATTCTTGGCCTCCTTTATCGGAGTCTGAGAGGAGCTTCAGACCTTACAACAAACGAGTTCGTGAGGAAAGAGCCTTAAGAAGAGCAATGGCAGCCCAACTGAATCCACCACTTGGAGTCTCACCAGGAGGACTACAGCAAGATCCACCTGGGATCCAACAACAGGATCCACCTGGTGTACAACAACAGGATCCTCCTGGTGTACAAGGACAACAAAAACATCCGTTAGGAGGAGGTAATGGGCAGAATAACGTTAATCGACAGAATCAAGTACAGCAAGACCTCCCTGGTCTTCATGTGTCGTTTCATGTTCAACCAATCGGTTACCGTCCTCCAGAGATCCCGAATATTAAATTTAGACCCGATCCGGGTATGCTCAGTCAATTTCAAAGTTTCGGACTCTACAATGGTACAACAATTCAAGATCCGGTAAGATCGATTCAGAAGTTCATGCAGATTTGTGATGCCTACATTACTCCTGGCATTACACGCGAGCAACTGTATTGTCATATGTTTTCGTTCTTCTTGACCGGTAGAGCTAGCGATTGGTTAGAAAGACAACCACATGGAACAATTAATTCTTGGACAGAACTTCAAACCACGTTCTTTAACCGTTTTTATCTGAAGAGCATGAGACTTAAAGATCAAACGGAGCTTGCAAGATTTTGTCAAGAAGATGGAGAAACAGTAGGAGAATCATGGACAAGGTTTCAACAGAAATTAGCTAGATGGCCGCTCCATGGTTATACCCCTGCTCTACAACTTTCTATATTCTATGAAGGACTTAATGATAAAGGTAGAGAGAAGGTGGATAACATTGGAAAGGGTAATTTTGTGTCCATGAATCATAATGAAGCTTCCGAGGTGTTAGAAAATATTATGGAACAAGAAAGAAGTTGGCCTTCAACGCGAGCTTCTGTAGCAAAGACCCGAGGAACGCTCCGTTTAGATGCAGAAACTGCGAGCTCAGCTCAAATATCCGCATTAGAAAATCAAATCAAAGAGATGAAGTTAGAGATGCAAAAGAATTTAGCCGCAGCAAACGTAGTACAAGAAGCACAAGGTTGTCAACAATGTGGGGTTAACAATCATACATGGGAAGAGTGCGAATCAAATCCACAATCTGTGTATTTCATATCCAACCGCGGAGGTTATCAATGGGGTAACCGAAACCATCCGGGTATGCAGTATTCAAATCCTCAAGGGGCCGCTAATCCTGGTCATTAACAACCGCGCCCCCAGAAAAACTCTTTCCAACCGAGAGGTCAGTACCAAAATCAATATCAAAATAGACCTGCTCCCCCTCAACAACCTGCTCAAGATGACTATACCGATGCGTTAGATCAGAAAGCTTTACCTCAGTATCCTCAAGACGGATCTATCGATAATCAACAGATAATAAAAACATTGGAACGTTTGAACACGAACATGAACGCTCAGGAAGAGAAAGTCCGAGGACAAGATGCCGCACTTCATATTTTAACTAATCAAGTAGAACAATTAAACAGAGTTCTAACGAGTTTCATGGAACAGATAGAAGTGAAGGCAATCGAAGGAGGTGATGACAATGCTGGGTTCGAAGCTTGTAAGGCTATTTGCCTTGAAATTGAAGAAGAAAAGGAAGTACCGCATGCCGCCGTTAGTGTCGTGGAAGTTCCGAGTACCGAAGAAGAACCAACCAAGTCTAGCCCCGTGGAATCCGACTGTTCTGAGGTTGATGTGGAGGACGATTCAGAAAAGGCCGAATTTATACAACTTTTGAGGAAGATGCAAGAGGAATTACGATCGGTTATGGATTATCAAGCTGAGCTAAATTTAAAAGTTGAAGATGAAGTTGCACCTGTTGTGCAAGAAGAGAAAGAAGAAGAGAAGGTGGAATCTCCACCTATTGTTCAAACAATATCACCAACTATTCCTAATACAAATCCTAAGGATGACACTGTACTCAAGATATTTGTAGAGGCGTACAAACCTGAAAATATCAACGCCCAAATGCTTGAGATTGCGAAGAAAGGACTTACACCGCAACAAGTTTTTACGCAAGTTATTCCTGAGAAAGAGGCGAGTGTAGAGATCCCAAGAGAGAATCTGAGAGTGTCGAGAAGAAGTGAACGAGAGCTACCAACAAAGCTTAAAGATCCGGCAAGTTTTAACCTTCCTATTCAAATCAATGGTATGCTCAAGGTGAAAGCTATGTACGATGTGGGTTCTAGTGTGAATCTTATGCCTAAGTCCGTGTTTGAGAGACTTGGACTTCAGAAATCAGATAAAACTCCAGTGAAGTTGCAGTTCGCTGACAACTCAGTTACCAGGACATGGGGAACAGTGGAGGACGTCTTAGTCCGTGCTGGTAATATCGCCATCCCTACTGACTTTGTTATACTTGAGTTTGATGCAGATAAGCAGGTTCCAATCATACTTGGACGGCCTTTCATGGCCACAAGTCAAAGTGTCATCAACTTCTAAGAAGGGACCATCACCCTTCATGCAAAGAACATATCCGAGACCTTCTATGTCTTGGGTAAGAAACCAAAGAAGTTAGATGCCACCGTTCCTGTCATCCACAACCTTCCACATCACAAAGTCCCTCCTGAGAAGATCCACTTAAAGCCTGTGGATACTGAGCCAAACATTGAGTTTGGGGTTGGCCATGAAGTTCTATGGAAATCTCACAAACGCGAGAATAGGCCACGTAGTTTCAAAGACTTGTGGATGGGACCATTCATTGTCACTAAGGTTGTTTCAGCCAAGGTGATAGAAATTCGACCCAAAACTGGGATCAAGCGCAGATTAGTTGACGTTCATAGCCTAACTCGTTGTTGGGGGGCTATATTCGCAAATCTTGATAGAGGTAACACGTATAACTTTGAAAGACGTTAAACAAAAGTGTTGTACGGGAGACAACCCGTAGTTTTTTTAGTTTTTATGTCTTTTACGTTTTTAGTTTATGTTTAGTTTAGTTATTTTTAGCTGATAATGCATATTTGAGAAAGGTATTAGTGTTTTTGATGCTTAGGTATTGGAGAAATCGAGTTAGGGAAGAAGCAAAATTTTTCGGAAGGGATACACCATCGGTGCGGTATACCGCACCTCAGCCGCGGTGTAGGACAAAAACCCGTACCACGGGTAGGAGCCGCGGGTTTTATACTGAGACGAAAAAAGATCCGTGCGGTATACCCCCTGCACCGCACCCCTACACCGCACACCTAAAACACGTGCCACGGGGTGCTACAACGGGTATTTTGCCGAAGGATGCTACAGAAGTTGCGGTGCACCCATGCGGTGTACCCCTATACCGCGCCCATGGTCCGCTCGCCCAAATACCGTGCCACGGGGTAGGTACCACGCGTATTTTGCTGAGGCAAAAATTTTGGAGCAACAGAAGATGCGGTGTACCCATGCGGTACACCCATGTACCGCAGCCATGGTCCGCACGGCGCCGCTAGAGAGAGAAAGTTACGGGATTCAAGGTTATAAAGAGGTATAATGCTCATTAGTCCGAATTTCATAAACCTTAAGCCTATTTCTCTTCTCCATAACTCTCCCAACTCCATTAAAGCTCGTAAAAACCTTCACCAATCATCAAAACACTACCCAATCATCAAGAGAAACACATCAAACCTTCTCTCCACATCATTACAAGAGAAATTCAAGCACCCAATCCTCACCAAATCCATCACATTGAAGAATCAAGAGCTTAAATTTTCACAATTCATCCTACAATTTCTTAAATCCAAACCAACCCATTACAATTCCACCTCACCCACATAGAGATTCATCATCCATTCATATTTCCTAAGCCAAATCAAGCTTGTTCAACCAAAAATTCACAAGTTCAAATTTCAAGAGTTGTTAAAGCTTTGAGTTGGGGGTTAATTGAGGATGACTAATAGAACAACAATATTAGCTAACAAGGGGGAGATGAATAAAAGCAAGGGGTTGGATTTAATCAAGAAGAAATCAAATAACAAAGGTTCTAGTTCTAATTCAAAAGGTAAAGATAAAGTTGAAGAAGGTGCAATAACTTTGTGTGATCGTAATGGTAAAAATCTTTACTTTTATCCAAAGGAGAAAACACAACTTCCACAAGGTTTCACACCCAAGGAGAAAGAGGAAGCTTCAAGGGCCCTGAAACCTTCTGCAGAGAAACAATTAGAAGAACTACCTTTTGCTTATGAGAAAGTATTCAAGGAAGAAGTTGGTACATGAGAATATGCAAGATTCTTAGAGCTTGGTGCGAAATTGGGTTGGTCTATGTTCATGGTAAGACGTTCTGAATTATGTCATGAGCTAGTTTTGGAATTCAATTTAGGCCTCTTTAGCCGAGATAGTAAAGGTTGTGTTCCGATTAGAGGAAAGCTAGTTCCTTTCACAGTTGATGAGATTAGAAACCACTTCAAGTTTAAGAAATTGAAAGGTTATTGCAAATTTGAAGAAGCGGTTGCTAAACGAAAAATCTTTGATGAGGAATTACTTTTTGAGCATGTATTAGACAAGGAGAAAGTGCTATCACATAAGGGAGAATTGAAGGCACCTTGGCCTTACAATTATCTTCAATCGGATGCGAGAATTTGGCACAATTTCCTTATTCCTAATGTCTTTGGAAACACACGAACTTTGGATGTGATTATGAAGAACGCTCTACTTTTGGACTGTATTTTGATAGGAGAAGAAGTAGATGTGGCACAGTTGATCTATGAGGAGGTGATACGATTTTTGGTCTCTCCTAAATCAGTTTATAATGTTAAATTTCCAACTATGATCACGTGTCTTGTGCGAAAAGCGAATGTAACATTGGGTGAAGAAGAGAAACTCGAGTTTAAGACGAGTTATATTGATAATGCTTGGATCAAGGATATCTTTCGAAGAGCGGGTTCTACGCAAGTCTCGAAAGAAGAAAAGGAGCAAAGTTGGCAAGAGAAGATGGAGGAGCGTTTAACGAAATTCGAAGCAGCTCAAACTTCTTTAGTCAATGATGTGGCACAAATCAACGCTAATCAAGTGCACATCATGAAACTCATTGAGCAATTAACAAAAGGTCCAGCAAATCCAACCTTGGATGTCAATGATGCGAGGCAATAGCATCGAGAGTATGTTCTCTTTCTTCCTTACCATTTCTGTAAATATGTTTATCTGCTAATTTTAATTTCTGTTTTTCGAGTCTTTTTCGAGTCGTGGGGACACGACTCATATTTGAGTTGGGGGTGTGGGGATTCATTGTCTCTCATCTCCATTTTTCTGTTTTTAGGTAGAAATTAAAATTTTTGATACATGGGAACTAGATGTAGAGTGTGTTTAATAGCTTGAAAGCATAAGCTCAGTAGATTGATGATAGTAAGTAATATGTTTATGAGCTATTTTATTTGTATGCTTTGAGTATTTCCAGGAAAACACACGTTGATAGTAAAGAAAAAATTAGTGAGCAATGCGATAGAAAGTATGTTCGATCTCAGGGAACCTTGAGAAGTGTGTAGGCCGTGAGATCCAAGCTAGTTGACAAAACCAATTGATGAAAGTGCTAAAGGTAAGAAAATAACGAAATTACATAGTTAGAAAATGATTAAGGCGGTTCTTTCATGTTTGAAGCCCTTGAAGCCTTTTTATACCTTCTCACCTTGTGATTTTTTATTTTATATGCTATATACTTCTCAGCCCCTTCTAGCCTTTCTAAAGCTTTTTATTGAAACACGTTATAAGCCATATCCCTTTAGATTTTAGGACTTTTCCATATGACCCGCACTCGTGCATAGACAGTTGTTTTAGAGCTTGAGTTTGGGATGGTGGGTCCACCATTATGGGAATTGTTATTGGGTTGGGATTTTTGAGCTTATTAATTGTGCTTTTTGCTTTATATTGATGATGAGTCACAGATTTTTTATAACCCTTTGCCGGGGTAATAGTGAATGAAAAAGAAGCTAAGAGCTAATTTTGCCAACAAAGGCATTAAAAGAAAAAAATATATATATGAGAAAATTAGCGTGATATCTCAACATTAAAAGAGAGTCATAGCTAGAGAAATTGAAAAGAAAATATATATATATTCAGACCGCCAAAGTGAAATTTTTATGTGAACATCTTAAGCTTTAATTGGGTTATTGGGGATGCTAAATTGTGCATCAAGGAATTCATTGGGTTGAGTGAGAAACATCTTATGAGAGTAACTCAAGCTCTAGGGCGATTCGTTGATCGCTAGTGAGGAGAAAGCCAACAGCTCACTCTAAAATATCCAAATATACTATCATACCATCCCTAAGCCTACATTACAACCTTAAAGACCTTTTGAATCTTTGCTATGTAATTGAGAAGTGATTGAGCCAGTAGAGAGTAGTTGAGTGGATCTTTGAATACTAGTGAAAGTCAATGAACAATCTATAGCCTCCTTGGGGAACTGAGTAAATTCCCAATCCTTCTTACATTGCGAAACTAATCTGATCTTGAATTCAAGCCGTGTTGACTGTGGATATAAGAAGTGTACATGTATGTAGTTTATGAATATTATTGCATGAAATTTTCTGAGTTGTTGCTTTAGGATTATTCTATATATTCTGCTATGCTTTTCCCATTGTGTTGAGAATTTTATAAGTGTGTATTTATAGACTTCCCTTTGTTTTTATCTTTATTGTATCGGGACGATACAACTTTGAGTTGGGGGTCTTGATGTCTCCTCATTTGTGATAGATTTATATTAAGATGAGACATCATTTTGAGTGATTTAGAAGTCATTAATGTCGATTTTCTTGAGTAATAGTGCACTTTCCTATTTTGAGTCTTGATTTAGGGAAATAATATTTTTAGAGCATATTGGGTTTAATTGTTTATTTAGTGTGAAGCTTTAAAGATAATTATGGAGATTAATTAGAGTCCAAGTTAACGACTACAACATATGGAAAGAGATTAGCATGGTAATTGGAGATAAGGAAACAAAATCTAAAAATATTGAAAAGGAAAAGCTGCCTAAATCTGAATTTCTGCAGCAACGCCTAAAGAAAGGGTAATTACACATACAAGGAAGCCGATTTTGGTAAATTCCTTACTAAGGGACGTAGATAATTCGCTGAGGATTCTTTTGGTATATTATGGAGCAAAAACCGACCAATAACGAAGAACATATGCTCAAAACGGTCCAGCAGTGTTTATCTTTATTTCCATACGAATTTGAGTTGGGCTTGGAGTCTACTACTTTGCTTCTCCCTCAAGAAAACGAATTAGGTCTTCTAAACACCTATAAATACACCCTTATATCACTTTTAAAATCATCCTTGCCTCATAGTAATTAGTTTTAAGGTTTTATTCTTCCAGTTTATTGTAGAGAGCAAGATGATGTCTTTTGTAATTTCTTTTATTTTATTTCCTTCAGGTATGAACTAAACTTCCCATAGCTTGGGTTTTGCATCATGTATAATCTATGAATTCTAATTCTTCTATCTAATTTTCTTTGGTTATATGTTTTAAATTGATATTAGCTACTTAATCTTATATTTGTTTATGTGTTTTGATTTAAAGATTGTTTTCCTTGCTAGTGCACGAGTATAGGATTACCTTAATAGTAGTTAGATTATCTCCTTAGATGGGTGTCTGATTATTGAACCACCACATAACGTCTAGTGTCCGATATTAGTCCTGACAAAACTGATTCTAACTAGATAGTCATTAGGGTTTGTTATAATCACCATATCACCAATGAATGAATTTTTTATTATGGCCTTAGTAGAGTTTGATAACCCTATTTGAAACAGCTTCTTGGTTGTGCCGTAGCCCCCTTAGTCGCTCTCAAGGTCTAAGGTATGGGAATTTAGAATCCTGACTAAGTATACAAGATCTAATATTCTCCCTTATAAACTAGATCTAATAGAAAGAATTAGAAGGATTAGTGCATACTAGCAAAACCTAAGCTATATCTCTCATCTCATATTCTAAGTATTTTACTTTACTGTCTTTTATTTTCTTAGTTTAAATTAATTTCGAATTTCTTCTCCCTTTAATTAATTAATTATTGCTTACTCGTTATTGTTACCTACTCGTATAACACACTTAAGTCCCTGAGAACGAACTCAACTTACTAACTAAAACTTGCATACGTCCTGTAATACTTGCAGTACTGTGCCTGTCTAGGGTGAGAGTGCGTAGTTTTCTAGACTTTATTTATCTTATTTTTATCACACCCTAGGCGACACCAGCATCAATCAGAGCAATATTGAAGAAGTTATGGCCAAAACAAGACAACACTATTTTCTTACCTTTTCTCTATTTTAGGCTAAGAATTTGATTTGGTAAAGGAGTCCAATTGCTTGCCTTCTACTCCAAGAAATCCAAATTAGGGCTTCCTAGACTCCTATAACTACACTCTTTAACTATTGTAAACATGTCCTTGCTCAATTCTAAACCTTAGTCCAATCCTTAGTCATTCAAGAGTAGCAAGTTGACAATATGTATCTTTTTTCAGTTTATTTCTTTCTAATATGAACTACTTTTCCCATAGCTTGGGTTTTGCATAATGTATAATCTATGAATTATATTTTCTTATATCTATGTTTCTTTGGGAGAACTATTTTAGATTGATTTTAGCTGCTTAACCATATATATGTTTTATGTGTTTTGATTTATTGTCTGTCTTAAACCTGATCAATTTAGGGTTGTGCTAATAGTAGTTAGATGGTCACCCATAAAGGGTGTCTAATTATTAAAAAACCACATAAACGTCTAGTGTGCAGTAGTGATCAGGAAGGGCTTGCCTAACTAGATAGTCATTAGGGTTTGATTTAATCACCGATCATTATTTGCAGGCCACCCTCACTTAAGAACCTAGTGGCATAGGAGCACCTTAGTTAAGTCCCCTAGTAATTGTGAGGTCGCCACCTTAGTCCACCCGGAAGGGGGTAGGGAGGGATTTAGAATCCTGACTACTTATGTAAGAGTTATTATCACCCTTATTAACTAGTAGAAGAAATAGAAGGATTAGTGCATACTCGTTAAGCCTGAGCTATATTCTCTCATCTTATTTCTTTCATATTTTATTTACTTGTTTTTATTTTATTTATTTCAATCATTAATCCTCATCAATCATATTTATTTATTTTGTGTATTTAATTATTAATTGCTACTCTATTTTGTTTACCCATTCGTATAACACACTAAGTCCTTGAGAATGAATCTGACTTATCATTAAAACTTGCTTACGACCTGTGATACTTGCAGTGAGTAACGTGTTTAGTCTAGGGGTGTTAGTGCATCGTTTATTTGTATTTTATTATCATATTTTTATCACGCCTTAGATGACACCAGATAGGCCAATAGAATCTGGATTGAAGAATTTTAGCTGCGGTTCTATCGCCTTTGAAGTGGCCATCATATGGTGAACCATGGCAGCTTAAAATGATTTTCCTCATTACGCCCTCATGGACGCATCTTCTAATAACTTGGTCACTGCAAACTTTGAAGAGGTAGGGCTCATCCCAAAAGAATTGTCTGGCTCTATATCTTAACCTCTTTTGTTGTTGCGGATTGATATCCGTAGTGAATACACCACTTACTATGAGATTAGCTATATCTGCATAACAAGGAACAAACACATCTTTAATAGTAAAAAGTTGTTCATCCGGGAATACCTCTTTGACCAATTCTGGTTCTTTGTTGACATCAAATATTCAAGCCTGGATAAATGACCATCACTTGATTCTCGTATCCCTTTTAGTCTCGAATATCTATGTCAAATTCTTGTAGCAACAATACACATCTAATAAGACGCGGCTTAGAATCCTTTTTCGCCATAAGATACTTAATTGCTGAATGACCCGTGTATACGATAGTTTTCATTCCAAGCAGATAGGAACGAAACTTATCAGAAGCATATACTACAACTAATAACTCTTTCTCCTTCATTGTATAATTCAATAAGGCACTGTTAAAGGTCTTTCTTGAATAGTGCATCGTGTGGAAAATCTTCTCTTTCCTTTGGCCAAACACAAAACCCATTGCGTGATCACTTGCATCACACATACGTTCAAACGGAGCGTTCCAATCTGGAGGTATGACAACCGGTGTGGGGATGAGTTTCTCTTTAATCGTTAAAAACACTTCAAGACATGTGTCATTAAAATTGAAGGGAGTATCCTTCTAAAGTAAAGCACAAAACGGCTTAGCAATCTTGGATAAATCTATTATAAACCTTCGATAAAATCCTGCCGTGACCCAAGAAACTTCTAACTCCTTTCACAGAAACCGAAGGTGGTGAGGTTTTTGATAACTTCAATTTATGCATGATCAACTTCCATTCCTGCACTCTTGAAACTTTTTGTCCCAACACGATTCCTTCTCAAACCATGAAGTGGCATTTTTTCCAATTAAAAACAAGATCTGTTTCTTTACACCGCAGAAGTATCTTTTCAAGATTATTGAGGCACTCATCGAAACTATCTCCAAATAACAAAAAATCATCCATAAAAAACTTCCAAGTATTTATCAATCATGTCCCAAAATATAGTCATCATACACCTCTGGAACGTGACAGGTGCATTGCATAGACCAAACGACATCCTTGTATAAGCAAAGCTGCCAAACAAACAAGTGAAAGTTGTCTTGTGTTGATCAGCTGGATCTACACAAATCTGATTATAGCCTGAATATCTCTCAAGAATATAGTAATACTCTCTCCCGACAAGCTTGTCTAATATTTGATCAATGAGTGGTAAAGGGGAGTAATCTTTCTTCGTGGCTTAGTTGAGCTTGCGGAAAACCATGCATACTCTCCACCCCACAACTGTTCTTGAAGGAATTGCTTCGTTTTGATCGTTAAGGATGGTAGTGATACCTCCTTTCTTTGGAACACATTTCACTGGACTAACCCACTCACTACTTGAAATCGAAAAGATAATACCCGCATCTAGTAACTTGATCACCTCTTTTCTTACCAGCTCCTTCATTGCTGGCATAAGTCTTCTTTGCCCCTCTATAGAACGCCCTCCTTCATCTTCAAGTATTATTTTGTGTTGGCAAATGGTAGGACTAATTCCCTTTATATTGGCTATAATTCATTGATGTCTCCCTTTTTATTCTAATTTTATTCCATTAGGAGACATCATTTTAGGTGAATAATTGACTAATATGATAGACTTTTAGTGTTATTTCGTTATATTTTATTTTCTCTTCTTGGAATTTGTTATTTTTCATTGTTAAAGCTTTTTCACGTTAAATGGGTTGTTTTTAGAGCAAAGTTTGTAGGTTCATGGATGCTAGGGAGCACCAATACAAGGAGAGGAATCGAGAATTAAAGTCTTCGATCGTGTGGAAAAGTCAAAGGCGAGAAAAGATTTTCCGAAGAATTGCCAAGGCAAGCTGCAAATCTAGAAGGCTGATATTGATTGTTGTATTTTGAGCGACTTAAACATGGAATTAGCCTTGAGTCGTGAAACAAGGTTTGCTACCTTATCGAGTTACAAAGATTTAGCAACTAGAATTAGTCAATTCGGAGTTGATTTGAGAAAGTTACAGCTGTTTTAGTGAAGGCTGCACGATTGGACTTGGGCTTTTTAATATTTCACTAATTCACTTAAGTACAAGCCCAAGTCCGATTTTCTTCTTATAAATAGGCCTTTAGACCTTTATTTTACATACAATTCATTCTACGCTAAATTTCAAGAGCAAGAGTCAAAAGCAGAAGGCAGAAGAAGGAGCCAAAGGTGAAGAATCTTCATTCTTCCACCGGAAGTCAAATCCATCGCCTCAATTAGGTTCTTTTATCTTATTTTGTAATTTGAGACAATGAATTCCTTTTATTTTAGTTTTTCATTACATTATGAGCTAAACAATTAAGTACTTGAGAATCGCAATTATGGGTTAAACCCTTATTTATTTTAATTGATGTTTTTGTGAATTTGGGATTATTTTATTTAAATTGAATTGGGTATTATGTATTGACTATTATCGCATTTGAATTACTATTTTTATTTTGTCCAATTATAAATAGGATTGAGTATTTAGGCTATTCATTATAGTGGTGTAATGATCACCTTGACGGGGGGTTTAAATACAGACCTAGGTAATCGCCGTTGGTATTCGCCAATGACCTTGACAGGCTTGACTAACCAATAGTCAATTGGGTAAGAGACTAAAACCATTTGAAAGTGGGTATAATCGCCCAGACGGGGTTTATAATACCGCAGGATAGCTCCTAAGTCCACTGTGACGGGGGTTAGGAGATTATAGAGTCTCGACTAGTACATAAATACCAATTCAGCCCTTAAAACGAAAGCATTAATTATATAAAATATAGGTAGATCCCTTGCGAGACTCAAGTACCATTCTCATCTTGCGTCTACATCTTTTTCTTTGCGTTAATTTATTTCAGTTTAATTATTTTAGTATTTAATTTATTTTTGCATTCTAGTTGATAAACAAAAACCAAAACAAACTCTCATATCATTTTTTATTGCAATTATTACACTATTTGATAACATTAGAGTCAACCTAATCCATCCATGCGAACGAACTTGATTATCATATATTACTTGGGACAATTGTACACTTGCAGTTAGTGGTTCCTCTATTTTATCAGTATTATTTTATAACACACAAGGACCCACCAAGTTTTTGGCGGACGGTAGCGTGTGACCCCGGTGTTTATCCTTTAGTGTTTAATTGCATTTTTTTATTTTTAGTTTTACGCTTTGTTTGTTCTTCTTTTCTCAGGTTTTACAGGTTTGGTGTATGCTCTCAAATCCTAAGAGGTTAGCCAGACTTGCAAACAAAAAGAAGAAAGAAGAAAAAGAAGCCACAGAAGCAGAAATGGCTGAAGAAGATAATCTTCAACCTCCTATTCAACTAATTCAACCTCAAATGGTCAATGATCCATGGTTCATACAAGGTCCTGAACAAATTCCATATCGTGCGCCTGCCCTAGGTATTGGTCCTCCAGATATTAATGTCGCAAGATATAGACCCGATCCTGGTATGTTAACTCAATTCATAGATTTCGGAAACTTTAGAGGAGTAGCTGGATAAGATCCAATCCGTGCAGTACAGAAGTTTATGCAAATATGTGATGCGTATATACCGCAAGGATTAACAAAAGAACAGATGTATTATGCAAACTTCAGATTTTTCGTGATAGATGCAGCTAGTGAGTGGCACGATTCACAAGAACCTAGAGCAATAAATAATTGGGATGAGCTACAAACAACATTTTTCGATCGCTATTATCTGGCGAAAATGAGACTAGATGCACAAGTTGATTTGACATCCTTTGTCCAAGAACACGAAGAAACTTTGGGAAGATGATGGACAAGATTTCAGTCATGCTTGAGAAGAGTTCCTGATCATGGCCTCACAGAACAACAACAACTAAAAATATTTTATAAAGGCCTATATGGAGGATCAAGAAAAGACCTCGATTTATTATGTGGTGGTGGATTCTTACAGGTAGCTCCAGTACATGCTAAGATTATTTTAAATAGAACGGTGACGAATGACCAAGGTTGGAATACAGTGAGAACACCTATCCGAGGTAGAAGAGAAAGTAATGATGGAATTGATGAGAAATTCTCTGCGTTAGAGAATAAATTGAAGGATACATTAGAGCAGCAATTGAAACAGCTTACTTTAGCTGTTAAAGAAGGTTTTTCAGGTAGGAGAACAGATGTTAATGTTACACAGGAAATATATGGATGTTCTTATTGTGGTGTACATGATCATGAATGGGAGAATTATCAAAACAATCAAGAATCAGTAATGTTTGTTTCCAACCAAGGGAACTACAATTTAGGTGGTCAAGGGTATCAACCAAATAGAAACCATCCGGGTTTCCATTATTCGAATCCAAGTGGGGCAGCTAATTATACTCAAGCTTATCAGCCACGTCCCCAAGGTAATAACTATCCTCCAAGACCACAGAATAACTATCAAGGGGGACATAATTACGGAAATCAAGTTTAGAGAAAACCTCCTCAAGATACCTACAATGAAGCTATGAATCAGAAATCTTTACCTGCTCAACCTCAAAAGGTACAAATGATCCTCGTCAAACTGTAGAGCAATTAATCGCGCTTCAAGCATAATCGATCCAAAATCAGCAAGCTTTTGAAGTCGTGATTAAAAATTTAGAAAATCAGATAACTCAGATGGCAAAACAGTTGCAATAGTGTCCACAAGGACAATAACCCAGTAATATAGAGGCCCCTATCCGATACGCAGATTGTAACGCTATTTCACCCAGAAGTTGTAAGAAGCTCCTACCACCACCTTTTCCCGTTATGAAAGAAAAATAAACAATTGCAAAAACAAAAGTGGTGGAAGATGTGGTGAAGAAATAAAGTGAATCAGAAACAGTTGAGGTGGAAGTTGAGAAAACTCCAGAAAAGCCAAAGAAGAAAGATGTTGTGGTGGAAAGAACCGTCCTCCTCCACCTTTTCCCTCAAGAGTTCAGAAGAAAGGAGATTTGGCTGAATATCAGAAATTCATGAGTATGGTGAGTAAGCTCAACATTAATATGCCTTTATTAGAAGCTATCAAGGGGGTACCAAAATATTTGAAATTCCTGAAAAGAGCTCTCACCAACAAACCTCAATATCTTGAGAATGAAATGATAGGTTTGCCAGAAGAGTGTAGTGCAATATGCCAAAGTAAGTTGCCTCCTAAATTACTTGATCCTGGGAGTTTTACTATTCATATTTCTATTGGAGATGAATGGAAAGGGAAAGCGTTATGTGATTTGGGTGTGAGTATTAATCTCATGCCTAGATCAACTTTTGAGAAGTTAAAGATAGGGAATGCAAGACCAACCTCTATGATCTTGAAAATGGCTGATAGATCCCTCGTACATCCAGAGGGAAGAATAGAATATGTCCTCATCAAGGCAGGTACTTTAATTTTTCCTGTTGATTTTGTTATACTTGATTACGACGCGGATAGGAATTTCCCCATTATCTTGGGAAGACCATTCCTAGCGATGGGGCGTACTCTTATTGATGTAGAGAATGGAGAATTAATCATGCGTTTCCAAGACGAGGAAGTAAAGTTTAATGTTTTTAGGCCAACAAAGTTTCCAGATTCCAAGGAGGAATGCTTCTAGTTGGATACCATTGAACAATGAAAGAAAGAACCAACCAAGGTAGTGGAAATCTTAGGAATGGAGGAGAAAAAACTAAGAAAGAAACCACTTAATAAATCTCCTCCAAATCCTAAAGAAAACCCACACCTTGATCGTGCAAAGAAGAAAGATAAGAAACGTGCCATGAAAGTACCGAAAGAACATAAGAGAGAAAGAAAGAAGGAGAAGATCAGAGTGGGAGATGAAGTCTCATTAAAAAGGCCTGAACCTCCTCCAAAAGCGCGTAAATCCAAGGGTTCTTGGCATGGAATATTCACAGTCACACAGTGGGGAGGTTGTGTTAAGGAATGATGTATGAGGTAACCCGTCGAACTTAACGACGTTAAACAAAAGCCACTTCAATTGTATATTAGTTTATTGCTTTCATGTCTTTTAAATTCTTCGTGTAAATTAGAGTAATGGTTATTTATTTAGTGTTTAATTTTTAAGAAATGAGAAAGATTAGTGTTTTGGATGATTACAGGAGTAAAGGTCTTGAGTTTGGGGTAGGTAGTGCGAAAATGAATGAAAACTTTGGGTTACAATACAGTAGAAACCGGGAACCCAGTTGCTAGAAACCGGGAACCCGTTTTTGGAGTTATGCACCAGTTATCAGCAACTTTGGAAGATCATAAGTTGACGCTTGGAGGTCGGAATTAACTTTTTCTTGAGCCTAAACCACTTATTTTTTCGATCTCTATCCAATGGTGAAGTCAAAAAGTTCTAATAGATATCCCAAACTTTCTGACCTGTGCGTAAAGAGAGACGCAATTCGTGGTGCGAAATGAAGACAAAACAGAATTTTGAGAAACAATGGTACCTCCAATAGAAAATATGAGTATTCCAATGGATCGGGAGCGTAATTTACAATAAAAATGAGTATAAATTTTGCGATAATCCAAGGTGTAGGGAAGGAGAAATTGAAAAAGTAAGATGGAAATTTTCTGTGCAAATACGCAACCCCTTGCGTCCAACGAGTTGGCAATTCGCACGCGAATAGCCAACCCGTTTTCCACAGGTCGGGAACCCGGTTTCAAAAGCCAACTCTCTGACCATTGCGTAGCGATAGACGCAAAGTTGTTGCGTCCGAAAAAAATCAATATTCAAAACCGGGTACCCGATTTCCGCCGGCGAAAATTGACCTAAACCTTGAGAAAACCTTATTTTCCCTTTCTTTTGGCCTCCCATACATGAAACACCATTGATGACGAACCAAATCTCCAAAAATATCAAAATTTCATCATCAAAACACCAATATATCACCAATCCATCTCTCTAAACATCATCCAAACACACAATCATACCATAAATCTTCCCAAAACACCATAGAATTTACACTTACATCCCAATTTTTCTTTCACCAAAACTTAAAGTTTTTCCATTAAATCTTTCCCAAACCTTAAAATATTTATGACCCAGCTCAAAATACACCATAATTCATATACATACACCTTCAAGAACACCAAAATCACAAAATTCATCCAAAACTTTTTAGAGTTCTTGAAGCTTTGAGTTTGGGGTCATCAAAGATGACCATGAAGGTTGGAAAACGTACGAAGAACATGATGAAGAAAGAAATTGGGTATTAAGGGAAGATTTGCGTAGAGGAGATGAGAATTTAGAGAGCTTGGAAAAGATGAATACTTGAGAAATTTGACGAATAGTTCGAGGTAACGAAAAACACTTTAGTCAAGATGAACGCAACAAGTAATGATCTTTAGACCTTGATAAAGAAGTATTCAGAACCTCAACCTCAGACTACATGTAATCAGCCTAATGTCGATCTAGATATGTTTCTCTATCCCTTTCTCATCTAGTAGTGTATATTAGTTTATTTTGCATTATTGAGTCTTTTCGAGTCGTGGGGACACGAGTCATTTTGAGTTTGGGGTGGGGTTCGTTGCCTCATCCCAATTTTATGTGTTATCTGTTTTAATTTCTTTTAATAAAATTAATTGAGGGTTGCGTTTGACTGTAGAATATTTTAATGTTCCCATTAAGCATACTTTTGATAAATTTATGATAGAAAATAGTGGACTTTAGGGGTTAGTATAAAACGTACTTTGGTTGCATGCAAACATAGGTAATTAATAGGAAGAATTAATGAACAATGCAAGAAGAAGTAAACTTGTACTTAGAGAAAATGTTTCGTTTGTAGAACGTGAGATCCAAATTAGTAGAGAACCCACTTAGATATGAACTAGAGGCAAGCTATGTAACTAGGAGAATGATAGGGGAAGTTCTTTGTTAAGCCATTTGAGACCTTTTTAGCCTTCTATCCCTTGTATTAATTTATCCTTCTTAGCCCAATTTTGAGCCTTCAAGCCTTTTCTTTTGTCTCCACGATATAAACTCATATCCCCTTAGTTTATTAGGCATTTCCATATGACCTGCACTTGAATCGCGATCCTGAGACCTGTCTTGAGCTTGAGGTTGGGGTGGTGGGTCCATCTATGGGAAATTACAATGGGATGGAATTATATGTGTTTGTATTGAGGCACAATTTCAGATGATATTATTATTTGTAACGCTTTTCCGGGATTGAAGAAAAAAGAGAAAAGAAAAAGAAAGAAAGAATTAAATAACCGTTAAAGTGGAATCTTCTTGAAATCATCTTAGTTTGTATTGGGTTATCATGGGGACGCTAAATTAACGTGTCAAATGGGTTGAGTGAGAACATTATTCGAAAACTCAAGCTCGTGGACAGTGGTTGATGGTAAGTGAGGAGAGAGCCAAAAGCTCACTTCAAATTTACCAAATATACATACCACACCGTCCCTAAGCCTACGCTAAAACCATAAAGTCCTCGTGATTTCTAGGTGCATAGTGAGTTTGTAATTCAGCTAATAGGGAGTATACTAAGTGGAGCGTTCAAAGCGAGTGAGGATCAATGAACACCCTATAGCCATCATATTGAGATAAGTACAAGGGTAACCTTTTAGCATTGTGAAATTAAATTTAAGATTGATATTATTTGTGTTTGATTTTTGCATGAAAAGTGTATGTGTATATTAATTCCTAGTTTGTGCTATATGAGATTTATTTTAAGTTTTGCTTTGGGTGTATTTACTAGATTCTGCATTTCTGCATTCACCTTAGACCATTGTTTTAATTTTACTTTGTCTGAACGACAAAGGTTTGAGTTTGGGGTCTTGATGTCTCCCTTTTTGTTCTAATTTTATGCCCTTAGGAGACATCATTTTAGGTGAATAATTGACTAATATGATAGACTTTTAGTGTTATTTCGTTATATTTTATTTTCTCTCCTTGGAATTTGTTATTTTTCATTTATAAAGTTTTTGCACGTTAAATAGGTTGTTTTTAGTGCAAAGTTTGTAGGTTCGTGGATTCTAGGGAGCACCAATACAAGGAGAGTAATCGAGAATTAAAGTCTAAGATCGTGTGGAAAAGTCAAAGGCGAAAAAAGATTTCCATAAGAATTGACAAGGAAAGCTGCAAATCTGGAAGGCTGATATTGATTGCTGATTTTGAGCGACTTAAACATGGAATTAGCCTTCGTGAAACAAGGTTTGATACATTATCGAGTTAAGAAGATCTAGCAACTGGAATTAGTCAATTCAGAGTTGATTTGAGAAAGTTACAGACGTTTTAGTGAAGGCTGCACACCAGTTACGAGATTTTAATTAAAAGATTGGACTTGGGCTTTTTAATATTTCACTAATTCACTTAAGTACAAGCCCAAGTCCGATTTTCTTCTTATAAATAGGCCTTTAGACCTTTATTTTACATACAATTCATTCTACGCTAACTTTCAAGAGCAAGAGTCAAGAGCAGAAAGCAGAAGAAGGAGCCAAAGGTGAAGAATCTTCATTCTTTCACCGGAAGTCAATTCTAACGCCTCAATTAGGTTCTTTTATCTTATTTTGTAATTTGAGACAATGAATTCCTTTTATTTTATTTCATTTTTTCATTACATTATGAGCTAAACAATTAAGTACTTGAGAATCACAATTATGGGTTAAACTCTTATTTATTTTAATTGATGTTTTTCTGAATTTGGGATTATTTTATTAAAATTGAATTGGGTATTATGTATTGACTATTATCTAATTTTAATTTCTATTTTATTTTGGCCAATTATAAATAGGATTGAGTATTTAGGCTATTCATTATAGTGGCGTAATGATCACCTTGACGGGGGGTTTAAATACAGACCTAGGTAATAGCCGTTGGTATTCGCCAATGACCTTGACAGGCTTGACTAACCAATAGCCAATTGGGTAAGAGACTAAAACCATTCGAAAGTAGGTATAGTCGCCCTGACGGGGTTTATAATACCATAGGGTAGCTCCTAAGTCTACCCTGACGGGGGTTAGGAGATTATAGAGTCCCGACTAGTACATAAATACCAATTCATCCATTAAAACAAAAGCATTAATTATATAAATATAGGTAGATCCCTTGCGAGACTCAAGTACCTTTCTCATCTTGCGTCTACATCTTTTTCTTTGCGTTAATTTATTTCAGTTTAATTTATTTAGTATTTAATTTATTTTTGCATTCTACTTGATAAACAAAAACCAAAACAAACTCTCAAATCATTTATTTTTCTATAGTTGCAATTATTACACTATTTGATAACATTAGAGTCAGCCTAATCTGTCCCTGCAAACGAACTTGATTATCATATATTACTTGGTACAAATGTACACTTGCAGTTAGTGGTTCCTCTATTTTATCCGCATTATCTTATAACACACAAGGACCCACCATCCATCCAATTTCTTCTTTGTTAGCTCGAAGCAAAAGTAGTAACTTATCTTCTTGAGGACCTAAAAAGTTAGCAGAAATAATAACAGGCAAAGTGTTTTTAATACCTACATAGCATAACGCAAGTGAACTGGAAGCGGTTTTTCTTCAAGAATAGGGGGACATATGATAGATGGTTTCTTCATTGATTCAATGTTTCCTGCTTCTTAAAGTTTTTCATGAAATCTTGCTTTTGGTCTACCGTCAACTAAATCTAGTACAACAACTTCTTCAGCTATATCGTCATATATCTCTAGGGATTCAAGTGCTAAGACTGCTGTTAGAGTGTCATCAAAGCTTGACTCATTAAAAACTTCTTGTGTAATTTTGCTCTTGTCATCTATTTTAAACCATTCATCTTTCGTATCTGGATATTTCATAGCCTTAAACACATTGAATCATACATGTTCGTCTTGGACCCTCATGGTCAATTGATGTCTCCCTAATTGTTCTTATTTTCGACCCTTGGGAGACATCATTTTGATGTTTAATTGAATATTTTGATAGACTTTTGAGTTAAAAAGGCAATAATCCGGAATTCCTATTTTATTTCTAGTATTTTTGATTTATTAAACTTTTGCGCGTAATCTTGTGTATTTTAGTAAAAAGTTTGTAGGTTTTGAATAATAGCTAGGAAAGGAATCCGAGAACAGAGTCAAATATCGTGATATGGAGTCAAAGCTTGAAGATAAATCCCGAAAGAATTATATTTTGGAGTTGCAAATCTGGAAAACAGGCCAAATATTGCTGATTTCGAGGCACTTACGAGGAGATTTAGCCGCTGACCTTTGAAGATAATATGTTCCTTATCGAGTTACGAAAATTTAGCAAGTGATTTCAGGTCAATCGGAGTTATAACGAATCAGATAGAGCTATTTTAGTGGAGGTGGTGCAGCAGTTACGGGATTTTGGGCTAAGTTAATGGACTTGGGCCTTCAATATTTCATTCAATTAAAAGACTAGGTCCAAGTCCGAATTTGAGCTTATAAAAGGGGCTTTTGACTTCTATTTTACACACAACTCATTATTCATAAGCAGAAGCATTCAGAGAGAAGTCAACGAAGGAAGAAGAAGAAAGCTGTAGAGCTGGAGAGTGTCTATATCTCCATTCTCAGCCAAATCCAATTCTGGAAATTAGGTTTTCTTTATTTTTAATTCTGTAAAACACTATGAGTTCTCTTTCTTTTAATATAGTTTTATTTTTAATTAGTATGAGCTAATTTCTTCATAGTACTTGAGAATGCATAACGGGTGAATCCCTATTCTGTTGAATTTCATATGTCTGAATTTGGGTTTTTAATAAATTAAATTAAATTGGGTCTTTTACATTTTTCTGTAATTTGAGATTATTTAATATTTTTGGAGTGATCAACTAAGAACAGGTGTTAGTATCTAGGCTATTCCACATATGTGGCGTGTGGATCATCCTGACAGAGGGTTTAGGTATGGACTTAATTACTCAATCTAAAATCGAAACTATTTGACTCTGACGAGCTTAGTTAATTTTAGGGCCAATGTGGTAAAATTACTTAATCATTCGAAAGTGGATCATATTTACCCTGACGAGACTAGTGACGCTTTAGAGTAGCCTTATAGTCCACCCTGACGGGGGTATAAGGAATTTAGAATCCCGACCAATGTTAATTGACCAATTTAACCCTTAAACAGCATATGTTATGAAATAGGATTAGGAGGATCCCTTGCGTCTCTCAAGTACTGCCTTCTCATATTTGCGTCTTACCTTCATTTACTTGTGTTTTATTATTTATTTGCATTTTCTTTATAGTCTTTCATTACGTAGAATTAATACAAACAACCAATCAATCATTATATCTCTTACTTGCTTCCATAAGTGCAACCATTCATCATTTGATAAGCATTGTAGTTAACCAACCGTCCCTGCGAACGATCCTGTTATCACTTATATTACTTGGGACAACCGTACACTTGCGGTTGTGGTTCAATTACTTTTGCATTTATTTTAGAACACACAAAGGACCACCAAGTTTTTGGCGCCGCTGCCGGGGACGGTAGCGTGTGACCACGGTGTTTATTCTTTAGTGATAGTTGCATTTATTTTTATTTTTATCAGTTTTACGCTTTTTGTTTGTTCGTCCTTTTCAAGTTTTTAGGTTTGGTGTATGCGAAGGAGACTCTTTAAGGATCAAGAGCCAACACCTCCGATCCTTAATAATCCAGAATCATTAATCAGACTTGCTAACAAGAAAAGAAGAGGACAAGAAAAAGAAATGGCGAATAATCAAGATCCCTGGTTTGTTAACGGTCCAGAAGAAGTTCCATTCCGTGCTCCTGCTTTAGGGGTAGGTGCTCCAGATATAGATGTTCCGAGGTTTCGTCCGGATTCAGGTATGTTAGCTCAATTCCAAAATTTTGGAAATTTTCGTGGTAAAGCTGGAGAAGATCCCCTTCAAGCAGTACAGAAATTCAAGCAGATATGTGATTCTTACATCACACAAGGAGTTTCAAAGGAACAAATGTATTTTGCTGCGTTTCGATTTTTCGTTTAATTATGGAGCGAGTGAATGGCACGATTCACAAGATACTACGAAGATAACAAATTGGGATCAACTAGAAACTGCTTTTTTGACAGGTATTACCCAAGTAACATGCGGTTAGAGGATCAACTTGAATTAACTCAGTTCCGTCAAGAATATGATGAAACTTTGGGTAAAAGCTGGGCAAGATTTCAGATGTGCTTACGTAGAGTTCCCGATCATGACCTTTCAGAACAACAACAGCTAAAAAATTTCTACAAAGGTCTTGATGGGTTTCAAGAAAAGACTTAGATTTGCTATGTGGTGCTGGGTTTTTACAAGTTCAACCGGCTCATGTGAAGCTCATCCTAGAGAGAACGGTAAAGAATGAAGTTGGATGGAGTTCAGTAAGAACCCCAGTTAAAGGAGTGAATAAAATTAATATCGAAGAAAAGTTTGCCACCCTTATAAACAAAATTCAAACCACCATAGAGCAACAATTGAAACAGCTCACTTTAGCTGTAAAAGATGTGCAAGCTGCACAAGAAGTTTATATGTATTCGTATTGTGGTATGAATGATCATGATGAGGAGAGTTGTCTGAATAATCAAGAGCCTGTGATGTTTGTATCCAACAGAGGAAAATTTAATTCAAGTGGGAATGGATATCAGCCTAACAGAAACCATCCTGGGTTTCAATACTCAAACCCTAATGGGGCAGCCAATCCTACATATGCGTATCAGCCGCGTCCCCAAGGTAACAACTACAATCCAAGACCACATAATAATTATCAAGGAGGACAGAATCAAGGAAACTATGCGCAAAGACAAGCTCCTCAAGACACTTACAATGAAACCATGAACCAAAAAGCCTTACCTGCCCATTGACAAGAAGGTGTGCTTACCCTTCAGAAAACCGTTGAAAGCCTAATTGCTCTTCAGACGCAAGCTATGCAAAATCAACAAGCGTCTGACGCAAGTATTAAAATATTACAGAACCAGGTGGATCAATTCGCAAAACATCTTAATCAACGTCCACAAGGGCAACTCCCTAGTGACACAGAAAATCCGCGGTAACATGAAGATTGCAAAGCTGTTACTCTCTGAAGTGGTAAGAACCTCCCTCCACCTCCTTTTCATGTTATGAAAGAGAAAGAAGTTCCAAGAAAAGAAAAGGATGTGGGTGAGAAAGAGAAAGATGTTGAGGTTGAAGAAATAGAGAGGCCGAGTGAAATTCCAAAGAAGAAAGATGATGTTATGAGTAATCGCCCTCCTCCACCGTTTCCATCTCGAGTGCAGAAAAAGGGTGATTTGGCTGATTTTCAGAAGTTCTTTAATAGAGTGAGAGGCCTTAGTATTAACATTCCGTTGTTGGAAGCTATCGGAGATATTCCCAAGTATACGAAATTTTTGAAGAGAGCCCTCACTAACAAAAGGCCATACTGTGATAATGAGATGATTGGTCTTCCTGAAGAATGTAGTGCTATTTGTCAAAGTAAATTGACTCCAAAGTTAGTTGATCCTGGGAGTTTCACAATTCCGATATCGATTGGAGAAGAATGGAAAGGTAAAGCACTATGCGATTTGGGTGCGAGCATCTATCTGATGCCCAAGTTGATCTTTGATAAGCTAAAAATTGGAAAAGCAAGACCTACTTCTATGGTCTTGCAAATGGCGGACAGATCTCTTGCACATCCAGAAGGCCGAATTGAAGATGTCCTTGTTAAGGCAGGTACGTTAGTATTTCCCGTCGATTTCGTTATACTTGAATACGACGCGGATAGGAATGTCCCCATTATTTTGGGAAAACCATTCCTAGCCACGGGGCGTACATTGATTGATGTAGAAAACAGCAGATTGATGATGAGAATCCAAGACGAGGAAGTCAAATTTAATGTGTTTCGAGCTATGAAGTTTCCAGATTCTCAAGAAGATTGCTTTCGAATGTATGTAGTTGAGCAGGCATCGCAAGAGGTATTTGATTGTTTTAATTATGATGATATCTTGCAGGCCGCTTTGACATTAGACTTACCCGAGATGATGGAAGAGCTTTCCGAAACAGTGGCAGCTCTTAATTCTGAGAATCCAAAGTATAGGCGTCTTGCCTATGAACCTGTGAGAGAACCGAGGGAGATTATTCCTAAAAAGAAGCCTTCAATTGAATCTCCTCCGGAATCGGAAAAAAAGCCACTACCAGCACACTTGAGGTATGCGTATTTAGGTACTAATGAAACTCTACCTGTTATTGTTTCAGCAAATTTAACAGGTCCTCAAGAAGATAAACTGTTGCGTGTGTTAAGAGCCAACAAACAGGCAATAGGTTGGACAATTGCTGACATCAAAGGCATTAGTCCCTCCTATTGTCAACACAAAATCATACTTGAAGATGATAATGTACGCTCAGTTGAAGGTCAAAGGAGATTAATGACCGCCATGAAGGAAGTAGTGAAAAAGGAAGTGATCAAGCTTTTAGATGCGGGGATTATTTATCCCATCTCGAGTAGTGAATGGGTGAGCCCAGTTCAATGTGTACCGAAGAAAGGAGGAATCACAACAATTCTCAATGATCAAAATGAAGCAATTCCTTCAAGAACGGTAGTTGGTTGGAGAGTTTGTATGGATTATCGTAAACTGAACAACGCCACCAGAAAGGATCACTTCCCACTTCCTTTCATCGATCAAATGTTAGATAAATTGGCTGGTAGAGAGTACTACTGTTTCTTAGATGGTTATTCCTGGTATAATCAGATTTACGTGGCTCTAGAGGATCAACATAAAACAACATTCACATGCCCCTTTGGTACTTTTTCATATCGCAGAATTCCATTTGGGTTGTGTAATGCACCTGCTACCTTTCAAAGATGTATGATGGCCATCTTCTGGGATATGATCGATAATTTTCTTGAAGTTTTTATGGACGATTTCTTCGTGTTTGGTGATGATTTCGATAGATGTTTAGAGAACTTGGAGAAAGTGTTAATCAGATGCAAGGAAACATATTTGGTTTTAAACTGGGAGAAGTGTCACTTCATGGTTCGCGAAGGTATAGTTCTGGGTCACAAGGTTTCGAGTGCTGGATTAGAGGTTGATAGAGCGAATATAGAGGTAATTAAAACTCTTCCCCCTCCTGTTTCTGTTAAAGGGGTAAGAAGTTTTTTGGGCCATGCTGGCTTTTATAGGCGATTCATTAAAGACTTTTCTAAGATTGCTAAACAGCTATGCAGCTTACTTGAAAAGGATTCCAAATTCCTTTTTGATGAAGCTTGTTTAGCGGCATTTCAAGCAATCAAAGAAAAGCTTATTTCTGCTCCTACAGTATTACCTCCAGATTGGAGTTTACCTTTTGAAGTTATGTGTGATGCGAGTGATTTATGTATGGGAGTTGTATTGGGACAGAGAAAAGATAAGATATTTCATTCAATTTACTATGCTAGTAAAACTTTTAATGGTGCTCAAGTTAATTATACAGTTACAGAGAAAGAATTACTAGTAGTTGTTTATTCATTCGATAAGTTTTGCTCTTATCTTCTTGGAGCAAGAGTTATTGTTTATACAGATCATTCAGCGATTAGATATCTTATGGAAAAGAAGGATGCTAAATCGAGGTTAATCAGATGGGTTTTATTTCTTCAAGAATTCGATTTAGAGATTAAGGATAGAAAGGGTTGTGAGAATCAGGTTGCAGATCATATATCGAGTCTTGAAGGTTCAGAGATGAATAGTGGTACTGAAGTAGTTAGAGAAGAGTTTCCTGACGAGAATTTGTTTGTTGTTCGTGATTATGAAGCTCCTTGGTATGCAGATATAGCGAATTTAGTTGTGAGTGGTTCTTTTCCTGAAGGATCCACATATCAAGAAAGAAAGAGGTTAGCTCATCGTGCTAGGCAATTCTTTTGGGAGGACCCTTTCCTCTACAAGGTGTGTGCTGACCAAATGATACGAAGATGTGTAGCCAAGGAGGAAACAGAAGCAATTATAGCAGGATGTCATGAGTCACTCTATGGAGGACACTTCAAGGGAGATAGAACTGCTGCTAAGGTATTCCAATCAGGTTTTTACTGGCCTACTCTTGTAAAAGATTGTCATGAATATGTGAAGAAATGTGCAAGATGCCAGTTTACCGGAAACATATCCAAGAGGGATGAGATGCCACGTAATAATGTGTTAGAAGTTAAAATATTCGATGTTTGGGGTATAGATTTTATGGGTCCGTTCGTTCCTTCAAATGGTAACCTCTACATCTTATTAGCTGTTGATTACGTGTCCAAATGGGTAGAAGCTGTGGCTTTACGAATCAATGATTCACGAGTGGTGATTAAGTTTGAAGTCACATATTTTCACTAGACATGGTACACCTAGAGTGATTATTAGCGATGGAGGATCCCATTTCGTTAATAAGTATTTGAAGGTTGTTTTAGAGAAGTACGGAGTAAGACACCGTGTATCTACTGCATATCATCCACAATCCAATGGTCAAGCTGAAGTATCGAATCGTGAAGTTAAGTCAATCCTAGAGAAAACCGTTGGTCCTACAAGAAAAGATTGGTCAATGAAGTTAGATGATGCGTTGTGGGCCTATCGTACTGCGTTTAAGACTCCAGTTGGTGCATCTCCGTATCGTATGGTGTATGGTAAGGCTTGTCACTTACCTCTTGAGCTTGAAATGGGTGCCTATTGGGCAATTATGCAGTTGAACTTAGATCCTACTTTAGCCGGAGAGAATCGTACGATGAAGCTTAATGAACTTGACGAATTCCGATTGAATGCCTATGAAAATGCTAAACTTTATAAAGAAAACACGAAGAAATGGCATGATAATCAGATTCGTGTGAAGAACTTTGAAGTGGGACAAAAAGTATTGAAGTATAATTCAAAGTTCAGCAATTATCCGGGTAAGTTAAGGTCTAAGTGGTCGGGTCCATACATTGTGACCAAAGTTACACCTCATGGGGCGATAGAAATAGAACATCCGCTCGAGAACTGTACCTTCATGGTAAACGGTCATCGTTTAAAGATATAGCATGGAGGTGAAGATACCAACCACGCGGAAGATCCACATCCCGTAGAGGTTATGTACCTCTTCGAAACTCCTTAGAAGCGTGAGGTAACCCGTCGAGCTTAACGACGTTAAACAAAAGCCAATTCTTTGTATATTAGTTTGAATTTTTAAATTTTCGCAATGTAGAATAGTTGGATTTTCATAAGTTTAGTGTTTATTATTAAGAAATGAGGAAGGGTAGTTGTTTTTGATGATTTCAGGGGTAAAAAGGTCATGAGTTCGGGGTCGAAAGGGCAAAAGTAGAAGAAAAAGAGGTTGGTTATCCAGGAGAAACCGGGTACCCGGTTTCGCAAAAACCGGGAACCCGGTTTTGGAGCTGGTACAACCTCCCACACGCAAGAAGGCGCGTCTTGGTTCGAGAAATCGACGCAAACCGGGGCCCTGGTTTTCGCAAACCGGGTACCCGGTTTCAAGAGCTGGAGTTTTCAAACTTTCTGACGCAGCGTCTTGGAAGGTGGCCATTTGCTGCGTTTTCATTCGCGATCTCGACGGACTCCGGGTACCCGGATTTCACAAAACCGAGAAACCCGGTTTTGGTGCTGTGAATTCGACTTTTCTGATCCAGCGTCCTGGGTCCCGCCGTTTGCTGCGTCACCACCTGCGTGTCAACCTGAATCAGCGTTACAAACCGGGTACCCGGATTTCACAAAATCGGGAACCCGGTTTCGAAGGGAATTTCTCTGACCAAGCTTCTTGTGGTCCAGCCTTTGGTTGCGTGTTGAGGTAAAAAAATAAAAAATAAAAAATAAAAAAAATTCAATTAAGTAATTTTCCGCGCCGACACAGCGACGCGGAACCGGGTACCCGGATTTCAAAACCGGGAACCCGGATTTCAAAACCGGGAACCCGGTTTTCACGCTGTGATGGCGGTTTTGTGCTTTTTAACCTAGTTTCTTTAGCCTCTTCTGCAAGTTTTTACCTAAAACGCACCCACACCTACCCCACCTCCGAAATCATCATTAAAACCTTTATATATCATCAAATCCTACCCTCTTTCCCCACAAAAACACAAGATCAACTCACCTCCTCTCCAAAATATCATCAAATCCTTAGGTTTTTCCTCAAGATGTTTCTTCACCCTATCCTTAAATTTAACCCAATTCTTTCTTCTCCCACACAAATTAAACAATACCCATCTCATATTCCACCTTGTTCTTCAATTCCTAAGCCTCAAAACATCAAAGTTCTAAACTTTTCTCTAGTTTCTCACTATTTGAAGTTTTGAGTTTTGGGTGGAAAGAGATGACTAACAGAACCGGTAATTTCCGAAGAACTGCTCCTAGAAAGAAGACCACCATTGGTGGTACTCAAGACCAAGCTATTGAGATTCCTGATTCGCATCCTAAACGCAAGATTGATGAAGTTAAGCTTGCTCCCAAGAGAAAAGAAATCACAGGTCAAAAGAGAAGAGTAATTGATGAACCAGAAAGTGAAGAAGAACATGAAGATGAGATTGAGAAGGAAATTGAGGATGAAACAGAACAAGAAGTTCCGGAAGTACCAGTTCAACAGAAACCCCCGCGAAAGAATATGTGGGCCCATAAGCCAAAGAGGGTTTATACTTCTTGAAATGACCAGGTTCGTGAAAGAATTGAATTTTTGAAATTTCGTGAGGAGACGGATTTTCCTAAGGGTATTATGAGTAGTGCTCACAAAGAATATGCTGTGGCTTGTGAGAAGTTTGGTTGGAAAGAATTGCGAGAAAGGAAGCTTGAGTTTATTCCTACTTTTGTGCGAGAATTTGATGAAGGTTTAGCTATTTCCCGCGAGGCAATTGAATTTCGCAAAAAGGTAGTTCCTTTCTCTACTGAACTTATTCAGAAATCTTTGAAGTTACCCAACTTTACTGGGTTATGTACGTTCCAAGAATCCCTTAATGATCCATCCTTTGACTATGAATCCCTTTGGGGGACCGTGCTTATTAATGGGGCTAGCCCAATTCCTGAAGGAGAAAGGTATCCTGGACAGTTTTACAGCAGTAATTTGACACCTCATGCGAAGGTTTGGTCTCGTTTCATAATCCCTACTTTCTTTGGAAACACACATCCGAGTTGAAGAAGGAACATGTAATTTTTATCAAGTGTGTTATGGAGGAGAAATCGATGAACGTTGCTAAAATTATTTATGACACCATCATGGAATTCGCGAGAGCTCCGATGAAACAACAAAATCTCAAGTTTCCTTGTACTATTACTACTTTGTGCCTAGACGCTAAAATTCCGCGTAGGAATGCAGATATTGACGGCGTTTCAGTTGGAGTGAGCATGGCATTGAGTACGATTCAGAATATCCATGATGAAGCAACACGAGCTACGAAAACTCCTAGAGCTCCTCCATCAAAGAAAGCGAAGACTATTCCTGAGTTGGAATCGAAGATTAGGGTGTTGGAAGAGAATCAAGAGAAGATGATTGCCACCTTAGGAAACGTTACAAGAGAGCTGGACCTTATTCGCAATTTGATCCTTGGCGTGAATACACTTCAAAACGCAGTTTATAATGTTCTCACGCAAGACAAAGGTCCAGAACGCAACACCGGTAACCAGCCACGCGCTGGTTAAGATACGTTTTCTAATCCTTCCTTTTTAGTGTAGATTAGTTTACTTGCTTTGAGTCTTTTTCGAGTCGTGGGGACACGGCTCAATTTTGAGTTTGGGGTGGGGTTCGTTGCCTCATCCCAGATTTTATGTGTTATTTGTTTTATTTGCTTTCAATAAAAGAATTTTCGGAGTTGCGTTTGACTGTAGAAAATTTTAAATATCCCTTTAAACATACTTTTGATGAATCGATGATAGTAAATAGTGGACTTTAGAGATTGATATAAAACGCATTTAAAATTGCATGCAAACATAGGTAATTGATAGGAAAAATTAATAAACAATGCAAATGAAGTAAGCTTGTACTCAAGGAATATGTTTGGTGTGTAGAACATGAAATCCTAATTAGTATAGAAACCACCTAGATATGAACTAAAGACGAGCTATGTACTTAGGAAAATGATAGGGGCAGTTCTTTGTTAGCCATTTGTGACTTTTTAGCCTTCTATCCCTTGTATTAATTATTATCCGTCTTAGCCCACTTTGAGCCTTTAGCCTTTTCTTTGTAGCCACGATATAAACCATTATCCCTTAGATTATTAGGCATGACCATATGACCCGCACTTGAATCACAATCCTGAGACATGTCTCGAGCTTGAGTTTGGGGTGGTGGGTCCACTTATGGGGAATTAAATGGGTAGGGATTGATGTGCTTTGTATTGTGGCACAATTGCAGATGATATACACTTGTAACCCTTCGCCGGGAATGAAGAAAAAAAATTCAAAAATTCAAAAATCTATACAGTAGAAACCGGGAACCCGGTTTCGCCAAAACCGGGAACCCGGTTTGAATTTGTACAAAAAAAAAAGAAAAAAAAAAGAGAAAAGAAAAAGAAAAAAAATATGAAAGAATAACATCCGGCAAAGTGGAATTTTTCTGAAAATCATCTTAATTGTAGTGTGTAGACATGGGACGCTAAATTGTTGCGTAAATGGGTGAGTGAGAACATTTTTTAGCGTAAACTGAAGCTCGAGGACACTGTTGATGGTAAGTGAGGAGAGAGCCAAAAGCTAACTTCAAATTTACCAAATATACATCCACACCGTCCTTAAGCCATTATCAAAACCATAAAGACCTCGTGATTCCTAAGTGCATAGTGAATTTATGATTCTGTTGATAGGGAATACACTAGGTGGAGCGTTCAAAGCGATTTAGGATTGAGGAACACCCTATAGCCATCATACAGAGATGAGTACAAGTGTAATCTTCAAGAATTGCGACTTTAATTTAATGATTGAGACTATTTGTGTTTGATTTTGCATTATAGATGTATGTGTATATTAGTTTCTAGAGTTTGCTATATGAGATTTATCTTAAGACTTGCTTTAGGTGTATCTGCTAGCTTCTACTTGTTCTCACGTTTACTTCTACCCCCTTTGTTTTATTTTGTTTTACTTTGTCGGGACGACAAAGGCCTGAGTTGGGGGTCTTGATGTCTCCCTAATTGTTCTTATTTTCGACCCTTGGGAGACATCAGTTTTTATGTTTAATTGAATATTTTGATAAACTTTTGAGTTAAAAATGCAAAAATCCGGAATTCCTATTTTATTTCTAGTATTTTTGATTTATTAAACTTTTGTGCGTAATCTTGTGTATTTTAGTGAAAAGTTTGTAGGTTTTGAATATTAGCTAGGAAAGGAATCCGAGAAGAGAGTCAAAGATCGTGATATGGAGTCAAAGCTTGAAGATAAATCCCGAAAGAATTATATTTTGGAGCTGCAAATCTGGAAAACAGGCCAAATATTTCTGATTTTGAGGCACTTACGAGTAGATTTAGCCGCTGACCTTTGAAATGAATATGTTCCTTATCGAGTTACGGAAATTTAGCAAGTGATTTCAGGTCAATCGGAGTTATAACGAATCGGCTAGAGCTGTTTTAGTGGAGGTGGTGCAGCAGTTACGGGATTTTGGGCTAAGTTAATGGATTTGGGTCTTCAATATTTCATTTAATTAAAAGATTAGGTCCAAGTCCGAATTTGAGCTTATAAAAGGGGTTTTTGACTTCTATTTTACACATAACTCATTATTCATAAGCCGAAGCATCAGAGAGAAGTCAACGAAGGAAGAAGAAGAAAGCTGTAGAGCTGGAGAGTGTCTCTATCTCCGTTCTCAGCCAAATCCAATTCTGGAAATTAGGTTTTCTTTATTTTTAATTCTGTAAAACACTATGAGTTCTCTTTCTTTTAATTTAGTTTTATTTTTAATTAGTATGAGCTAATTTCTTCATAGTACTTGAGAATGCATAACGGGTGAATCCCTATTCTGTTGAATTTCATATGTCTGAATTTGGGTTTTTAATAAATTAAATTAAATTGGGTCTTTTACATTTTTCTGTAATTTGAGATTATTTACTGTTTTTGGAGTGATCAACTAAGAACATGTGTTAGTATCTAGGCTATTCCACATATGTGGCGTGTGGATCATCCTGGCGGAGGGTTTAGGTATGTACTTAATTACTCAATCTAAAATCGAAACTATTTGACTCTAACGAGATTAGTTAATTTTAGGGCCAATGTGGTAAAACTACTTAATCATTCGAAAGTGGATCATATTTACCCTGACGGGACTAGTGCCACTCTAGAGTAGCCTTATAGTCCACCCTAACAGGGGTATAAGGAATTTAGAATCCCGACTAATGTTAATTGACCAATTTAACCCTTAAACAACATATGTTATGAAATAGGATTAGGAGGATCCCTTGCGTCTCTCAAGTACTGCCTTTTCATATTTGCGTCTTACCTTCATTTACTTGCGTTTTATTATTTATTTTCATTTTCTTTATACTCTTTCATTACGTAGAATTAATACAAACAACCAATCAATCATTATATCTTTTACTTGCTTCCATAAGTGCAACCATTCATTATTTGATAAGCATTGTAGTTAACCAACCGTCCATGCGAACGATCCTGTTATCACTTATATTACTTGGGACAACCATACACTTGCGGTTGTGGTTCAATTACTTTTGCATTTATTTTAGAACACACAAAGGACATCCATCAATTCACTATTCTCAACATCTTATAGTGTACGCCCTGTGGCTAAGAATGGTCTACCCAAGATGATGGGGACATTCTTATGTGCGTCGTAGTTAAGAATAATAAAATCACAAGGAAATATAAAACTACCAACTTTAACTAAACCATATTCAATTTTACCTACTAGTTGGGAGAGGGAGCGACCTGCCACTTGTAATACTACTTGATGTCTCCTCATTTGTGATAGTAAAATATACTCATGAGACATCATTTTAGGCTTATTTATTAGTTTATAGGTTGATTTTAGCTTATTTTAGTGCACTTTCCTATTTTGGGTCTTGATTTGTAGAATAATTATTTTTAGAGCATATTGAGTTTAATTGTTTATTTAGTGTGAAGCTTTAAAGATAATTATGGATATTAATTAGAGTCCAAGTCAAAGACAACAACTTATGGAAAGAGATTAGCATGTAAATTGGAGATAAGGAAACAATTGCTAAAAAGATGGAAAAGGAAAAGCTGCCTAAATCCGGGATTCTGCACACACGTCTAAAGATTGGTGCTTTTACCTAAGAAATAGGCCGATTTTGGTAATTTCCTTCTAAAGGGCCTAGATAATTCTGTTGCGATTCTTTTGGTATCTTGTGGAGCAAAATCCGACCAATAACGAAGAAGATACACTCAAAATAGCGCAGCAGTATTTTCCTTACGAATTTGAGTTGGGCTAGGAGTCCATTACTTGAAGTTATCTCCACCAAACGAATTAGGTCAACCTCTAACCTATAAATACAGCCTCTTAACACTCTTAAAACATCCTTGGTGAAACCTTAAACCAAGAGGAAGCTTAGAACACAAGAGAGAAGTCTGGAAGGAGCTGTTCATCAACAATGTCTTCTTCTGCCTTTAGATTTGTAATTTCTTTCTTTTCTTGCATGAACTAATTTTCTTTAGCTTGAGTTCTAGCATTAATGTATGAACCCTAGTTTTGATTAACATCTATCTAATTTGGGAATTCAATGTTTTAAATAGAATTATAGTTTTTATTCTCTGTTTATGTGTTTGGATTTATATTCTATGTTCTTGTGGACGGCCGCCATTAGAATTACCATCTAGTAATTAGGATACCATTGACAACGGTGTTCAATTGCATGTTTAGCACATAACGTTTAGTTTTAGGTTTGATCTGACAACCCAACCTAGCTAGATAATCACTATGGTTTAGTCTTTGTGACTATTTACCAATTACATGAAAAGTTTGCTTAGGAAGCCTTATTGACACAGGTAAATCCTATTTTAAACTACCGATAGCATATTGGGACCGATTAGGGAAGTACTACATAATTCACCCTTACATGTTTAGAACGGCAAAACTAGTGGGGATTACATGCTAACAACTTAAGCTATATTCTCATATTACTTACTTCTCTTTCATATTTATTTTTCTGTCTTTTAAATTCTTAGTTTAATTTAGTTTATTAGAAAATCAAACAAAAATCTATTTATCTTTACTTTTACTCGCGTTTAGTTGTTCTAGCTTTAATTATTTACACTGGGTATTTGCATAAGATTCTCCTAACCTCTGTAGTCTCTGCGGAACGTATCTTTATCTAAAACTTGCATACGATCTGTATACTTGCAGAACCGTGTAGTTTTAGGGTGTTTTTGCACTTTATTCATATCTTATTTTATCACACCCTAGGCCCCACCAAGTTTTTGGCGCCGCTGCCGGGGACTACATCGTTAGTCCTTGTGCATATATCTTGTGCTTTTATTTTTAGTTAGTTCTATTTTACGCTTCTGTTTTTAGTTTTTGTTTTTCAGATTTAGTTACAGATGGAGAACACAAGGCGACTTGAGCTACCCATCGAGTTCAGAGTGGAGCCACGAGGAATTCGCGCTCCAGAAATCCAAGCCGCTAAATTTAAACCTGATCCAGGGATGCTAACTCAATTTGTATCTCATGGATTATTCAGCGGAGATGCACATCAAGATCCGATCCGATATATTCAGAAATTCATGCAGATCTGTGATGCTTATATCGTAAGAGGAGTTACTAGGGAGCAAGTATATTACCTGATGTTCCAGTTCTTCTTGACCGGATGTGCAAGCGATTGGTATGATACCCAATACCCTCATATTATTCCAGATTGGGTCAAGCTTCAAGCAAGATTCCTAGACCGTTTTTATCCGGTTAGTAGACGTTTAAAAGACATGTTGGAGCTTGAACAATTTATACAAAAAGAGGAAGAGAGTTTGGGTGAAGCATGGTGATGTCTCCCTAATTGTTCTTATTTTAGACCCTTGGGAGACATCATTTTTGGTGTTTATTTGATTAATATGATAGACTTTTGGACTAAATTTGCAATAATCCGGAATTACCTTTTTATTTCTAGCATTTTTAATTTATTAAACTTTTGCGCGTAATATTGGTATTTTTAGTGTAAAGTTTACAGGTTTTAGATGTTAGCTAGGAGAGGAATCCGAGGAGAAAGTCAAAGATCGTGAATTAGAGTCAAGAGTTGAAGACAAATCCCGAAGATATTATTTTTAGAGCTGAAAATCCACTTTCCAGGCCATAGATTGCTGATTTCTAGGTGCTTAAGCGATGATTTAGCCGCTGACCTTTGAAGAGAAATCATTCCTTATCGAGTTACGGAACTTTAGCAACTGGAATGAGGTCAATCGGAGTTGTAACGCATCGGGAAAAGCTGTTTTAGTGAAGGCCTATCATCAGTTACGGGATTTTGGGCTTAGAAAGTGGGCTTGGACATTTAATTAGGCTTTTATTTTCTGGTCCAAGCCCTAGTCCGAATTTTTACTTATAAAAGGAGGTCTGGACTTCTATTTTTTAGAGAATTCACTTTCCACAAGATTAAAAACACCAGAGAAGCTACAGCAGGAAGAAAGGAGAAGCTACAAGAGCTGGAGTGGGTCTATAGCTCCGTTCGTAGTCATTCTGATTCCGAAAATTAGGTTTTTCTTATATTTTAACTTTGTAACGAATATGAATTCCATTTCTTTTTATTTTGTTTTTAATTTTAATATGAGCTAAATTTCCATTAGTGCTTGAGAACAAACTATGGGTGAATCCTAGTTTTATTTTATAACGAATGTTGACTTTGGGTTTCTGTTAAATTAAATTAAATTAGGGCTTTTACTCTTTTCGACAATTTGTGAATGTTTACTGATTTTAGAGTCGCGAACTAAAATTAGGTATTAGTATCTAAGCTATTCCATATATGTGGCGTATGGATCATCCTGACGGGGGGTTTAGGTACAGAAATAATTGTTCAATCTAGGATAAAAACTATTGATTCTGACGAACTTAGTTAATCCTAGGGCCAATGTGGTAATAAAGCTTAATCATCCAACAGTGGATCATATTTACCCTGACGGGACTAGTGACACTTTAGGATTGCCTTATAGTCCACCCTGACGGGGGTATAAGGAATTTAGAATCCCGACCATTGTAATTGACTGATTTAGCCCTTAAACAACATAAGTTAGAAAGTAAAATTAGGAGGATCCTTGCGTTCTCAAGTACTACATCTCATATTGCGTTTTCACTTATTTTACTTGCGTCTTATCTTTTACTTGCATTATTATTTTATCTTTCATTTAGTTATAATAAACAAAACCAAAACAAACAATTTATTGTCTTTTATTTTCATAAGTGCATCAATCGCTATTTGCATAAACATTGTGATCAACCATCCGTCCTTGGAACGAATCTGATTATCAGAATTACTACTTGGGACAACCGTACACTTGCGGTTGTGGTTCGATTATTATTTGCATTTATTTAGAACACACAAAGGACCACCAAGTTTTTGGCGCCGCTGCCGGGGACGGTAGCGTGTGACCACGGTGTTTATCCTTTAGTGATAAGTGCATTTATTTTATTTTATCAGTTTTACGCTTTTTGTTTGTTAGCTTTTTCAGGTTTTTAGGTTTGGTATATGCGAAGAAGGCTATTCAAGGATCTAGAGCCAACACCTCCGATCCTTAGTAATCCAGAATCGTTGATCAGACTTGCGAACAGAAGAAGAAGAGAACAAGAAGCTTTAGAAGTAGAAGAATTAAGTAACAGAATGGAGAATATCATTATTCAAGGTCAACAGAATGGACAAGGCCAGTTAGATGCAAATGGCCAACCTTTAGCTCCAGGCGTTATTCCTCAAGTTCAACCACTAAATCCCAATCCTCCAGTCCAGATAGTGATGAATCATGATCCGTGGTTCACTAATGGCCCTCCAGAAGTTCCATTCCGCGCTCCAGCTATAGGAGTAGGTGCTCCAGATATTAATGTTCCGAGATTCCGTCCAGATTCGGTTATGCTAGCTCAGTTCCAAAACTTTGGAAATTTTCGCGGAAGACCATCGGAAGATCCTCTTAGAGCGGTACAAAAATTCAAACAGATATGTGATTCTTATATCACACAAGGGGTTTCAAGAGAACAGATGTATTTTGCTGCTTTCAAATTCTTTGTCATTGATGGAGCAAGTGAATGGCACGATACGCAAGATCCTACGAGGATTACCAATTGGGACCAATTAGAAATTGCTTTCTTTGACAGGTATTATCCAAGTAACATGAGGTTAGATGCTGAACTAGAATTGACACAATTCCGTCAAGAGTATGAAGAAACTGTGGGAAGGAGTTGGACAAGATTTCAGATGTGTTTGCGTAAAGTTCCTAATCATGGCTTTTCAGAACAACAACAGTTAAAGATCTTTTATAGAGGCCTTGATGGAATTTCGAGAGAGAAGTTGGATACGCTATGTGGAGCAGGTTTTCTTCAAGTTCAACCCGCTCATGCCAAGATCATTTTAGAGAGAACAGTCAAGAATGAAGTTGGGTGGAGCTCAGTAAGAACACCAGTCAAGGGAGTAAATAATGTTGACATGGAAGAGAAATTTGCTACGTTTGAGAATAAAATCCAGAATACCATAGAGCAACAATTGAAGCAGCTTACTCTAGCTGTGAAAGAGGGATTTTCGGGTAAGAAGGTAGCTGTGCATGCTGCACAAGAGGTGTATATGTGTTCGATTTGTAAGGTAGATGATCATGATGAGGAAAGTTGTCCGAATAACCAAGAATCAGTGAATTTTATGTCCAATAGAGGTAATTTCAATTCAAGTGGTAATGGATATCAGCCTAACAGAAACCATCCTGGGTTTCAATACTCAAATCCTAATGGGGCAGCCAATCCTACTTACGCGTATCAGCCGCGTCCTCAAGGCAACAACTATAATCCAAGACCACATAACAATCATCAAGGAGGACAGAATCAAAACAATTATGTGCAAAGACAAGCTCCTCAGAATACCTACGATGAGAATTTAAACCAGAAAGCTCTACCTGCCCATCCACAAGAAGGAGTAATTACCCTTCAGAAAACCGTTGAAAATTTGATTGCTCTTCAAACACAAGCTTTGGAACGTCAAAACGCAGCTGAAGCAAATATGAAGATTTTCCAGAATCAGCTAAGTCAAATTAATAAACAGTTGAATCAGCGTCCACAAGGGCAACTTCCTAGCGATACGGAAAATCCAACACAACGTGAAGATTGCAAGGCTGTTACATTAAGAAGTGGTAAGAACCTTCCTCCACCTCCTTTTCCCGTTATGAAAGAGAAAGAAGTCCCAAGAAAAGAAAAGGAAGTGGGTGAGAAAGAGAAAGAGAATGAGAAAGATAGTGAGGTTGAAGAGATAGAAAGACCAAGAGAAATTCCGAAAAAGAGAGATGAAATGGTAAGCAATCGCCCTCCACCACCGTTTCCATCGCGAGTTCAGAAAAAGGGTGATATGGGTGATTTTCAGAAATTCTTCAATAGAGTGAGGGGTTTGAGTATTAATATTCCGTTACTTGAGGCAATTCGAGATATTCCTAAGTATACGAAGTTTTTGAAGAGGGCCCTCACTAATAAAAGGCCCTACTGTGATAATGAGATGATTGGCCTTCCTGAAGAGTGTAGTGCGATTTGCCAGAGCAAATTACCTCCGAAGTTAGTTGACCCGGGGAGTTTCACGATTCCCATATCAATTGGAGAAGAATGGAAGGGAAAGGCACTATGCGATTTGGGGGCAAGCATCAACTTGATGCCCAAGTCAGTCTTTGATAAGCTTAAAATTGGAAACGCAAGACCTACCTCTATGGTCTTGCAAATGGCGGACAGGTCTCTTGCTCATCCTGAAGGCCGTATTGAGGATGTCCTTGTTAAGGCAGGTACACTTATATTTCCTGTTGATTTCGTAATTCTTGAATACAATGCAGATAGAAATGTCCCCATTATTTTGGGTAGACCCTTCCTAGCTACAGGGAGGACATTGATAGATGTAGAGAATGGCGAATTAACGATGAGGATACAAGATGAGGAAGTGAAATTCAATGTATTTCGAGCCATGAAATTCCCAGATTCTCAGGATGATTGCTTCAGAATGGATGTAGTAGAGCAAGCATCGCAAGAGGTATTTAATTGTTTAAATTTTGATGATATCTTGCAGGCTGCTTTGACATTAGATTCACCTGAGATGATGGAGGAGCTTACAGAAACAGTAGCAGCTCTCAATTCTGAAAATCCGAAATATAGGCGTCTTGCCTATGAACCTGTGAGAGAACCGGGGGAGATTATTCCTAAAAAGAAACCTTCAATTGAATCTCCTCCGGAGTTGGAAGAAAAACCATTGCCAACACACTTGAGGTATGCTTATTTGGGTACTAATGAAACTCTACCTGTTATTGTTTCAGCTAATTTAACAGGTCCTCAAGAAGATAAACTGTTGCGTGTGTTAAGAGCCAACAAAGAAGCAATAGGTTGGACAATTGCTGATATCAAAGGCATTAGCCCATCCTATTGTCAACACAAAATCATACTAGAAGATGTTAATGCACGCTCAGTTGAAGGTCAGAGAAGATTAATGCCAGCCATGAAGGATGTGGTGAAGAAGGAGGTGATTAAGCTTTTAGATGCGGGGATTATTTATCCCATTTCGAGTAGTGAATGGGTGAGTCCAGTTCAGTGTGTACCGAAGAAAGGAGGAATTACAACAGTTCTTAATGATAAAAATGAGGCGATTCCTTCAAGAACGGTAGTAGGTTGGAGAGTTTGCATGGATTACAGAAAGCTGAACAAGGCCACCAGAAAAGATCATTTCCCTTTGCCCTTCATTGATCAGATGTTAGACAAATTAGCCGGAAGAGAATATTATTGTTTCTTGGATGGTTACTCCGGGTACAATCAGATTTACGTGGCTCCAGAAGATCAACATAAGACTACCTTTACATGCCCATTTGGTACTTTTGCATATCGCAGAATGCCATTTGGATTGTGTAACGCTCCCGCTACTTTTCAAAGGTGTATGATGGCCATCTTCTGGGACATGATAGATAATTTCCTTGAAGTGTTCATGGATGATTTCTCCGTGTTTGGTGATGATTTTGATATATGTTTGGATAACTTGGAGAAAGTGTTAGTGAGATGCAAGGAAACAGATTTGGTGCTCAACTGGGAGAAGTGTCACTTCATGGTTCGCGAAGGTATTGTTCTGGGTCATAAAGTTTCGAGTGTTGGTTTAGAGGTTGATAGAGCAAAGATAGAGGTAATTAAAACTCTTCCCCCTCCCGTTTCTGTTAAAGGGGTAAGGAGTTTTCTTGTCCATGCTGGCTTTTATAGGCGTTTCATTAAAGATTTTTCTAAGATCGCTAAACCGTTATGCAACTTACTCGAAAAGGATTGCAAATTCCTTTTTGATGAAGCTTGTCTAGCGGCCTTCAAAGCAATCAAAGAAAAGCTTATTTCTGCTCCTATAGTGTTACCTCCAGATTGGAATTTACCGTTTGAGGTTATGTGTGATGCGAGTGATTTGTGTATGGGAGCTGTATTAGGACAGAGGAAAGAGAAGGTTTTTCATTCGATTTACTATGCTAGTAAAACTTTTAGTGGTGCTCAGATTAATTACACAGTTACAGAAAAAGAGTTGCTAGCAGTTGTCTATTCGTTTGATAAATTTCGCTCTTATCTTCTTGGAGCGAAAGTTATTGTTTATACAGATCATTCCGCGATCAGATTTCTTATGGAGAAGAAAGATGCGAAACCAAGGTTAATCAGATGGGTGTTATTGCTTCAAGAGTTCGATTTAGAGATCAAAGATAGAAAGGGTTGTGAGAATCAGGTTGCAGATCATCTATCGCGTTTAGAGGGTTCAGAGATGAATAGTGGTACTGAAGCAGTTAGAGAAGAGTTTCCTGATGAGAATTTGTTCGTTGTTCGAGATTATGAAGCTCCGTGGTATGCAGATATAGCTAATTTAGTGGTGAGTGGTGTTTTCCCTGAAGGTTCTACCTATCAAGAAAGAAAGAGATTAGCTCATCGTGCTAGACAGTTCTTTTGGGAGGATCCTTTCCTCTACAAAGTTTGTGCTGATCAAATGATACGAAGATGTGTAGCGAGGGAAGAAACACAAGCCATTATAGCTGGGTGCCATGATTCATTATATGGAGGACATTTCAAGGGAGATAGAACTGCTGCTAAGGTATTCCAATCAGGTTTTTACTGGCCTTCTGTTATTAAAGATTGTCATGAATATGTCAAGAGATGTTCGAGATGCCAGTTTACCGGAAACATATCCAAGAGGGATGAGATGCCACGTAATAATGTATTAGAGGTTGAGATATTCGATGTTTGGGGCATAGACTTCATGGGTCCCTTCGTTCCTTCAAATGGTAACCTTTATATACTATTAGCTGTTGATTATGTTTCTAAGTGGGTAGAAGCGGTGGCTTTACCTACCAACGATTCACGAGTGGTGATTAAGTTCTTGAAATCACATATCTTCACTAGACATGGCACACCTAGAGTGATTATTAGCGATGGAGGTACCCATTTCGTTAATAGATATCTGAAGACTATTCTAGAGAAATATGGAGTCAGACACCGTGTATCTACTGCGTATCATCCACAATCCAATGGTCAAGCTGAAGTTTCGAACCGTGAAGTCAAGTCAATCCTAGAGAAAACCGTTGGTCCTACAAGAAAAGATTGGTCAATGAAGTTAGATGATGCGTTGTGGGCCTATCGTACTGCGTTTAAGACTCCAGTTGGTGCATCTCCCTATCGTATGGTGTATGGTAAGGCTTGTCACTTACCTTTAGAGCTTGAAATGGGTGCCTATTGGGCGATTGCGCAGTTGAACTTAGATCCTATCTTAGCCGGAAAGAATCGTATGATGAAGCTTAATGAACTTGACGAATTCCGCTTGCATGCTTATGAAAATGCTAAACTTTACAAAGAAAATACAAAGAAATGGCATGACAATCGGATTCGTCCAAAGAACTTTGAAGTGGGGCAAAAAGTATTAAAGTATAATTCAAAGTTCAGCAATTTTCCGGGTAAGTTAAGATCCAAGTGGTCAGGTCCATACATAGTGACCAAAGTTACACCTCATGGGGCGATAGAAATAGAACACCCACTAGAGAACCGTACCTTTATGGTTAACGGTCACAGACTAAAGTTATACCATGGAGGTGAAGATACCAATCGCTCGGAAGATCCACATCCCGGGGAGGTCATGTATCTCCTCGAGAATCCTTAGAAGCGTGAGGTAACCCGTCGAGCTTAACGACGTTAAACAAAAGCCAATTACTTGTATATTAGCTGAGTTTTTACATTTTTGCAATTTAGATTAGTTTGATTTTCGTAATTTTATTGTTTTTATTAAGAAATGAGGAAGGGTAGTTGTTTTTGATGATTTCAGGGGTAAAAAGGACTTGAGTTTGGGGTCGATTTGGCGAAAACAGAAGAAAAAGAGGTTGGATGTCCAGGAGAAACCGGGAACCCGGTTTCACAAAACCGGGGACCCGGTTTTGGAGCTGGTACCAACCACTTTTAACGCAACACTTGGCGTTTGGGTAATGTCACAGCGTCAGAATCCGGGTACCCGCATTTGGCAGAACCGGGTACCCGGTTTTGGTGCTGTGATTTCTGAAAAACTCTGACCCAGCGTTTTGGTGGCTTGCGTTTTCGTGCGTTTTGATTCGCGCCATCGACACAAATCCGGGTACCCGCATTTGGCAGAACCGGGTACCCGGTTTCGGAGCTGCTGTTGGTGAAATTTTCTGGTCCAGGGTTTCAGGGTGCTGCGTTTTGGCGCGTTTTCATTCGCGCCATCGAGAAAATCCGGGAACCCGCATTCCACAGAACCGGGTACCCGGTTTCGGCGAGCAAAATCCCTGACCCAGCGTCTTGGGATCCAGCGTCTTGGTGCGTTTTGAAAAAAAAAAAAAAAAAGTCCACAATTATTTTTTTCCGCGCCGTCACAGCGACGCGGAACCGGGAACCCGGTTTGCCAAAACCGGGAACCCGGTTTGGAAGCTGTGAGAGGCGGTTTTGAGGTGGTTTAACCTAGTTTTTAGCCTCTTTTCCAAGTCTTTACCTAAAAACGCACCAATAGCCTCCGTACCTCCGAAATTCATCTACCAAAACACTATATATCATCAAATCCTACCCTCTTTCACCACAAAAACATAAGATCAACTCACCTCCTCTCCAAAATAACATCAAATCCTTAATTTTTCCCAAGATTCTTCTTCACCCAATTCCTTAAATTAAACCCAATTCCTTCTTCTCCCATACGAATTAACCAAGACCCATCTCATATTTCACCTAGTTCTTCAATTCCTAAGCCTCAAAACATCAAAATTCTAAACTTTTCCCTAAGTTTTTCATTATTTGAAGTTTTGAGTTTGGGGTGAAAAGAGATGACTAACAGAACCGGTGATTTCCGAAGAACTGCTCCTAGAAGAAAGACCACCATTGGTGGTTCTCAAGAACAAGCTATTGAGATTCCTGATTCGCGTCCTAAACGAAAAAGTGACGAGGTTAAGCTTGATTCTAACAGAAAAGAAATCACAGGTCTAAAGAGAAGATTGATTGATGAGATTGAAAGTGAGAAGGAACCAGAAGAGGAAATTGCGAAGAACATTGAGAAGGAAAATGAACAAGAGATTCCGGAAGCACCCGTTCAAAAACCTCCGCGTATGAAGATGTGGGCCCACAAGCCTAAGAGGGTTTACACTTGTTGGAATACTCAGGTTCGTGAAAGAATTGAATTTTTGAAATTTGGTGAGGAGACGAATTTTCCTAAGGGTATTATGAGTAGTGATTACAAGGAATATGCTGTGACATGTGCTAAGTTTGGTTGGAGAGAGTTACAAGAAAGGAAGCTTGAGTTCACTCCTACTTTTGTGCGAGAATTTTACGAAGGTTTAGCTACCTCACATGATGCCATTGATATCCGCAAAAAGGTAGTTCCTTTCTCTATTGAACGTATTCGGAAATCATTGAAACTACCCAACTTTTCTGGAACATGCCCCTTCCAAGAAACTCTTAATGACCCTTCTTTTGATTTTGAATCCCTTTGGGGGACCGTGCTTGTTAATGGGACTAACCCAATTCCTGAAGGTGAAAGGTATCCTGGACAATTTTACAGCAGTAGTTTGACACCTCGTGCTAAGGTTTGGTCTCGTTTCATAATACCCACTTTCTTTGGTATTAAACACACTTCCGAGTTGAAGAAAGAGCACATATTTGTTATTAAGTGTATTTTAGAGGAGAAACCATTTGATGTTGCTAAGATCATTTATGATACAATCATGGAGTTCGCGAAATCACCAATGAAACAACAAAATCTGAAGTTCCCTTGTACTATTACTCAGTTGTGTTTAGCCGCAAAGATTCCGCGTAAGGACGCAGATATTGATACTGTTTCAGTTGGTGTGAGTATAGCTTTGAGCACAATCAAGAACATCCATGAAGAGGCAACACGAGCTACAAGAAGTCCAAGAACTCCTCAATCAAAGAAAGCGAAAACTGTACCTGAGTTGGAATCGAAGATTCAGGTGTTGGAAGAGAATCAGGAGAGGATGATTGCTACCTTGGGAAACGTTACAAAAGAATTGGACCTGCTTCGAAATTTAATCCTAGGCGTAAATACACTTCAAAACGCGATTTATGATGCTGTTACGCGAGATAAAGGTCCAGAACGCAACACCGATAACCAGCCTCGCGCTGGTTAAGATACGTTTTCTAAACTTTCCTCTTAGTGTATATTAGTTTAAATGCTTTATTGAGTCTTTTCGAGTCGTGGGGACACGGCTCATTTTTGAGTTTGGGGTGGGGTTCGTTGCCTCATCCCAGTTTTTATGTGTTATTTGCTTTATTTGCTTTCAATAAAAGAATTTTCGGAGTTGCGTTTGACTATAGAAATTTTTAAATATCCCTTTAAGCATACTTTTGATGAATCTATGATAGTAAATAGTGGACTTTAGGGATTGATATAAAACGCACTTACAATTGCATGCGAACATAGGTAATTGATAGGAAAAATTAATTAACAATGCAAATGAAGTAAGCTTGTACTCAAGGAATATGTTTGGTGTGTAGAACGTGAAATCCTAATTAGTAGAGAACCCACCTAGATATGAACTAAAGACAAGCTATGTACCTAGGAAAATGATAGGGGCAGTTCTTTGTTAGCCCTTTGTGCCTTTTTAGCCTTCTATCCCTTGTATTAATTATTATCCGTCTTAGCCCACTTTGAGCCTTTAGCCTTTTCTTTGTAGCCACGATATAAGCCATTATCCCTTAGATTATTAGGCATTACCATATGACCCGCACTTGAATCACAATCCTGAGACATGTCTCGAGCTTGAGTTTGGGGTGGTGGGACCACATATGGGGAATTAAATGGGTAGGGATCGATGTGCTTTGTATGTAGCACAATTGCAGATGATATATACTTGTAACCCTTTGCCGGGAATGAAGAAAAATGAAAGAAAAAAAAAAAAAAAAATGAAAAAAAAATTTGAAAAATCATACAGTAGGAACCGGGAACCCGGATTCTTCAAAACCGGGAACCCGGTTTGCTCCTGTACAAAAAAAAAGAAGAAAAGAAGAAAAAGAAAAAAAATGAATGAATAAAACATCCGGCAAAGTGGAATTTTTCTGAAATCATCTTGTTTATAGTAGGTAGACATGGGACGCTAAATTGTTGCGTATATGGGTGAGTGAGAACATCTTTTTGAGCGTTAACTCAAGCTCGAGGACATTGTTGATGGTAAGTGAGGAGAGAGCCAAAAGCTCACTTCAAATTTACCAAATATACATCCACACCCGTCCTTAAGCCAATATTATAACCGTAAAGACCTCGTGATTCCTAAGTGCATAGTGAATTTTTAATTCTGTTGATAGGGAATACACTAGGTGGAGCGTTCAAAGCGAGTTAGGATTAATGACCACCCTATAGCCATCGTACAGAGATGAGTACAAGTGTAACCTTCAAGCATTGCGACTTTAATTTTATGATTGAGATTATTTATGTTTGATGTTGCATGATTAGTGTATGTGTATATTAGTTTCTAGAGTTTGCTATATGAGATTTATTTTGAGAATTGCTTTAGGGTTTATTTGCTAGCTTCTATTTGTTTATACGCTTACTTCTACCCCTTTGTTTTGTTTTACTTTGTCGGGACGACAAAGGTTTGAGTTGGGGGTCTTGATGTCTCCCTAATTGTTCTTATTTTAGACCCTTGGGAGACATCATTTTTGGTGTTTATTTGATTAATATGATAGACTTTTGGACTAAATTTGCAATAATCCGGAATTACCTTTTTATTTCTAGCATTTTTAATTTATTAAACTTTTGCGCGTAATATTGGTATTTTTAGTGTAAAGTTTACAGGTTTTAGATGTTAGCTAGGAGAGGAATCCGAGGAGAAAGTCAAAGATCGTGAATTAGAGTCAAGAGTTGAAGACAAATCCCGAAGATATTATTTTTAGAGCTGAAAATCCACTTTCCAGGCCATAGATTGCTGATTTCGAGGTGCTTAAGCGATGATTTAGCCGCTGACCTTTGAAGAGAAATCATTCCTTATCGAGTTACGGAACTTTAGCAACTGGAATGAGGTCAATCGGAGTTGTAACGCATCGGGAAAAGCTGTTTTAGTGAAGGCCTATCATCAGTTACGGGATTTTGGGCTTAGAAAGTGGGCTTGGACATTTAATTAGGCTTTTATTTTCTGGTCCAAGCCCTAGTCCGAATTTTTACTTATAAAAGGAGGTCTGGACTTCTATTTTTTAGAGAATTCACTTTCCACAAGATTAAAAACACCAGAGAAGCTACAGCAGGAAGAAAGGAGAAGCTACAAGAGCTGGAGTGGGTCTATAGCTCCGTTCGTAGTCATTCTGATTCCGAAAATTAGGTTTTTCTTATATTTTAACTTTGTAACGAATATGAATTCCATTTCTTTTTATTTTGTTTTTAATTTTAATATGAGCTAAATTTCCATTAGTGCTTGAGAACAAACTATGGGTGAATCCTAGTTTTATTTTATAACGAATGTTGACTTTGGGTTTCTGTTAAATTAAATTAAATTAGGGCTTTTACTCTTTTCGACAATTTGTGAATGTTTACTGATTTTAGAGTCGCGAACTAAAATTAGGTATTAGTATCTAAGCTATTCCATATATGTGGCGTATGGATCATCCTGACGGGGGGTTTAGGTACAGAAATAATTGTTCAATCTAGGATAAAAACTATTGATTCTGACGAACTTAGTTAATCCTAGGGCCAATGTGGTAATAAAGCTTAATCATCCAACAGTGGATCATATTTACCCTGACGGGACTAGTGACACTTTAGGATTGCCTTATAGTCCACCCTGACGGGGGTATAAGGAATTTAGAATCCCGACCATTGTAATTGACTGATTTAGCCCTTAAACAACATAAGTTAGAAAGTAAAATTAGGAGGATCCTTGCGTTCTCAAGTACTACATCTCATATTGCGTTTTCACTTATTTTACTTGCGTCTTATCTTTTACTTGCATTATTATTTTATCTTTCATTTAGTTATAATAAACAAAACCAAAACAAACAATTTATTGTCTTTTATTTTCATAAGTGCATCAATCGCTATTTGCATAAACATTGTGATCAACCATCCGTCCTTGGAACGAATCTGATTATCAGAATTACTACTTGGGACAACCGTACACTTGCGGTTGTGGTTCGATTATTATTTGCATTTATTTAGAACACACAAAGGACCACCAATGAATCTTAGAAGAACTCTTGATAGCTTGATGATCTTGAAGGTGTTTAATGGTGTTTTTTGATGAATTTGATGAATAAATTGTGTTTATGGAAGATGGAGGAGAGAATTATTGATGTTATTGTGTTTGTTGTAGAAGTTTAATCAAGCTTCAAGGTCTATTTATAAGGTTGGGAGCTGGAAAATTCGTATGGGAGAGGCTAGGGTTTACACTTGATAAGGTAAGAAGTGTATAAGGCAATAACTCTTCCAAAACGACATGCGAGACGGCATACAGGGGCTGATGGCCGGCATACCGGTGCTGGACGTGTGTCTTTCTCTACTTCTCGGCCTTGTACCCAAGACGCTACCCGTGGCCACATGTTTTTGTTCTGCCGGCATGCCGGTGCTGCTTTTTGTCCAGGGGTGAACTCCGTCAAAATACCTGAGGCGAGCTACCCGAGGGCACGAGTTTTTCATATGGCAGGCATACCGGGATTCTGACCGGCATACCAGTGCGACTCGTGTGATTTTTTCTACCTCTCGGCAAACAACCCGAGCCTTGGACCCGTGGGCACGTGTTTCTACTCCACCGGCATATACCGGAAATCTCGCCGGCATACCGGTCAGAGCAGCAGATTTTTTTTTTCTTTTTCGATCCTTAGCACCCCAAATTCAATTCCTGCAAAATTTCGCACATTACCTTTCTCATTTCTTTTTAAAAGTAGACACTAAAACTCGACACTAGCTTAGAATTATACACTAGGAATGGAAAAACATAAAGCAATAAACTAATATACAATGAACTGGCTTTTGTTTAACGTCGTTAAGCTCGACGGGTTACCTCTCGCGTTTATGCAGCTTCAAGGAGGTACATGACCTCCCCAGATGTGGATCTACCATGCGATTAGTATCCTCGCCTCCATGATAAACTTTCAATCGATGGCCAATCACCATGAAGGTGCGGTTCTCGATTCGATGTTCAATCTTTATCGCTCCATGAGGCGTAACTTTGGTCACAATGTAAGGACAAGACCACTTCGATCTCAACTTCCCCGGATAATTACTGAACTTGGAGTTGTATTTCAGGACCTTCTGTCCCACTTCAAACTTTTTCACACAGATACGGTTATCATGCCACCTCTTAGTATTATCCTTATAGATTTAGCATTCTCATAGGCATGTAACTGAAACTCATCAAGTTCATTCAATTTCATCATACGATTCTCACCGGCCAAAGTAGGATCTAAGTTCAACGGAGCTATTGCTCAATATGCACCCAATTCAAGTTTAAGAGGTAAGTGACAAGCCTTACCATAAACCATACGATACGAAGATGCACCAACATGAGTTTTGTACGTAGTGCGATAGGCCCATAAAGCATCATCTAACTTCATTGACCAATCTTTTCTTGTAGGACCAACAGTCTTCTCTAGGATAGATTTTACCTCTCGGTTTGAAACTTCTGCTTGACTGTTTCCTTGTGGATGATACGCGGTAGAAACACGATGTCTTATCCCATTCTTCTCTAGCACTGTCTTCAGATATTTGTTCACGAAGTGTGAACCTCCATCACTGATAATAACTCTGGGTGTACCATGTCTAGTGAAAATATGAGACTTCAAGAATTTAATCACTACTCGCGAATCATTGGTTGGTAGAGCTACAACCTCTACACATTTAGACACGTAATCAACAGCTAATAGGATGTATAGATTTCCGTTGGATGGTACAAAAGGACCCATGAAATCAATACCCCAAACATCAAATATTTTAACTTCAAGAATGTTGTTACGCGGCATATCATCCCTCTTGGATATATTACCAGTAAACTGGCATTGATGGCACTTCTTAACATACTCATGACAATCCTTATGCAATGTAGGCCAATAAAAACCGGATTGTAATACCTTAGCAGCTGTGTGGTCGTCCTTGAAGTGTCCTCCATAAGGTGAATCGTGACAACCCGCAACCACTGATTGAACGTCTTTCTCAGGTATACATCTCCTCAACATCTGATCACTACACACTTTGTGGAGGAAAGGATCATCCCAAAAGAACTGTTTAGCACGGCTCATCAATCTCTTCTTGTCTTGTGAAGTGGCTCCTTTGGGAAAGTTACCACTTACAATAAGATTTGCAATACCAGCATACCACGGAGCAACATCGTAAACCGAAAATAGGCCTTCATTGGGGAATGTTTCGTTAACTAGCTCAGGACTACTATTCGACTCCAAACCTTCAAGACGTGACAGATGATCAGCAACTTGATTTTCACACCCTTTCTATCTTGAATCTCCAAATCAAACTCTTGTAGCAACAAGACCCATCTAATCATTCGTGGCTTCGCATCTTTCTTCTACATAAGGTACTTAATAGCGGAATGATCGGTGAATACAACAATTTTCGCCCCAAGGAGATAGGAACGAAATTTGTCAAAGGCATAAACAACAGCTAAAAGCTCCTTTTCAGTTACCGTGTAATTAATCTGAGCACTGGTGAAGGTCTTGCTTTCATAATAAATCGAGTGGAACACTTTATCTTTTCTCTGACCCAACACCGCACCCATAGCAAAATCACTAGCATCACACATAACTTCAAAGGGAATTTTCCAATCAGGTGGCAGCACAATCGGCGTAGTAACAAGTTTCTCTTTGAGCTCTTGGAATGCCTTCATGCAAGCTTCATCAAAAAGGAATTTGGTGTCCTTTTCGAGTAATTTGCACAAAGGTTTTGAAATTTTTATGAAGTCCTTGATAAAACGACGATAAAACCCAGCATGGCCTAGAAAACTCCTTACCCCTTTTACAGAAACAGGAGGGGGAGAGCTTTGATAACTTAAATCTTTGCACGATCAACTTCTAACCCAGCACTTGATACCTTGTGTCCCAACACTATACCTTCGCTAACCATAAAGTGACACTTCTCCCAATTCAAGACCAAATCGGTTTCCTTACATCTAATCAATACTTTTTCTAGATTTTGCAAACAATCATCAAAGTTATCTCCAAAAACAGAAAAGTCATCCATGAATACCTCAAGAAATCAATCAATCATATCTCCAAAGATTGCCATCATGCAACGTTGGAAAGTAGCAGGTGCATTACATAGTCCAAATGGCATCCTTCGGTATGCGAAAGTACCAAAAGGACATGTGAATGTAGTTTTATGTTGGTCATCAGAATCTACGCAAATTTGGTTGTAACCGGAATACCCATCTAAGAAACAATAATACTCTCTACCGGCTAACTTGTCCAACATCTGATCAATGAAAGGGAGTGGAAAATAGTCTTTCCTAGTAGCCTGGTTCAACTTTCGATAATCCATACAAACTCTCCAACCAACAACGGTCCTCGAGTGTATGGCTTCATTCTTGTCATTCATGATGGTAGTCATACCACCTTTCTTCGATACGCATTGAACTGGACTCACCCAATCGCTACTAGCTATGGGGTAAATGATCCCCGCATCTAGTAGCTTGATCACTTCTTTCTTTACCACTTCCTTCATCGCAGGAATCAATCTTCTCTGTCCTTCAATTGAACGTGTACTATTGTCTTCTAGAATGATCTTGTGTTGGCAATAGGAAGGGCTAATACCTTTGATGTCAGCAATAGTCCAACCTATCGCCTCTTTATTGGCTCTTAGTACACGCAACAGTTTGTCTTCTTGAGGACCTGTTAAAGTAGCTGACACAATAATAGGTAGAGTATCATTAGCACCTAAATATGCATACCTCAAGTGTGATGGGAGTGGTTTATCTTCTGGCTTCGGGGGAGATTCAATAGATGGTTTCTTTGGAGGCTCAATCCCCCCTGCATCATGTAATGGTTCGTAGGCTAGATGCCTATACTTTGGATTCTCAGAATTAAGAGATGCCACTGTTTCGGCAAGCTCTTCCATCATCTCCGGTATATCTAATGTTAAAGCAGCCTGCAAGATGTCATCATAATTAAAGCAATCAAATACCTCTTGTGTGGCGTGTTCTGCTATATCCATTCAGAAACAATCTCCGGGAACGTATGGAAATTTCATGGCTCGAAATACATTCAATTTGACCTCCTCGTCTTGGATTCTCATGGTTAATTCTCCATTTTCTACCTCAATTAAAGTACACCCCATGGCTAGGAATGGTCGTCCCAAGATGATGGGGACATTCCTATCTGCGTCGTATTCAAGAATAACAATATCAACGAAAGTACCTGCCTTGACGAGGACATCTTTGATTCGTCCCTCAAGATGCATGAGGGATTTATCTGCCGTTTGTAGGACCACAGAGGTAGGTCTCATATCACCAATTTCCAGCATATCAAAAATAGATTTATGCATGAGATTAATACTCGCGCCTAAATCTCATAAAGCTTTCCCTTTCCACTCAATACCAATCAAGATTGGAAGCGTAAAACTTCCAGGATAAAGTAGCTTCGGTGGCAATATGCTCTTACAGATGGCAATACACTCTTCAGGTAATCCTACCATTTCATTATCACAGATGGCGTAAAACTTCCAGGATCTTAGCGGTTAATGCAGTTTCTATGTCCAAATTTAAAGTACCTCTCTCAGAAGCTCTAATCGATGAGTTCGAGGATTGCCAACTCATTTCATTCTTCACAATTCGGTCCATGATGATCAGAGCTTGATCAGTTGTGACCATCATGAGACCACCTTGGCACATAGTATCGATTTTGTCTTTCGCAGCTTCACCTATACTTCGATAAATTATCCCAAGCTGTAATTCAAGAGAGTACCCATGTAATGGGCACTTGCGTAATAAGGATTGAAAACGAGCCATGCAACGCCTACAGTTTCTCCTAGCTCTTGGCGAAAACTAACAATATCTAATTGCCCACTAAGTCGAACACTTTGAGGATACTACCTGTCGAAAAAGGTTGTTTGAAGTTGATCCCAAGTCAAGATCGCGTTGTGTGGTTGTTGATCATACCACTTACTCGCTCCTCCGGTGAGGAAGAATGGAAACATATGAAAGTACATTTGCTCTTGGGTTACTCCAGGGGTGACATATGCATCACAGATTTGCATTAACTTGTACATGGCGCGAATAGGATCTTCACGAGCTGCACCATTACAGGGCCGGTCCTGACCTTTTGGGGGCCTAAGGCGAACTTTAGAAAAGGGGCCCTTAAAAAAAATTATAACTTACATAAATAAAATAAAAAAACCAAAATATAATAAGGAAAACGACTAAATAAGTTTAAAAAAAAAACACAAACAAATTTATCACTTGAACACTCATCTTTTTACAGTTTTTGATGCAAATTCACTAATATTTTTAAGTCTAAAAATAATTAATATCACTTATATGCAAAAATAATTAATAAATTAACAATCTAATTATAATTTACTTTTCTAATTAATTAGATATAAATAAAATAAATTATAAACTATAAAATTTATAACTATTCATATAATAATTTTTTAAGTATAAACCTAATTATTTTGAAAAGATAAAATAATTAAATAAATATAATCTAGATAATATATATTCTAACAAAAAAAAAGCATATATAAAAGTTATAAATAATAAAATAATATTTTAATGAATTAAAAAATAAATTAGAAAAAAATACATACCTTTGATTATTAAAGGAGACACGCACGCTATTCTTTATTTTTTCCAATCAGGCCAGCCGCCACACGTTGACTATTGTATATTAGTCTTCAACTTTTTATTAATTATAGTATAGTGAGTAGTATTGAATATAAGATTTTTTTATCGGACGAATGAACAAAGCATTATTAACTATTGATATATATACAATTTTTGACTTGGTCAACAAGTTATTTTAATTTTTTGTTTCTTTTAAATTGAGCTGGTATATTAAGTTGGGCCTTTTTAATTTTTTTACCTATAATATTTTATACATAAAATAAATTTGGGGGCCCTAAAATTTTCATTTATTGGGGGGCCCAAGGCCATGGCCTCCTTGGCCTACCCCCAAAACCGGCTCTGCACCATTATACTGTCCAACAGTTGTAAACTGATTAATCATACTCGCGTCTGGTCTGAATCGAATTCCTTGAATTGCGGGAGGACGGAGTCCTAGTGGTGGTATACGAAAAGGTCTATAGTTGTTCGGTTGGAAGATCTGCAGTCCATTATATTGAAGTACTCTACCATTATTATTGAGTTGTTGTTGATCTCCGGGAGGAATTGGTATTTGTACTCCTACCGGTGGAACTGGTAACACCGGTGGAACTGGTACTACTGGTGGAACTATTGAAAGAACGTTTTCATCCAACTGAATCACGGGATTCTCAACTAAATTTTCCATTGCTTCTTCTAACCTTGCTTGTTCTCTAGCTTCTTTATCTCTTTTGTTTTTCTCTCGAACTAGGCTTTCGAAATTATCAAGGATTATGATATCTCCAAGCATATACCAAAAACCTGTAAATATGAGAAAGCAAGAACAACCCAAAGCGAAAAACTGAAAAATAAAAATTAAAAATAAACTAAAAACTAGCAACTAAAACACTTACGGCTAACACCGTGGTCACACGCTACCGTTCCCGGCAGCGGCGCCAAAAACTTGGTGTCTCCTAGTGTGTTCTAAATAAACACACCTAAAAAGGCAAGACACGTACCGCAAGTGTACGGGTCGTCCAAGTAATATCCGGTAAACAAGATTTCGATCTCAGGGACGGATTAGGTATGATTAAAATATTATGCAATAAATAAAAATAGTTGCTTGAATGAAAAGTAAAAGTAAAGAAATAGATTTTTATTTGATTTTTGTTTAAAGGACTAAAGTGCAAATAAAGTAAAAATATTATCTAAATTAAAACTAATGCAAGAAAATAAATATGAAGAGACGAAAAGATGAGAGAATAGTACTTGAGTCACGCTAGGTTTCACCAAAATAAACTTAATCAATGCTTCTTCTAAGGGACAAATTAGTAACTAGTAATAGTCGGGATTCTAGATTTCCCTAACCCCCGTCAGGGTGGACTTAGGAGCTATTCTCAGATGTTACAAACCCCGCCAGGGCGATCATAATCCACCTTTGAATGCCAGGTTCTCTACCCAATTGGCTATAAGATTAACTAAGTCCGTCAGGATCAATAATTTTTATCTTACGTTTATTACCTATGTCAGTAATTAAACCCCCCATCAAGATGATCACTTCCCCACCAAAGTGAATAGCTTAATTACTCAAACCTATATCTAATTAGCCAAATTAAATATAGTTAAATTAACCTACGATAACAAATAATACTAAATTACTCATTTCGAATTAAATTATAAAAATCCCAAATCAGAAAGCATCAATTAAATAAATTAGGTTCAACCCATATAGCGATTCTCAAACACTTAAGAAGTTTAGCTCATAACGGAAAATAAAACTAAAACAAATAAATTAAAGGACATAATGTTTTACAGAAAGAAAATAAATAAAACCAAATGAAGAGGTTGGGTTTGGCCTTGAATTGGAGAAGATGACTACTCCAGCTCTTAGCTTTCTTCCTTCCTGCTTGCTCTGACTTGAATCCTTAAGCCTCTTTGATAATTATATGAAGTGTGTTTAAAATAGGAGGAAACGGGGTGTATTTATAGGTGTTAGAAAGACCTAGGTCGAATTTACTTGGAGTGGAAGAAAAGTCAAGAACTCTTTAATTCGTAACCCTAAAATCTTGGAAAGGTAAGATTAAGCTGCTGATTTGTTGTGGTCATATCTCCTTCAATACTTATCCGTTTGACGTGTTCCAATATATAAAACCGCTTGTATCCGAAAGCTCTTACCATTGGTGCATACCACTCGGCCAAATTCCTAGCCAATCTTAAGTTATGGACTCGTCTTTGAAACGTGGCTGGAATTTCAAATTCATATGGCAGCTTTATCTTTTCCTGCTTAGCATATATCTTTCCTTAATCTTCTTATTTCCTTGTAAATCTCTTTCCTTCACCTCTTTGACTTGACTTAGTCTCTAATTAATTACCATATATCTTTTAAAGCTTCACATTAAATAAATAATTAAACCACATATGCTTTAAAAAATAATAAATTAATAATCAAGACTAGAAATAGGAAAGTGCACTCTAAAATTAGAAACTCGACTCAAATACTTACTAACACACTAAAAATAAGCTAAGACTCTAATTCTCACTTCTCCACCTTGCATTGAAATTTAAGAACATACTAACTTTGCACTAAAAATAATCAAATTAACGCACAAAAGCTTTAAAAATGCAAATAGTCTAATTTCATGGGGAGAAAGTGCAATATGACGAAATATGCATGAAAATCTAGCTAATAAGTCAATAATTCACCTAAAATGATGTCTCCAGAGGGCTAATATTTAGAACAAATAGGGAGACATCATAAATACATCCAAAGCAACACTTAAAATAAATCTCATATAACAAACATTAGGAATTAATATACACATACACTTATCATGCAAAATCAAACACAGATAATATCAATCTTAAAATTAACTTTACAATGCTAGAAGATTACACTTGTACTTATCTCAATATGATGGCTATAGGGTGTCCATTGATCCTCACTCGCTTTGAACGCTCCACTTAGTATACTCCCTATTAGCTGAATTACAAATCTATGCTCCTAGGAATCACGAGGACTTTATGGTTTTAGCTTAGGCTTAGGGACGGTATGGTATGTATGAGCTTTTGGTTCTCTCCTCACTTACCATCAACAACTGTCCACGAGCTTTAGTTTACACTCGAATAATGTTCTCACTCAACCCATTTGATGCGCTAATTTAGCGTCCCCATGTTAACCCAATACATACTAAGATAATTTCTACAAAATTCCACTTTGCCGGATATTTATTCTTTCTTTATTTTCTTTTTCATTTCTTTTCTTTTTCTTTTTTTTCCACAGGAGCAAACCGGGTTCCCGGTTAGTGATAACCAAGTTCCCATTCTTACTGTATTGACAATTTTCGTTTCATTTTTTTTTAATCCCGGCAAAGGGTTACAAATGATGATATCATCTGAAATTTCTCCTTAATACAAACACGTATAATTCCCTCCCAATGTAATTACCATAGATGGACCCACCACCCCAAACTCAAGCTCGAGACAGGTCTCAGTATCGTGATTCATGTGAGGGTCATATGGATATGCCTAATAAACTTAGGGGGTATGGGCTTATATCGTGGTGACAAAAGAAAAGGCTTTAAGGCTCAAAATTGGCTAAAAAGGATAAAATTAATACAAGGGGTAGAATGCTAAAAATGTCTAAAATAGCTTAACAAAGAACTGCCCCTATCATTTTCCTAGTTACATAGCTTGCCTCTAGTTCATATCTAAGTGGGTTCTCTACTAATTTGGATCTCACGTTCTACAAACCAAACATTTTCCTTAAGTACAAGTTTACTTCTTTTGCATTGTTCGTTAATTCTTTCCATCAATTACGTAGGTTTGCATGCAATTAAAGTGTGTTTTATACTTCTATATTTATTTTTGCATGCAATTATGTTTCCTAGGATCATTTATTTTTTTCTATTCTTCATCTTCATCTATATTTATTATTTGACTACCCTACTGTTTTTATCTTTACTGTATCGGGACGATACAACTTTGAGTTGGGGGTCTTGATGTCTCTCTATTTTTGATAAATTAATCTATACTTGAGACATCATTTTAGGGTTATATAGTTACTAATTTTGGGATTTTCCCCATTTATTCATACTTTACTCTTTCGTGTCTTGTTTTAGGTGTTTTGCTATTTTACGAGCTTTTACACGTAATTTGTGTAGCACTTAGATATATGGAAGATATTACACTTATGAAAACTGATTTGAAAAGGAAAAGTAAAGGAAAACCTTTAGTCAAAGTATAAAAGGAAGAGTTTGGATATATTTGAAATGTAAAGGAGCTGCCAAAACTGCACATGTGTCCATTAATTAATTTACTACAGAAATTCGGTCTTGAATTAGAGAGATATTTTTATATGAGCAGCTAGATCTTTTCAACGCAGTCGTTTGCATATAAAGAACGTCAAAATCCGATAAGTAACAAAGTAGATATGACCAAACCAAAATCTGCTAAGGTTTATCCCTTCCTACAAGTTAGGAATACGAAGTTTGTAAAATCTGGACCCCTTAACTTGGGAATTACTCCTAATTTCAACCAAGAGTCTATATATACTCATTCCTACCTTAGAAAACTCATCCTTGGTAAGCTTTTAATCATCTAAAGACCAAGAGGAAGCCTACATCAAGATAAGAGAAGATCAGAAGGAGTTGGATAACAAATCATGCCTTCCAAATCCTTCAAATTTGTAATCGTTTTTCTTTCTTTCTCTAGTATGAACTAATTCTATTTTAGCTTGAGATTAGCATATGGGTATGAAACCTAGACTTGTTTTACATCTATTTTGATTTGGAATATCTTTTACATTTAATTGAATTAGTGATTTATTCTCTGCTTTTATGTATTTTGATTTATTGTTTGTAGTTCTTGCGGTGTACAATGTATAGGATTACCTTAATAGTAGTTAGATGGTCACTCAGAAGGGGCGTCTAATTATTGAAACACCACTGATGTCTCCCTAATTGTTCTAATTCTTAGCCCCTTGGAGACATCCTTTTAGGTGAATAAATGAGTTATTTGATAGACTTTTAGGCTTAATTGATCATATTGCAGTTTCTCCCCTTGGAAATTAACTATTTGCAGAATCTGAGCTTTTGTGCGTAAATTTGACTATTATTAATGCAAAGTTAATAGGTTCTTGAAATTCATGAAAGACCAATCCAAGGAGAAAAAGTGAGAATAAAGTCTAAGTGTATTTTAGAGTGTTAGGAAATGATTTTTAGTCGAGTTTCTATTTTTAGAGTACACTTTCCTATTTCGATTTCTTGATTTATTTATTTATTCTTTTTAAGCATATGCGGTTTAATTATTTATTTAATGTGAAGCTTTAAAGAGATAAATGGTAATTACTTAGAGACCAAGTCAAGATAAAGATGAAAGGAAAGAAGATTTACATGGAAATAAGAATATTTAGGAAAGATTTATTCAAAGGAGGAAAAGATAAAGCTGCCTTTTGAAATCTGAAATTCAGCCACGTTTTAGGAATTAAATCATAATAAAATATTGGCTTGGATTCTGGACGAGTGGTCTGTACCAATAGAAAGAGCTTTCCAAGACAAGTGGTTTCATATATTGGAACTTCTCAAACGGATAAGTATTGAAAAAGATATGACCAAATCAAATCAGCAAAATCTTATCTTTTAGAGCTACGAATTTTAAGAGTCTTTGCCTTGTCTTCCACTCCAAGTAATTCGACCTAGGGCTTGCTAACACCTATAAATACACCCCTTAGACCTCATTTTTCAGTACCTCTCACAATTCATTCAATATATACATCCTTAGAGAGAGCGTCAAGGGGCAGAAGCAAGAGCAGAAGCTGGAGACTGTCTATATCTCCAACAACAGTTCGAGCCAATTCCTCTATCTAGGTTCTTATTTTATTTATGTTATTAGGAACATGTATATTATTAATTTCCTTATTGTTTTTACTTTCAATATGAGCTAAACCTTAATTACTTGAGAATCGCAATAAAGGGATGAACCCTAATTAATTTAATTTATGTTTTGAATTTGGGATTGCATGATTTAAATAGGATTGAGTTTTATATATTGGTTATTACTTTGTTTTTATTACTAATTCTTTTCCGCGCAACTAGAATTAGCTGTTAGTATTTGGGCTATTCACTTTAGTGGCGAAGTGATCATCCGACAGGGGGGTTTGAATACAGATCTAGGTAATACCCGTGTAATGTCCGTTATTGACCGACAGGCTTAACTAGTTACATAGCCAAAGAGGTAAAATCTTATCATCCGAAAAGCCATATTCGACCATGCAGGTGTTTATGATACTTTAGGATAGCTTCTAGGTCCACCCGACAGGGGGCTAGGAGATATTAGAGTCCCGACTAATATTATAATTCCAATTCTACCCTTAAACATAGCATAGATTATATTGATTAAGTGGATTCCTTGCGAGACTCAAGTATAGCTCATATCTGCATCTTAGTCCTTTAGTATTTATTTTCTGTAATTTATTTTCTTGCATTCTTAGGATCAATAGAAAAACCAAATAAATATTTTTCATCTTTTATTTTCTGTATTTGCAATTACTACTACTTGTTTATTGAACACTTGGGTTATACCAGTCCATTCCCTGAGAACGAATCCGACTTATCGGAGTATTACTTGGACAACCGTACACTTGCGGTTAAGTGGTTCCTCTATTTTGCACTTAATTTTATAACACCCTAGGACCCACCAAGTTTTTGGCGCCGCTGCCGGGGATTGCAGCGTGTGACCCCGGTGTTTAATCTTTAAGTAGTTTTAATTGTTTATTTATTTTTATTTTTCAGTTTTACGCTTGGTTTTTGTTTTTGTTTTGTTTTTACAGGTTCTTGATTTAGGTAATGTTCAAGAGATTTGATTGAAAGATGTATAGAGGACATTACCCAGATCCCGATCCATATGACTATTGGGAAGACTCTGCGGGACAACAACAATGGGGTAGTAACTTCTACCAACAACCTTATCAATACCCGTAAGAGCAAGGATGGAACAATCAATGGATCGGGAATAATCAACAACAAACACCATGTCACTATCAACACGAACATGAATGGAACAACCAGTGGGTTGAAAATATTCAACAACCTCCACAAACTGAACAAATTTCCCAGTTATATAGATCAATTACAGAACTCATGGGCTTATATGAACAATCGCGGAAGTTAGCAGATGAACAAGATTCTCGCTTGCAAGAAATGCAAAAGGAGTTAAACGAAATAGAATCCATACTTAATTCTCAGCATTCTGCCGATAGTATCAAGTCTTATGAAGAGGAAGATCAACTGGAAGAAGTAGTTGAGGAGGAGGTGTTGAAGGAAGATATTAGTGATAGTGATATGACCATCATGCCGGTTATAAATGAAAACCACCATGTGGTTGACAATTCTATTAGCATGGTGGAAGAAGGAGTAGCAACGAAAATCCTAGAAATTGAAACTGAGGTTGCTATTCCTATGGTGCGTGCACATGATCATGATACAGAACGCAACCAAGAAAAAGAGGTGATCGAGATTATTAAGATTCCACATCAAGAATATGACGAAGTAATACTGGAAGATTGGGTTGAAAGCGAAGAAGAATGTGAAGTGGTTGAGGAATCAATCGAAGAATTCAAAGTTCACAATAAAAGAGAAATCGAATCCCCACCACAAAAAGTTCACCAATCACTATCTCCACCACAACTCATCATTAGAGATAACATATTGGAATCACCTCTATTACTAAAATGGATCAATAGGTGCTACGCAAGAAAGGTGCTACACCGCGAGAGTAAAGCGGCAAGGAGAAGCACCTACCCACCACACTTTAAAGAGGAACGCGAGATTAAGGAGAATAAAAAAGAGCTTATACCGTTGAGGACGGTTATCTACTATCGTGTGGTGAAGAACGAGTTTCGCCATGAGAGCAAGGAGGCGAAACGAAGATACTACCCTCCCCCTTTCAGAGATCGATTGAATAAAAATTTAAGGGGGAAGGTTTCAAAGCTTACATACCAAGGACGAGGCGAATTCAAGCGGAGGAGAACCGCAAGGGCCTCAATACCATCTTCAAGGAAGGTAACGCGTCGAACTTAAAGACGTAATAAACAAAAGTGCTTCTTGGGAGACAACCCATGTTTTAATTGCTTTAAGTTTTTGTCGAGTTTTAGTGTCTACTTTTAAAAGAAATGAGAAAGGTAGTGTGTTATTGGTGCAGGAATTGAAAAAAGGAATCACTTGGAAAAATTCGCAGGTCGGTCCGGTGCACCGCACCAGACCCCCGGTAGACCGCGCCTGAAAAACCCGTACCACGGGGTGGCCCCCACGGGTTTTATACAGAAAGGAAAAAAAAATTTGATGCGCGGTCCGGTATACCGCGTGAGATGTCCGGTATACCGCAGGAGGGAAAAACCCGTACCACGGGTTAGGTACTGCGGGTTTTTTGACGGAGTTGGTGCGGACTACCCCATGCACCGCACCCCTACACCGCAGGGCAAAAACCCGTGCCATGGGGTGCTAGCACGGGGTCAAGACAGGAGCGAGAAAAAACGAAACAACAGAAGCTGCGGTACACCGCGGCTTAGGTCCGGTACACCGCGCCATGGCGGTTTGTGAGGAGTTTGAGGCCCATTCAACTTCTTACCTTGTCAAGATCAAACCCTAGCCTTCCCCAATACGAATTTTTCAGAACTTAACCCTTATAAACCTGCACAAAGACCACTACAACACCAAAGAACATTAAATCCTTCCTCCTAATCCATTCCAAACACACATCCAACACCACAATCCTTCAAGAAAATCAAGAAATCTTCTCCTTCAACCTTAAGCCTCTTCATCAAAGCTTCAATCCTATTCATTAAACCTTCCTCAAGCTATTAAATATTGATTACCCATCTCATATAACACCTAAATCCTTCATTACAAATCCTCAAAACATCAAATTTCAAAACTCTTCTCTAGTTCTTGATTATTTGAAGTTTTGAGTTTGGGGTTCATTGAGATGACGAAGATTGGAAGGTCAAGAATACCATGAAGAGGAAGAAGAAGTTGAAGAACCTTGTATTACTTTTGGGTGTTGAAAGATGTAGTTGAAAGAATTTTGGGAGGATAATCATGGAGAGGTGATTGAAACCCATAGGAAAAATCACAAAAGAGTTGGAGCTTATGCAAATAATATTACGTAGTGTGAGCAGTGTTCAACATGCCACCTACGCAACACAAGGAGCTCAACCTACACGCAACCATGGAAACCAGCTTCGTGCTGGTTCAGATACGTTTTCCTATCCCTTTCTTATTTGTTTTAATTGTTTAATTTCTTTCTTGAGTCTTTTTCGAGTCGTGGGGACACGACTCATTTTTGAGTTTGGGGTGGGGTTCGTTGCCTCAACCCAATTTTATGTGTTTTACAGTTTTTTTTTTTAAATTTTAGTTTGAGGAATGTTTTGACTGTAGAGCTGTAGAGTGTTTTAAATGCCCCCATCAAGCATGCTTTTTATAAATTTATGATAGAAAATAGTTGACTTTAGGAGTTAGTGTAAAACTGTACTTAGATTGCATGCAAATATGAGATAATTTATAGGAAGAATTAATGAACAATGCAAAAGAAGTAAACTTGTGCTTAAGGATAATGAGTGGTTTGTAGAACGTGAGATCTAAATGAGTAGAGAACCCACTTAGGTATGAACTAGAGACAAGTTGTGTAAATAGGAAGATGATAGAGGCAGTTCTTTGTAAGCCCTTTGAATCCTTTTTGGTCGTCTAACCCTGAATTAATTTTATCCTTCTTAGACAAATTTTTAGCCTTTAAGCCTTTCTGTTGTCGCCACATTATAAGCCAATATCCCTTTAGATTGTTAGGCATGACCATATGACCCGCACTTGAATCACGATCCTGAGACTTCCTGTCTTGAGCTTGAGTTTGGGGTGGTGGGTCCACTATATGGGAATTTACATTGGGATGGGATTTTTGAGCTTATCAATGATGCTCTGTGCTTTATATGATGCCGATTCACAGGTTTATTATATTGTAACCCTTTGCCGGGGTAATAGTGAATGGAAAAGAAGCTTCGAGCTCAAGTTATGAATAGGCATAACTATGAAAAATAGCATGATATCTCAACATTAAAAAGAGAGTCATAGCTATACAAGAGAAAAGAAAAAATGAATGATTTAAAAAGAAAATATATTCGGACCGGCAAAGTGGAAATTTTTAAGTGAATCATCCTTAGTGCTTATTGGGTTAATTCGGGGACGCTAATTAAGCGCGTCAATTGGGTTGAGTGAGAACGTAATTCGAGTGTAAACTCAAGCTCTTGGACAGTTTTGTTGATGGTAAGTGAGGAGAGAGCCAAAAGCTCACTTCAAATTTACCAAAAATACATACCATACCGTCCTTCAGCCTATGCTAAAACCGTAAAGACCTCGTGATTCCTAGATGCACAGTGAGTTAATAGGGATTATTCTAAGTGGAACATTCAACACAAGTAAGGATCGAGGAACACCCTATAGCCACCATCTTGCGATAAGTAATAAGCGTAACCTTCTAGCATTGTGAAATTAATTTTAGATTGATATTGTTTTATATTTGATTTTGCATGATAAGTGTAGATGTATATTAATTCCTAGGTTAGACTATATGAAATTTGTTTTAAGCTTTGCTTTGGGATTATTTACTAGATTCTACCTTCTGCATTCACCTAAAAGATCCTTTGTTTTTATTTTACTTTGTCGGGACGACAAAGGTTTGAGTTTGGGGTCTTGATGTCTCCCTAATTGTTCTAATTCTTAGCCCCTTGGAGACATCCTTTTAGGTGAATAAATGAGTTATTTGATAGACTTTTAGGCTTAATTGATCATATTGCAGTTTCTCCCCTTGGAAATTAACTATTTGCAGAATCTGAGCTTTTGTGCGTAAATTTGACTATTATTAATGCAAAGTTAATAGGTTCTTGAAATTCATGAAAGACCAATCCAAGGAGAAAAAGTGAGAATAAAGTCTAAGTGTATTTTAGAGTGTTAGGAAATGATTTTTAGTCGAGTTTCTATTTTTAGAGTACACTTTCCTATTTCGATTTCTTGATTTATTTATTTATTCTTTTTAAGCATATGCGGTTTAATTATTTATTTAATGTGAAGCTTTAAAGAGATAAATGGTAATTACTTAGAGACCAAGTCAAGATAAAGATGAAATGAAAGAAGATTTACATGGAAATAAGAAGATTTAGGAAAGATTTATTCAAAGGAGGAAAAGATAAAGCTGCCTTTTGAAATCTGAAATTCAGCCACATTTTAGGAATTAAATCATAATAAAAGATTGGCTTGGATTCTGGACGAGTGGTCTGTACCAATAGAAAGAGCTTTCCAAGACAAGTGGTTTCATATATTGGAACTTCTCAAACGGATAAGTATTGAAAAAGATATGACCAAATCAAATCAGCAAAATCTTATCTTTTAGAGCTACGAATTTTAAGAGTCTTTGCCTTGTCTTCCACTCCAAGTAATTCGACCTAGGGCTTGCTAACACCTATAAATACACCCCTTAGACCTCATTATTCAGTACCTCTCACAATTCATTCAATATATACATCCTTAGAGAGAGCGTCAAGGGGCAGAAGCAAGAGCAGAAGCTGGAGACTGTCTATATCTCCAACAACAGTTCGAGCCAATTCCTCTATCTAGGTTCTTATTTTATTTATGTTATTAGGAACATGTATATTATTAATTTCCTTATTGTTTTTACTTTCAATATGAGCTAAACCTTAATTACTTGAGAATCGCAATAAAGGGATGAACCCTAATTAATTTAATTTATGTTTTAAATTTGGGATTGCATGATTTAAATAGGATTGAGTTTTATATATTGGTTATTACTTTGTTTTTATTACTAATTCTTTTCCGCGCAACTAGAATTAGCTGTTAGTATTTGGGCTATTCACTTTAGTGGCGAAGTGATCATCCGACAGGGGGGTTTGAATACAGATCTAGGTAATACCCGTGTAATGTCCGTTATTGACCGACAGGCTTAACTAGTTACATAGCCAAAGAGGTAAAATCTTATCATCCGAAAAGCCATATTCGACCATGCAGGTGTTTATGATACTTTAGGATAGCTTCTAGGTCCACCCGACAGGGGGCTAGGAGATATTAGAGTCCCGACTAATATTATAATTCCAATTCTACCCTTAAACATAGCATAGATTATATTGATTAAGTGGATTCCTTGCGAGACTCAAGTATAGCTCATATCTGCATCTTAGTCCTTTAGTATTTATTTTCTGTAATTTATTTTCTTGCATTCTTAGGATCAATAGAAAAACCAAATAAATATTTCTCATCTTTTATTTTTTGTATTTGCAATTACTACTACTTGTTTATTGAACACTTGGGTTATACCAGTCCATTCCCTGAGAACGAATCCGACTTATCGGAGTATTACTTGGACAACCGTACACTTGCGGTTAAGTGGTTCCTCTATTTTGCACTTAATTTTATAACACCCTAGGACCCACCAACCACATAAACGTCTAGTATGCGGTAATGATCCGGAAAGGCTTGCCTAACTAGGTAGTCGTTAGGGTTTGAGATTAACCACCCATCATTGCGAACCCAAGTACCCTGGTAATTTTTTTAGGTCACCATCTATATCCACCCGGAAGGGGGTTAGGAGGAATAAAGAATCCTGTGCACATGCGAATGACAGAAAGAGAAGGGAGGGGGTAGGTTTTTAATTTCTAAACCTAATAGAAGAAGAGAAATGATTTTATTGTCATAAAATTAACGATAATAAATCGAAATATAGAGAAATATAATATCATAGTATTATTCACTGGAATTCAGAATGGTTACAATATGATATGAATATCGTACTATATATAGAAAATCGTAAGTAGCTGCGCAGCTACTAGCTTAAGCTGCTGCGCAGCTGCACTGCAAGTCACTTATACACGTTACTACTTTATCAAGTATATCGTTGGTGTATATCCACTTTAAATAATATTTTATAACACTCCCCCTTGGATATCACCAACGAAATTTTGAAGTGAGAGATATGATATATGATTACCTCGTTAAAACCTTGTCAAGAAAACCCATTGGGACAAAACTTGATGAAGGGAAAAGAGTACATCATTTCTTGGAGGGTGTAACACATATTTGGTCTGCCTCGTTAAAAACCTCTCCAGGAAAACCCCTTGGGAAAAACCTTGGTGAAGGAAAAAGAGTACAGAATGTCGATAAATTCTCCCCCTGATTACTAACTCAAATATTTCTGATAATGTCTTCTTTACTGGTCGGCTTGTAGCTTGAATATTGTTGTTGGTATAGCTTTAGTGAAGAATTCTTCTGGATTTTTCACTTGATCATATTTGTTCACTGTCAATAAACAGTAGATTGACATAGGGAGGAGTATACTTTAGATATTTGGCATGCCTCGTTAAAACCTTATTAGGAAAAACCCTGTGGGAAAAAACCTCAGTTAAGGAAAAAGAGTACAATGCACCAGTATCGTCTCCCCCTCATTGCAATACGCATTATTACAATAATTACACTGAATCACATAATTCATTTTCGAGCCCATAATTCAACATAAGTATAATATAGCTTTAGTTGATGAATCTGCTGGATTCTCGAATGGGAGAGTTTGTTGAAATATAGTTTGACATCTCACGTACTGATCTTATTTTTCTTGAATCTATTTCTTAAATTTCCAGGATGAGACAATCTCATCATAAAATAATAACGTTCTTGTGAGGAAGTGATCCATTCTGTCTGTTTCCTATTATATAAAATACTCTCTTGCACTTTATATTCTTCGGGAATCTTTTACGCTCCATGCACTTCTCGTTCTTTGAGAATTTGATATATTCATACGCTCTAAATGCTTGAGGCACTTATCATGCTTCAGGCACTTGTGCTTCGAGCACATGTGTTCATCAAGAACATTATTATCAGTCCAAGAATCATGACATCTATCTTGGTAATTTCCTTATCATAGTAAACTCTGCAAGAGTTCTCTAAAAAGTAAAATCCGAACGTCATTGTATACATAACATGAAAATAGGGACGTCTCCCAATATTCAATTCTCTACTTCTACAGGAACTTATGTGATACAAGTCGGATTATAGATTTAATAAAATTGTATGACCAATATTTGTCGACAATTTCACCACTTTGTGATTTAGGATCCTCATTAGTTATTTCAAGCCATAGTTTAAAGAAAATATATCAAATCCCATTAACCGTCTCACGGTTTTATATATTTTCAGTAGATAAATAATCTATATGGCGTTTCTTTATTTAGGTACCTCAGTCACTTCAGGGACCATTACGAAATTTATGAGTAATGCATGTGCAAGTAGTAGGTTGCTCAATAGTTCCCGTCATATAATGTGGTGTGCACATTCCACATTATTTACCATTTAATCATCATTTACTCATGAGATTTCCTTCTTCGGGGCAGGGTATATTCTAATTTGACAGGTCAACCACGCTTCATGCGTTGGTTATATGCATTAAAGGTCCACCACGCTTCATGTGTTGGTTGGATACATTACATTCTTACCACACTTCAGGCATTGGTTAGATGTGTAATAGATTCACCACGCTTCATGCGCTGGTTAGATATATTTTAAGTTCACCACGCTTCAGGCGTTGGTTTAATGCATTTTCTAGGATAATAATCTACTATAGCATTAACAGTAGATTTATGGGATTTTACAACGTTCTTTTGGGTTCACGAAATGCATTTTATATATTATTTACAATATTTCACAAATGAATCTCCTTTGGTACTTCAAGTTCCGATTATTTAGTTTGTGGATAGAGATGAGATAATGAATTATATTCCACGATATCTCACGCAATACTTCTAGTTGCGATGTCTCCCCCCCTAATAAGGGTATATTATCTCATCAAAATAACACTCTACAAGACGTGTTTTAAATATATCACATTTATGTGTTCAAGATATCGAATAATAGAACTATAATTAAAACCAACATAAAAATCTCAACTACCGGTTGAGATAGTCTCATAGTCAATTTTACTAGAGAAAATTAAACATATGGGTAGTCATTTAGTAAAAGAAACTTCTGGTTCTTTTTAGTTGAGTCAAAGTGAATTTTCTATTATTCGACTTCTTGTCCCTGGATAACCACGTCGATCATGTCATAATATAAAATTCTTTGGATCGTGATATTTTTGCTTTTGCACAATGTGCATTACAACTGCTTGAATACATAATACAACTGCTTGAATACATAATACAACCCCGAAAAAATAGCAAGATATTTTCTAGTACACACTTCTAGTATGACTTTCATAAATAATGCAAAGGTATAAATTGTTACGGACACTTGTGGTTTATACAAAATATTCATTTCAGCGAATATCTTAAATTTAGTATTTTTTTCAGAATTTACTTAAACCATAATCCATTGATAATTTCAAGTTTGTACCACAAGGTAACATAACTTTTGGAGATCCAAAATTTTTATTTAGATCGACCAAATGATTTAGCATACGATAGGTATGCGACCAAAATATAGTTTCACTATATCGATAACATCCATGGTTACCATTTCATGATAACTTTTTTTTTCACTTTCACTTGCGTGACATTTCTTTTTTCACGTCTGGTGGTAAGAAATTTATTTATTTGTAGTATTTAGACTACTAATAATCAATAACTAATTATTTAATGACCGTAACCTCAACTGGAGTTCGGATCATCAAGACGTCAATTCCAAATATATTGAAAGACGTTGCAATTTCTTCCAAGATCACGTATTTATTCACTTAAGGGAATAAAGTTTCATTCACTTCGGGGAATGATTTTTAGTATGTGAATAGTACATGTAATTCACTTGTTTTTAACCACCACCACATCTATTTGCATAGATATTTAAAAAATTTATATCTACTTCAAGTAATATAACTCATTCACTTCCGGGAATAAATTTCCATCCACTTCAGGGAATGAAATTTAGTTAAAAGATATAAATCATAACCTTATTACAATACCAAAACATATTATAAATCACAAATTAATTACAACACCAAATAAAGATATAAATTAAATTTTCTTCCTTCCTTATATAATGGAAGACCATTCACTTCAGGGAATGATTTATAATCGGGATATATAATCCTCAAACCACCCGATTAAATTCGGGTTTTTCATTTGCTCGGAAAAACTTCGGGTTTTCCTTTTCTCAAAAAATTGCTCGGAAAAACTTCGGGTTTTCCTTTCTCGGAAAAACTTTTACTTTTGAGGGGCATTTAAATGTTTATTTTCTAATTTTTTTTCTCTGAAAAACTTCGGGTTTCCCTTTTGCTCACGATATTATTACTTCTGAAATATAATCGTGGCTTAAAATATTGGGTCAGAAATTCTTTAACCCGGATTCGACTAGAATATTTATTTCAATATAAATATTAATTTTGATACAAAATAATATATTATATACTTACCAAGTTGCTTCGTCTATAATAATATCCATTATTATCCATCTCTGAAGATTGCTTCTTCAAGATCAGAAATATTTATTTTATATGAATTGTCAAAGACCCTTTTTTTTCCTCGATATACTTAGAGAAAGTACACCTATAATAAGAAAAATATGCAAAGACAAGCGTGTATATATATAGTAAGGAAAAAAGGATAGCCTCCTAGTGATGAAGTCTCTTGATAAGACTCTGCAATTTTCTTGTCCTTCTATTAGTAATGTAGTTAATAGCATCTATTATATCTCGGAATTTTGTAAACCTTCTTTTAGATGGTGTAAGCGAGAATGTAATAGAGCCGCAGATTGGTTAGCTAAATGTAAGCTTAATAGCAACATGTTTAGCCTTAGCCTAGATAGTATTGCTAGTGAATTAGCTTTAATATTGTATGAAGAAGCGATGTCCTCGGGTATTGGCTAAAAATATTTTATTAGTATTAATGAAATTCTATTAGAACAAAAAAAAAAAAGGAAAAAAGGAGGTGAGTCAGATCATAGATTAATCTTATCATGAATAGAAGATATACTCAAAGGTGGACATGTATCTATTTATGTGTCAAAGATATCTAACAAAGTAACTTGAGTCATATCTTTTAGATCATATGATATAAGATATACATGTACAAAAGTGAAGCTCCCACCGTTATAATAGCTTAATATATTACAAGTAAATCATCATCAGGTTATATGCAAAGATTACATGATAAAGTAATGTCACGTTTCACATGCTAAACAAAAAACTCTTATAGCATGCATAGACAAATAATCTAGCAACCAATAAATGTCTATCGTTATCAAAACATTAATCAAAACTGAAAAATATTTCATTAAGGTTTTCGAATTCACAAAAAATAAAATAGAGACTCGTGCTGATAACGTGTCATAAAATTAACGGTAATAAATCGAAATATAGAGAAATATAATATCATAGTATTATTCACTGGAATTCAGAATGATTACAATATGATATGAATATCGTACTATATATAGAAAATCATAAGTAGCTGCGCAGCTGCACTGCAAGTCACTTATACACGTTACTACTTTATCAGGTATATCGTTGGTGTATATCCACTTTGAATAATATTTTATAACATTTATGATATTTTTTCAAATTTTAATTAACTTCTAATAAACTAGTTAGAAAATAATTGAGTTTAGACCTTTATTTGTTAAACTAACATTATATGAGGTATTTATTCTTCTTTTACCCTAACATACCACACATTCCGAAACTTAAACATTTAGCTTATCCCATAAACAATTAGCGGAACCCATTTGATTTGATCTAAGGCCCATAGTCGAAATAATATATGGGCCTCATTTGTTTTGGCAGAAAATACTTTAAAAGGTAAGAGAGAAAAAGAAAGAGAGAGAGAGAGAGAGAGAGTTAGGGTTTCGAAAAGATCAGAGATCAATAGCGTTGAAAGATATCCTCAGAATCAAAGAATCCGTTCCCTTCTGGAGATAAATCGATGTTGACTAAAACTCAGATAGCCTACGTGGCAATAGGTATGATTATTGGCTTCATTCGGGTGAAGTACGAAGAAGCTTGTGATCGCCGACATGAAGGCCAAACAATTTCAAGCTTAAGCTCCCCATTATCCGCTAGATTTGGTAATGTTATTATTATTATTATTATTATTATTATTATTATTATTATTTGCGTAATGAATTAGCTTAAATTTAAGCAGATAAGGGCAGAATAAAGTTTCAATTTTTATCATAAAAAACCTTTATAGAAAGGGATTTTGTAATTTGAAAAGAGAAAATTTTGAAGGGTGTGTTGTTTGTGTCAACGGATATAATATTTGATTGATTGTCTTGGAAGTTCTGTGGTGGTATTTTGGCTTCCTATTTACCTTTTACTTCATCTGCTCGCTTAAATTTTACAATGAGTTAGAGTTAGTTGAAGAACCTTACAATATTGATGCTTAAAAAAAGTATTTTCATGAACATCTGTCGTTATTATTTTCTTGTTGTTGATCAAGACCTTTGTTTTAATTGTTTTTTGCCGTCTCATTCAATTTATACTTTGCTCTTTTTATTTCCTAGTTCTTTTACCTATGGGAAAGTTTTATTCCAATAAATTTATAAGCTAATTTCTGTATAAGCTTCAAAGCTGTTAATAGTTGGATTTGCAAACCACAACTCAAGCTTTATTTTTTCTTCTTTTCAGGTAATGAAAAGAGGCGGGACTAATTATCAGAAGCCTTCTGGTGAATTTAAGATAATAAACTATGATGATGTTTTAAATTTCAAATTATGTTATGAATTTGAAGATCATTACCCGGATGATTGTAATGTTTGGTTATCTTTCTGTTTCGTATATATTATGATTATGATTGTGTTCTTCTGACTTTCTGAGTCCAAACCAATTGTTTTATAGATTGTAGCTTTGTGGATTTTTTTTTTTTCTTTTTAGATTGGGGCATTATTTGGTGCCTTGTTTCACTAAATCCAAGCTTTTTTCTAAGATTAATTTATTTTACCTGTACAATGCGCTAAATGCAAAGCGATACTAGACTACCACGGGCTGAGTTGATAAACTCTAATAATGCAAATTCCACAAGTGATGTGGCTGAAATATGAAAAAGAGAATGAGCCAAAGTATGAAAAAGAGTGCTTGTAGTGGGGTTTTAATCTCAGTCGTCCAATATCCAATACATCTCATATTTACTTAATAAAATGTTTATGTATTGGACTGAGGTCCAATAGCCCTTAAGTAGTTCAAACCAAGTAATAATACCACGACTTGGACTGGCCCAATACCAAATGAACAAATACACTTCACAAATATATTCATCTAAGATTAACAATTTCCACCTTAAAACGGTGTAGTGCAAAGATATGCATAAATCATCAGCTCCTTGAAATCATTATATAGGAAGCACCATCTCTATCATCATTATCTCCCAAATATATTTGCAAAAATAACTTAACTAACAAATAATAAGTCCAATAGAGTTTGAACTCAATATTTGAAAATAGTTTAGTACCCATATCAGAAGAATTTTAACTCAGAAGCAATTTTTTTTTTAACTTAACTTCTTTTTGAGCTAGTACATTGATGTCTTTATATTCTTAGCTTAGGGGTTTTCCTCATTAATTGATAGCTTCTTAATTCTTACCTTATTTTAGAGTTTTGCTACTCTTAGAGCATTTTTTGTATAATTTGTGTGTTAAATATGAAACTCTTAGTTACAAGGATGACATTAGATGCAAAGACAAGGATATAAAGTTGAGGAAAGAAGATCAAAGAGAAAATCAAGAGTTAAATAGGGCACGAGAAGCTGTTTTAGGAAGTGCAAAAGCTGCCAAAAGTTATTGTCTAGATTTATAGACGTGTAGTATATTCAATGCTGCATAAAATTGACAAAGATTTTGAAGTAGCCCTTTTGTATCAATAAAGGTCTTTAAATTGAGGTCGCACGGCCACTGGAATCAAGTGAGTTGGAGAAGTAACGAAGGAGTTATGATTTTTACAAGCTCTATGGGTCCACCAGTCCAAGTATTAAGGAAAACGAGTTTGAGTTGGATTAGGACTCTAAGACTTGGACCATAACCTAGATTCCGTCCTTACACCTATATATATATATATATATATATATATATATATATATATATATATGTATATATATGGGTATTTACCTTTAGAAACATGTCCTCGATCAGTCTTTAATCATAATTATACTTAAAGATTATCCAAAGAAGCAAGTTGACTTGTAGAGGAAGACAAGAAGTTGAAGATTTACAAACTTCTTTTCTCTCATTTCCACTCTACCATTAGGTTAATTGTATAATCCGTGATTTTTACTTTCCTACTCTATGTTATATGAAATTTGAATTCAATTTTTTTGAGATTTTGTTTATAATTGTATTCTGTGTTTGCCTTAACCTAGCCTTAATTTTGATGACATTAGTACTGGCCTTAGTAGTTGGATTGTCACCCTAGCATGGGATTTAATTATAGAAAACAACACACAATCGCCTAGTGTGCTATCGTGATCCTGTCTGGCTTGCCAAACTAGATAGTCAATAGGGTTTTGATTTCACCAACGATCTCTGCACAAGGTCCCCTTACCCAAGTCCCTTGGTAGTATTTGGGTTGCCTTTTGAGCTACCCTCACGGGAGTTAGAAGGATTGTATAATTAAATTATGGGATAGAAAGCTAAAAAGTTTCAAATGACTATCAAAGAACTGCCTCTATCATTTTCCTAGTTACATAGCTTGCCTCTAGTTCATACCTAACTGGGTTTCCTACTTGTTTAGATCTCACGTTCACAAACCACTCATTTTCCTTAAGTACAAGTTTACTTCTTTTGCATTGTTCATTAATTTTTTTATCAATTACCTAATGTTTGCATGCAATCAAAGTGTGCTTTATACTAACTCATAAGGTCTACTATTTTCTATCATAAATTCACAAAAGCATGCTTAATAGGGACATTTAAAATACTCTACAGTCAAACGCAACCTTTAAATTGATATAATTGAAAGCAGTAAAAAAAAATAACACATAAAAGTGGCATTAGCCAACGAACCCCACCCCAAACTCAAAAATGAGTCGTGTCCCCATGACTCGAAAATACTAAATAAAGCAAAGAAACTATTATAGACTACAAAATGAGAAAATGATAGGAAAACGTATCTTAACCAGCATTAGACTGGTTTCCAATGTTGCGTTCAGGTTGGGTGACTTTCTTAAGCATTGTATAGGTGACATGTTATGAATCGCTCACCCTATAAAGTATGTTATTTATAAACACCAACTCTCTTGTAACTTTTCCTAAAGCTGTTAACACCTCTTCATGCTTCTCCTCTAATGCTCTAATTCTTTCAATCACCTCATGATCTTCGGCAACTCTAGTCTTGCGTCTGGGAGGTCTAGATTTGTTTTCTTCTCCAAAATGGATTGTCTAACTCCATCCCCTTCTTCTTGGCCTCGTTGTGAATATTCGCAATTGAAATCGATTTGATATTTTCACCTTTTTCTATCGGTTCATCCTCATTGTCCCTGAGTGACATATTTGCTTTCATACAGATCTTTGTGATAGTGCATGGGAACTTGAGGTTACGTGAATCAATGGGGGATTTTTCGTTAACCATGATGGATTCATAAATGACGCGAGCTATATCAATCTCCTTCTTCTCAATAATGAATTTGATGAAGACGAGTTGCTCACGTGTTACCTGGATATGTGGGAATTACCAAAGAAGGTAGGAATAATAAAACAGGACCATGCTCTAGCACGTGGTAATAAATCACTACTAAATACCTGACCTTCATATCTAGCACCCTTGGGGACGGGATGTATCCCATGAATCAGAATATGTTTGTAAAACGAATCCCATTCAAATGCTAGATCATTAAGTTCCTCAAGGTATTTCTATGGACCTTTCAAGTTTGGTAAACTAAACACTTCACGAATTCGCTCAACTAAGAAAGGGACAATCTTCCTACGGACTTCAATAGCGTTACCTTTTGCAAAGACCAACTCTTCATAAAATTCTTGAACTAAGGCCAGAATATAAGTCAGGTCTTTCTTTCTCAACTCTTTCCATCCAAACTCATCACATGAAACCGCGTAATCTTTGAATTCACCGTCCATTATATTCATCGAAAATCCTTTCTCAACACCAAAAGACAAACTAGCAAACCACTTACGAATATAGAATTCTTGAAACCGTCCATTAGTCCTAGAGAAATCTCATAGTATTATGGAAAGAATTCTAGAAACTGAGAAAATTTGGCCGTTAGAATCATAAAAAGAAGAAGATACCTTAGAAGCTCTAAGAATCGAAGAAATAAACCAGCAACTCAAGGAATTACAAGAACGATCACGTTTAAAGAGAAGATCTATAACTTAGGTAAATCTAGTACATACATTACCTTCATCTACTAGTTGTGGAGAAAGAAATCATTCATGGGATAATTGTATTAATAATCAAGCTTCGATTTCCTTCGTATCTCATCAAAGAAACCATTATTCGAATGGTTATTATCATCCTCAAGGAAGTCACACTAAGTATTATTCCCCAAGAATCCGAATTGGGTTGAAAATAAGGTAACTATTATCGAACTCAACCTCAAAATTATTATCAATCACAACCAATCTATCAACAAATACCAAAATATGAAGATTATTATCAAGAACCATACCCGTAATCAACACAACAAGCTAATTATGATCAACCTTCATCGCAACCCTCAAGTTTGGACCAAAATCTAGATAAATTGATGAAAATTCTTGAGGAAAACATGAAGGTGAATTAGCAAAAGTTTCAAGAACAAGCGAGGGTTATTAAAAATCTCGAGAATGCTCGATCACAAATTGATAGTGCAATACAAATCTGGCCAATAGGGCAATTTCTGAGTGATACGGTAACTCCTCAAGATAATGCTTGTCATGCAGTTGAATTAAGAAGTGGAAAACAATTATCTCCACCTAGAATTGAAGAAACAGAACAACCAAAAGAACCAACCCCTATCCCTGAAGGGGTAGTTGAAGAACAGTTGAAGATAAAATCAAAAAGGTAATTGAACCGAAGAGTGTCCCAGAAAAGAAAACAGTAAAGAAGAAAAAGTGGTGAACAATACACGCCCTCCTCCACCATTCCCGTCACGTGTCAAAAACAAGAACAATGAAAAAGAATTTAAGAAGTTCCTTGACATGGTGAGTAAGTTAGATATCAACACACCGTTTGTAGAAGCTCTCAAGAGAATGCCAACATATTTAAAATTCATGAAGGACATGATTTCTAACAAACAAAGCTTAGAAACGAGGGGAATTGATCGGTTACCTAGGAGTGCAGTGCTATATGTCAAAGCAAGTTGTCGCCGAAGCTACAAGATCCCGAGGTTTTACAATTCCCATAGTCATTCGCGAAGTATGGACCGGGAAAGCATTATATGATTTGGACACAAGTATCAATCTCATGCCAAATTCCCTGTTCAATAAGCTCAACATAGGAGAGGTAGTACCTACTTCAGTAGTATTACAAATGGAGGATCGCTCCCTCTCCCAACCAGTAGGTAAAATTGAATATGTTTTAGTTAAAGCTGGTAGTTTTATATTTCCTTGTGATTTTATTATTCTTAACTACGACGCACATAAGAATGTCCCCATCATCTTGGGAAGACCATTCTTAGCCACGGGGAGTATACTATAAGATGTTGAGAATAGTGAATTGATCATGAGGGTCCAAGAGGAACAGGTATGATTCAATGTGTTTAAGGCTATGAAATATCCAGATACGAAAGAAGAATGCTTTAAAATAGATATCATGAGCAATATTACGCAGGAAGTTTTTAATGAGTCAAGCTTTGTGATGTCTCCCGATTTGTTCTAATTATTAGCCCCTTGGAGACATCCTTTTAGGTGAATAAATGACTTGTTTGATAGACTTTTAGGCTTATTTGATCATATTGCACTCTCTCCCCTTGGAAATTAACTATTTGCAGAATCTGAGCTTTTGTGCGTAAATTTGACTATTTTTAATGCAAAGTTAATTAGTTCTTGAATCTCATGAAAGACCAGTCCAAGGAGAAAAAGTGAGAATAAAGTCTTAGGGTATTTTAGAGTGTTAGGAAATGATTTTGAGTCGAGTTTCTATTTTTAGAGTACACTTTCCTATTTCGATGTCTTGATTTATTGATTTATTCTTTTTTAAGCATATGCGGTTTATTTATTTATTTAATGTGAAGCTTTAAAATATAAATGGTAATTACTTAGAGACCAAGTCAAGATAAAGATGAAAGGAAAGAAGATTTACATGGAAATAAGAAGATTTAGGAAAGATTTATTCAAAGGAGGAAAAGATAAAGCTGCCTTTTGAAATCTGAAAATCCAGCCACGTTTTAGAGATAAAATCATAATTAAAGAATGGCATGGATTCTGGACGAGTGGTATGCACCAATAGAAAGCTCTTTCCAAGACAAGCAGTTTCATATATTGGAACTTCTCAAACGGATAAGTATTGAAAAAGATATGACCAAATCAAATCAGCAGCAAATCTTACCTTTCCCATAATTTAGAGCTACGAATTTGAGAGTCTTTGACTTGTCTTCCGCTCCAAGCAAAATTCGAACTAGGGTCCTCCAACACCTATAAATACACCCCTTAACCTCCTACTTTCACACACTTCAGAGAATTAACAAGAGGCTTAAGGTTTTCAAGTCAGAGCACGAAGGAGAGGAGAAGCTAGAAGCTGGAGGAATCCTGTTCTTCCATCCATAGTCATTCTACCCTTTAGGTTTTTCATTTATCTTTTGTATTTGAACATGAATTCCTTTTATTTTATGTTAGTCTTTAATTTCATCATGAGCTAAATTTCTTTATACTTGAGAATCGCATTAAAGGGATGAACCTTAATTAATTGTTTTCTATGTTTTGAAATTTGGGATTGTTTAGATTTAAACTGAATTGAGTTTTAGGTATTGGATATTACTTTGTTTTCATTACTAATTCTTTTAGGGACAACTAGAATTAGCTGTAAGTATTTGGGCTATTCACTTTAGTGGCGAAATGATCATCCGACAGGGGGGTTTGAATACAGATCTAGGTAATACCCGTGTAATGTCCGTTATTGACCGACAGGCTTAACTAGTTACATAGCCAAAGAGGTAAAATCATATAATCCGAAGAGCCATATTCGACCATACAGGTGTTTATGATACTTTAGGATAGCTTCTAGGTCCACCCGACAGGGAGCTAGGAGATATTAGAGTCCCGACTAATATTATAATTCCAATTCTACCCTTAAACATAGCATAGATTACATTGATTAGGTGGATTCCTTTGCGAGACTCAAGTATCTCTCTTATCTGAAGTTAGTCAATTTATTTGCTTTATTTCCTTTCTGTTTATTTAATTTAGTCTTTATTTTATTTGCATCTTTTAATTTATAAAAACCAAACAAAAATTCTTATCTTTTATTTTCTGTTTAGCAATTATCTCTACTATCTGATTAATATTTGGGTTAAAACCTAATCCATCCCTGAGAACGAACTTGATTATCATATATTACTTGGGACAACCGTACACTTGCGGTTAAGTGGTTCCTCTATTTTGCACTTTATTTTATAACACCCTAGGACCCACCAAGTTTTTGGCGCCGCTGCCGGGGACGGTAGCGTGTGACCCCGGTCTTAATCGTTTAGTAGTTTAATTGTTAGTTTAGTTTTAGTTTTATTTTTCAGTTTTACGCTTTGGGTTGTTTTTCTTTCTCAGGTTTACAGGTTTTGGTTTATGCGTGAAGATATCGTGATTCTTGCAAATCCCGAAAACCTAGTTCGTGAAGCAAACAAAAGAAAGAGAGACGCTAAAGCAAAAGAGTTAGAGGAGCAATTAGCAAGAGAAACAATGGCTGAAGATCCAGTTGACAATCGACAACAACTCAACCCCCCAGCTGCTCCCGTTGCTCAAAACAATGATCCGTGGTTCATCAATGGTCCTGAAGAAGCTCCGTTTCGAGCTCCTGCCCTCGGAATTGGCCCCGCAAATATCAATGTCGAGAGATTCAGACCCGATCCGGGTATGTTATCTCAGTTTTAAAGTTATGGCAATTACCGAGGATCACCTAGCGAAGATCCAATCCGTGCTGTACAGAAGTTCATGCAAATTTGCGATTCTTATGTTACGCAAGGAGTAACTAAAGAGCAAATGTATTTTGCTCATTTTAGATACTTCGTTATTGATGGAGCAAGCGAGTGGCATGATTCTCAAGAACCCGGAACAATTACAAATTGGGACGCATTACAAACCGCGTTCTTCGATAGATACTACCCAGCAAACATGAGACTAGATGCGCAAGTTGAAATAACGTCATTCAAACAAGAGGAAGACGAGACTTTGGGTAGAAGTTGGAAGAGATTTCAGATTTGCTTAAGAAGAGTCCCTGATCATGGCCTCACAGAAATACAACAGATGAAGATATTTTACCGAGGACTTGATGGCTCTTCGAAAAAGGATCTAGACTTACTTTGTGGTGGTGCATTTCTTCGGGTACAACCTGTCCATGCTAAGATTATCTTGAATAGAACCGTAACGAATGAACTGGGTTGGAACACTGTAAGGAACACCTGTCCGAGGTGGAAATATTGCACTACTTGAAGAAAAATTCACCGCCATGGAAAACAAACTCGAACAACAACTGAAACAGCTTACTCTAGTTGTTACAAAAGGTGCTACTGGTAGAAGAGCAGATATTAATGTTACACAAGAATTGTATGGATGTTCTAACTGCGGTACACAAGATCATGATTGGGAGACCTGTCAAAATAATCCAGAATCTGTAATGTTCGTGTCCAACCGAGGATATTATAACTCAAGTGGTCAAGGTTATCAACCAAACAGAAACCATCCGGGTTTCAAATATTCAAATCCAAATGGGGCTGCTAATCCAACTTATGCATATCAACCACGTCCCCAAGGAAACAACTTTCAACCAAGACCTCAGAACAACTACCAAGGTGGACAAGCATACAGAAATCAAGCTCAGAGACAACCTCCTCAAGATGCTTATACCGAAACCATGAACCAGAAAGCCTTACCTGCTCAACCTCAAGAAGGTGCTCTACATGTTCAACAAACCTTGACAACACTAATCAGTATTCAACAATCTACGGCCGCAGCACTCAAATTGATGGAAACTCAGATGGCTCAGATAAATAAACAATTAAATCAACGTCAGCAAGGACAGCTACCGAGTGACACTGAAGAACCTAAGCAAAGAGAAGATTGTAATGCAGTGACACTTCGAAGTGGTAAGAAGCTCGTTCCACCTCCTTTTCCCGTGATGAAAGAAAAAGAAACAACTGTGAAAGAGAAACCGGTAAAAGATGTGGAAGAGAAAGAAGATGAGCCTGAGATAATTGAAGTGGAAAAGATTCCGGAAAAGCCAAAATCCAAAGATGTTACAGAACCCCGTCCTCCTCCACCTTTTCCCTCAAGAGTTCAGAAGAAAGGAGACATGGCAGAATATCAGAAGTTCTTGAATATGGTACGTGGTCTCAATATTAACGTTCCGTTCTTAGATGCTATACGCGATGTTCCGAAGTACGTTAAATTTCTGAAAAGAGCCATCACCAACAAGAGACCGTACCGCGAGAATGAGATGATAGGATTGCCGGAAGAATGCAGCGGTATATGCCAAAGTAAGTTGCCACCTAAACTACTTGATCCTGGGAGTTTTACGATTCCCATTTCTATTGGCAATGAGTGGCAAGGAAAAGCTTTGTGTGACTTGGGCGCGAGTATCAATTTGATGCCCAAGTCAATTTTCGAAAAATTGAAGATAGGAAACGCTAGACCAACTTCCATGATCCTACAAATGGCTGATAGATCCCTCACTCATCCAGAGGGACGAATCGAAGATGTCCTCGTCAAGGCAGGTACGTTAATCTTTCCAATTGATTTCGTTATTCTTGAATACGACGCGGATAGGAATGTCCCCATCATCTTGGGTCGACCATTCCTAGCCACGGGGCGTACTGTTATTGATGTAGAAAACGGCGAATTAACTATGCGAATCCAAGACGAGACGGTAAAGTTCAACGTGTTTAGGGCCATGAAGTTTCCAGATATTCCTGAAGAGTGTTTCCAAATGGATGTACTTGATTTAACTGCGCAAGAAACGTTTGATTGTATGAATTTTAACGATATCTTGCGAGCAGCCCTAACACTTGACTTACCGGAATTGATGGAAGAACTAACCGAAACCATAGCTGCTCTGAATTCCGGAACTATGAAACATAGGCATCTCGCCTATGAGCCATTCCGAGAACCTGGGGAGATAGTATCTAAAAAGAAACCATCTATCGAGTCTCCCCCACAATTAGAAGAAAACCCGCTTCCATCACACTTGAGGTATGCGTATTTAGGTACTAACAACACTCTACCTGTTATTGTTTCAGCTACTTTAACAGGTCCTCAAGAAGACAAACTGTTGCGCATACTGAGAGCTAACAAAGAGGAGATTGGTTGGACTATTACTGATATCAAAGGTATTAGTCCTTCCTATTGCCAACACAAAATCATTCTAGACGATGAAAACGCGCGCTCAGTTGAAGGACAAAGAAGATTGATGCCAGCTATGAAGGAAGTAGTGAAGAAAGAGGTTATCAAGTTGCTAGATGCGGGAATCATCTATCCCATAGCTAGACGCGAATGGGTAAGTGCAGTTCAATGCGTACCAAAGAAGGGTGGTATTACTACCATCTTGAACGAGCAAAATGAAGCCATTCCCTCAAGGACCGTTTTTGGTTGGAGAGTGTGTATGGATTATCGGAAGTTGAACAAGGCCACCAGAAAAGATCACTTCCCTCTTCCGTTTATTGATCAGATATTGGACAAGCTAGCTGGTAGAGAATATTATTGCTTTTTGGATGGATATTCAGGATACAATCAGATTTATGTAGATCCAAAAGACCAACACAAGACAACCTTTACATGTCCTTTTGGTACCTTTGCCTTCCGAAGGATGCCATTCGGATTATGTAATGCACCTGCTACTTTTCAAAGATGTATGATGGAAATCTTCTGGGATATGATTGATGATTTCCTTGAGGTATTTATGGATGACTTTTCTGTGTTTGGTGATAACTTTGAGGGGTGTTTACGCAACTTGGAGAAGGTATTTATTCGATGCAAGGAGACGGATTTAGTTTTGAACTGGGAGAAGTGTCACTTTATGGTTCGAGAGGGTATAGTGTTGGGTCACAAGGTTTCAAGTGCTGGTTTGGAAGTTGATCGTGCGAAGATTGAGGTAATCAAGACTCTTCCCCCTCCTATTTCCGTAAAAGGGGTAAGAAGCTTTTTGGGTCATGCTGGTTTTTACCGACGTTTTATCAAGGACTTCTCCAAAATCTCTAAGCCGTTGTGCAACTTACTTGAGAAGGACACCAAATTCCTTTTTGATGAAGCTTGTATAAAGGAATTCAACGAGATTAAGGAGAAGCTTATTTCTACACCTATTGTTTTACCTCCTGATTGGAAGATTCCGTTTGAGATTATGTGTGATGCTAGTGATCTTGCGATGGGTGCTGTTCTGGGTCAAAGAAAATAAAAGGTATTTCATTCCATCTACTACGCTAGTAAAACCTTCACAAGTGCTCAAATAAATTATACCGTAACTGAGAAGGAATTACTAGCTGTCGTGTATGCATTTGACAAATTTCGTTCCTACCTCCTTGGGGCGAAAGTTGTGGTGTTTACCGACCATTCTGCGATTAAATACCTTATGGAGAAGAAAGATGCGAAGCCGAGGTTGATTAGATGGGTTTTACTGTTACAAGAGTTTGATTTAGAGATTCGGGATCGAAAGGGTTGTGATAATCAGGTTGCTGATCATTTGTCACGTCTTGAAGGTTCTGAGTCTAATGGAGGACCTGAGCTGGTTAGAGAAGAGTTTCCTGACGAGAGTTTGTTTTCAGTTTATTCATTAGAGACTCCTTGGTATGCGGATATTGCAAATCTTATTGTGAGTGGTTCTTTTCCTCAAGGAGCTACCTCACAAGAGAAAAAGAGACTAGCCCACCGAGCGAGACAATTTTTTTGGGAGGATCCTTTCCTCTACAAAACATGCAGTGATTAGATGGTGAGGAGATGCATACCAGATAAAGATATTCTATCCATTATTATGGGTTGTCATGATTCACCATACGGAGGGCACTTCAAAGGAGACCGTACAGCTGCAAAGGTACTACAATCCGGTTTTTATTGGCCCACTTTACATAAGGATTGTCATGAGTATGTCAAGAAGTGTCACAGATGCCAGTTTACTGGTAATATATCTAAGAGAGATGAGATGCCGCGTAATAATGTTCTTGAAGTTGAGATATTTGATGTATGGGGTATTGATTTCACTGGTCCTTTCGTACCATGTAACGGAAATCTGTACATCCTACTAGCTGTTGATTACGTGTCTAAATGGGTAGAGGCTGTAGCTCTACCAACTAATGATTCGCGAGTAGTGATTAAATTCTTGAAATCACACATCTTCACTAGACATGGTACACCTCGAGTTATTATCAGTGATGGAGGTTCACATTTTGTGAACAAATATCTGAAGAAAGTTCTAGAGAAGTATGGTGTGAGACATCGTGTATCTACCGCGTATCATCCACAAGCCAATGGTAAAGCTGAGGTCTCTAATCGAGAGATTAAATCCATTCTTGAGAAGACAGTTGGTTCCACACGCAAGGATTGGTCAATGAAATTAGATGATGCGTTGTGGGCATATCGTACTGCGTTCAAGACACGTGTGGGTGCATCTCCGTATCGTATTGTTTATGGTAAGGCTTGTCACTTACCTCTTGAGCTTGAAATGGGTGCCTATTAGGCAATTGCAGAGATGAACATGGATCCAACCTTAGCTGCGGAGAATCGTATGATGAAGTTGAATGAACTTGACGAGTTTCGATTTCATGCCTATGAGAATGCCAAACTTTACAAAGAAAAAACGAAGAGATGGCATGACAATCGCATTCGTGAGAAGAAATTCAAAGTTGGACAGATGGTCCTCAAGTATAATTCCAAGTTCAGCAACTATCCGGGCAAGTTGAGATCAAAGTGGTTTGGTCCGTTCGTGGTGACCAAAGTTACGCCTCATGTAGCGATAGAGTTCGAGAATCCAGACGAGCAACGCACCTTCATGGTGAATGGGCATCGTCTAAAACTTTACCATGTAGGCGAGGATACCAATCGCAGAATTGATCCACATCCGGGGGAGGTCATGTACCTCCTTGAAGCTGAATAGATGCGAGAGGTAACCCGTCGAGCTTAACGACGTTAAACAAAGCCATTTCAATGTATATTAGTTTATTGCTTTCAGTTTTTCAATTCCTAGTGTATAATTCTAAGTTAGTGTCGAGTTTTAGTTTCTACTTCTAAAGAAAGTAGAAGGGTATTGTGTTAATGGTGCAGGAATCGAGTTTAGGATGCTAGGAGAATTTTTTTGGAGAATTCAAGGCTGGCGCGGACTACCCCGTGGTGTACCCCCTATACCGCAGGGATGTACCGCGCCCCAAAAACCCGTACCACGGGTCTTATCCAGAAGCAAGAAAAAAAGAAGTTGAAAGCCGCGGTGCACCGCGCCCTATACCGCACGCCCAAAACGCGTGCCACGGGGTATGTATCGCGGGTTTTTTGACGGAGCACGTGCGGACTACCCCATGCACCGCACCCCTGCACCGCAGGGCAAAAACGCGTGCCACGGGGTGCTAGCACGGGTACAAGGCAGAAGCGAGAAAAATCACACCAGCAGTGCTGCGGTGTACCCCGCGGTATACCCCATGCACCGCAGGGATGCACCGCGCCAGGCGGTTTGTGAAGAACTCAAAGCCCAGTCAACTTCTAACCTTAAGGAGATAAACCCTAGCCTCTTCCAAACGAATTTTCCAGCTCCCAACCCTATAAAAACACCTTGAAGCTTGATTAAACCTCCACAACAAACACATTAACATCATTAAATCTCTCCTCCATCCTCCATAAACATAACCTCTTCATCAAATTCATCACAAAACACCATTAAACACAATCAAGATCATCAAGCTTTCAAGAGTTCTTCCAAGATTCATCAAGAAAACAACTTCCTTCATCTAATCCAAGCAAGAAACTCAAGCTATACCAAGTTTTCTTAACTTTATTATATCCTTGGTATAACTTGAGTTTCGGGTCAATTCAACCATGACAAACAGAACAGATGCTTTGGATTACAAGAGGAAGTGTTATATCCTAGGGAAGAACAAGAATTTGCCTGGTTCTACACTTGAAAAGGCCATCAATCTTGATGAGCCTACTGAAACACATGAAGAAAAGGCACCTGCACCACCACAACACGGGAAATTAACAGCAAGGATGAGGGTATCATCAAAGCCTACAGACAAGCTACAATTTCAAGTTCAAGGTTCTTCTTCTTCTCAAACTGATTATGGTATTCCTCCATGGGCCCGCAATTTGCAACAAGAATTCGAACTTTTACGACTAGACATCGGAGCACTATGGAAGGAAATTACACAGATCAAGTCAACACTGGAAGAGGTAACTTTGTTCATGGATATTGATAATTATTCTCCCCCTTCGGAGGAGGACACGATGGATCTTCATGGCCAGGTACCCCGTTCTAATTCTTCTTCTTAATTCATGGTAGGCACTAGTTAGGTAGTTTTAGTTTAATTTTATTGCTTTATTGAGTCTTTTTCGAGTCGTCGGGACACGACTCACTTTTGAGTTTGGGGTGGGGTTTGTTGCCTCATCCCAATTTTTTGTGTTTTACATGCTTTCAATAAAATTAATCTTAGGGTTGCGTGACTGTAGAGTATTTTAAATGCCCCCATCAAGCATGCTTTTTATGAATTAATGATAGAAAATAGTTGACTTTAGGAGTTAGTATGAAGCTGAACTTTAATTGCATACGAATATGAGATAATTGATAGGAAAAATTGATGAACAATGCAAAAGAAGTAAACTTGTGCTTAAGGATAATAGGTGGTTTGTAGAACGTGAGATCTAAATGAGTAGAGAACCCACTTAGGTATGAACTAGAGACAAATTGTGTGAATAGGAAGATGATAGAGGCAGTTCTTTGTTAGCTCTTTGAATCCTTTTTGGCTGTCTATCCCTGAATTAATTTTATCCTTCTTAGACAAATTTTTAGCATTTAAGCCTTTCTTTTGTCGCCACATTATAAGCCAACTTACCTTTAGATTATTAGGCATGACCATATGACCCGCACTTGAATCACGATCCTGAGACTTCCTGTCTTGAGCTTGAGTTTGGGGTGGTGGGTCCACTATATGGGAATTTACATTGAGATTGGGAGTTTTTGAGCTTATCAATGATGCTTTGTGCTATATATGATGATGATTAACAGGTTTATTGTATTGTAACCCTTTGCCGGGGTAATAGTTAATGGAAAAGAAGCTTCGAGCTCAAGTTATGAATAGGCATAACTATGAAAAATAGCATGATATCTCAAACATCATAAGGAGAGTCATAGCTATAAGAAAAAAACGAATGATTTGAAAATAATATACATATTCGGACCGCCAAAGTGGAAAATTTTAGGTGAATCATCCTTAGTGCTTATTGGGTTAATTTGGGGACGCTATTTAAGCGCGTCAATTGGGTTGAGTGAGAACATTATTCGAGTGTAAACTCAAGCTCTTGGACAGTTTTGTTGATGGTAAGTGAGGAGAGAGCCAAAAGCTCACTTCAAATTTACCAAATATACATACCATACCGTCCTTCAGCCTATGCTAAAACCGTAAAGACCTCGTGATTCCTAGATGCACAGTGAGATAATAGGGATTATTCTAAGTGGAACATTCAACACAAGTAAAGATCGAGGAACACCCTATAGCCACCATCTTGAGATAAGTAATAAGCGTAACCTTCTAGCATTGGGAAATTAATTTTTGATTGATATTGTTTTATATTTGATTTTGCATGATAAGTGTAGGTGTATATTAATTCCTAGATTAGACTATATGAAATTTGTTTTAAGCTTTGCTTTGGGATTATTTACTAGATTCTACCTTCCGCGTTCACCTAAAAGATCCTTTGTTTTTATTTTACTTTGTCGGGACGACAAAGGTTTGAGTTTGGGGTCTTGATATCTCCCGATTTGTTCTAATTATTAGCCCCTTGGAGACATCCTTTTAGGTGAATAAATGACTTGTTTGATAGACTTTTAGGCTTATTTGATCATATTGCACTTTCTCCCCTTGGAAATTAACTATTTGCAGAATCTGAGCTTTTGTGCGTAAATTTGACTATTTTTAATGCAAAGTTAATTGGTTCTTGAATCTCATGAAAGACCAATCCAAGGAGAAAAAGCGAGAATAAAGTCTTAGGGTATTTTAGAGTGTTAGGAAATGATTTTGAGTCGAGTTTCTATTTTTAGAGTACACTTTCCTATTTCGATGTCTTGATTTATTGATTTATTCTTTTTTAAGCATATGCGGTTTAATTATTTATTTAATGTGAAGCTTTAAAATATAAATGGTAATTACTTAGAGACCAAGTCAAGATAAAGATGAAAGGAAAGAAGATTTACATGGAAATTAGAAGATTTAGGAAAGATTTATTCAAAGGAGGAAAAGATAAAGCTGCCTTTTGAAATCTGAAAATCCAGCCACGTTTTAGAGATAAAATCATAATTAAAGATTGGCATGGATTCTGGACGAGTGGTCTGCACCAATAGAAAACTCTTTCCAAGACAAGTAGTTTCATATATTGGAACTTCTCAAACGGATAAGTATTGAAAATGATATGACCAAATCAAATCAGCAGCAAATCTTACCTTTCCCAGAATTTAGAGCTACGAATTTGAGAGTCTTTGACTTGTCTTCCACTCCAAGCAAAATTCGACCTAGGGTCCTCCAACACCTATAAATACACCCCTTAACCTCCTACTTTCACACACTTCAGAGAATTAACAAGAGGCTTAAGGTTTTCAAGTCAGAGCACGAAGGAGAGGAGTAGCTAGAAGCTGGAGGAATCCTGTTCTTCCATCCATAGTCATTCTACCCTTTAGGTTTTTCATTTAACTTTTGTATTTGAACATGAATTCCTTTTATTTTATGTTAGTCTTTAATTTCATCATGAGCTAAATTTCTTTATACTTGAGAATCGCATTAAAGGGATGAACCTTAATTAATTGTTTTCTATGTTTTGAATTTGGGATTGTTTAGATTTAAACTGAATTGAGTTTTAGGTATTGGATATTACTTTGTTTTCATTACTAATTTTTTAGGAACAACTAGAATTAGCTGTTAGTATTTGGGCTATTCACTTTAGTGGCGAAGTGATTATCCGACAGGGGGGTTTGAATACAGATCTAGGTAATACCCGTGTAATGTCCGTTATTGACCGACAGGCTTAACTAGTTACATAGCCAAAGAGGTAAAATCATATCATCCGAAGAGCCATATTCAACCATACAAGTGTTTATGATACTTTAGGATAGCTTCTAGGTCCACCCGACAGGGGGCTAGGAGATATTAGAGTCCCGACTAATATTATAATTCCAATTCTACCCTTAAACATAGCATAGATTACATTGATTAGGTGGATTCCTTTGCGAGACTCAAGTATCTCTCTTATTTGAAGTTAGTCAATTTATTTGCTTTATTTCCTTTCTGTTTATTTAATTTAGTCTTTATTTTATTTGCATCTTTTAATTTATAAAAACCAAACAAAAATTCTTAGCTTTTATTTTCTGTTTAGCAATTATCTCTACTATCTGATTAATATTTGGGTTAAAACCTAATCCGTCCCTGAGAACGAACTTGATTATCATATATTACTTGGGACAACCGTACACTTGCGGTTAAGTGGTTCCTCTATTTTGCACTTTATTTTATAACACCCTAGTATCCACCACTTTGATGACACTCTAACAGCAGTCTTAGCACTTGAATCTCTAGAGATATATGACGCTATAGCTGAAGAAGTTGTTGTATTAGATTTAGTTGACGGTAGACCAAAAGCAAGAATTCATGAAAACTTTGAGAAGCAGGAGACATTGAACCAATGAAGAAACCATCTATCATATGTCCCCCTGTTCTTGAAGAAAAACCGCTTCCAACTCACTTGCGTTATATGTATGTAGGTATTAAAAACACTTTGCCTGTTATTGTTTCTGCTAACTTTTCAGGTCCTCAAGAAGATAAGTTACTACTTTTGCTTCGAGCTAACAAAGAAGCAATTGGATGGACTATTACCGATATAAAAGGAATTAGTCCTACCATTTGGCAACACAAAATCATACTTGAAGATGAAGGAGGGCGTTCTATAGAGGATCAAAGAAGAATTATGCCAGCAATGAAGGAGGTCGTAAGAAAAGAGGTAATCAAGTAACTAGATGCGGGTATTATCTTTTCGATTTCAAGTAATGAGTGGGTTAGTCCAGTGAAATGTGTTCCAAAGAAATGATGTATCACTACCATCCTTAACGATCAAAATGAATCAATTCCATCAAAAACAGTCGTGGGGTGGAGAGTATGCATGGATTACCGCAAGCTCAACAAAGCCACGAAGAAAAATTACTTCCCTTTACCGTTCATTGATCAAATGTTAGACAAGCTTGCCGGAAGAGAGTATTACTGTTTTTCTTGACGGATATTCAGGCTATAATTAGATTTGTGTAGATCCAGCTGATCAACACAAGATAACTTTCACTTGTCTATTTGGCACCTTTAATTATAGAAGGATGTTGGTCTATGCAATGCACCTTTCACGTTCTAGAGGTGTATGATGGCTATATTTTGGGACATGATTAATAAATACTTGGAAGTTTTTTATGGATAATTTTTTGTTATTTGGAGATAGTTTTGATGAGTACCTCAATAATATTGAAACGATAATTCTGCAATGTAAAGAAATAGATTTTGTTCTTAATTGACAAAAAATGCCACTTCATGGTCCGAGAAGGAATCGTGTTGGAACAAAAAGTTTCAAGAGTGCAGGAATGGAGGTTGATCGTGCAAAAATTGAAGTAATAAAAACCTTACCACCTTCGGTTTCTGTGAAAGGAGTTAGAAGTTTCTTGGGTCATGCAAGATTTTATCGAAGGTTTATTAAATATTTCTCCAAGATCACTAAGACGTTTTAATGACACGTTTCTTGAAGCATTTTTAATGATTAAAGAGAAACTCATCTCCACACCGATTGTCATACCTCCAGATTGGAACGCTCCGTTTGAATGTATGTGTGATGCAAGTGATCACGCAATGGGTTTTGTGTTTGGCCAAAGGAAAGAGAAGATTTTTCACACGACATACTATTAAACTAAGACCTTTAACGGTGCCCAATTGAATTATACAGTGAAGGAGAAAGAGTTATTAGTCGTAGTATATGCTTTTGATAAGTTTCGTTTCTATCTGCTTGGAATGAAAACTATTGTATACACGGGTCATTCAGCAATTAAATATCTTATGGCAAAAAAGGATGCTAAGCCGCGTCTTATTAGATGGGTATTGTTGCTACAAGAATTTGACATAGATATTCGAGGCTGAAAGGGATGCGAGAATCAAGTAGCTGATCATTTATCCAGGCTCGAAGGATGTGATGTCAACAAAGAACCAGAATTGGTCAAAGAGGTATTCCCGAATGAACAACTTTTTACTATTAAAGACGTGTTTGTTCCTTGGTATGCATATATAGCTAAACTCATAGTAGTGGTGTATTCACTACGGATATCAATCCACAACAACGAAAGAGGTTAAGATATAGAGCCAGACACTTCTTATGGGATGAGCCCTACTTCTTCAAAGTTTGCAGTGACCAAGTTATTAGAAGATGCGTCCATGAGGGCGAAATGAGGAAAATCATTTCAAGATGCCATGGTTCACCATAAGGTGGCCACTTCAAAGGCGATAGAACCGCAACTAAAATTCTTCAATCCGGATTCTATTGGCCTACCTGGTGTTTTCTAAGGTGTGATAAAAATATGATAATAAATACGGATAAACGATGCAATAACACCCTAGACTAAACATGTTACTCACTGCAAGTATCACAGGTCGTAAGCAAGTTTTAATGATAAGTTAGATTCGTTCTCAAGGACTTAGTGTGTTATACGAATGGGTAAACAGAATAGAGTAGCAATTAATAGTTAAAGACAAAAAATAAATAAATATGATTGATGAGGAGTAATGATTAAAATAAATAAAATAAAAACAAGTAAATAAAATATGAAAGAAATAAGATGAGAGAATATAGCTCAAGTTTTGCGAGTATGCACTAATTCTTCTATTTCTTCTACTAGTTAATAAGGGTGATAACAGATCTTAGATAAGTAGTCAAGATTCTAAATTCCTCACTACCCCCTTCCGGGTGGACTAAGGTGGCGACCTCACAATTATCAGGGGACTTAACTAAGGTGCTCCTATGCCACTAGGTTCTTAAATGAGACTGGTCTGCAAATAATGATCGGTGATTAAATCAAACCCTAATGACTATCTAGTTAGGCAAGCTCTTCCGGATCACTATCGCACACTAGACGTTTATGTGGTGTTTCAATAATTAGACACCCTTTTGGGTGACCATCTAGCTACTATTAGCACAGCCCTAAATTGATCAGGTTTAAGACAGACAATAAATCAAAACACATAAAACAAATATATGGTTAAGCAGCTAAAATCAATTTAAAATAGTTCTGCCAAAGAAACATAGATATAAGAAAATATAATTCATAGATTATACATTTATGCAAAACCCAAGCTATGGGAAAATTAGTTCATACTAGAAAGAAAAAAACTGAAAAAAGATACATATTGTCAACTTGCTTCTCTAGAATGGCTAAGGATTGGACTAAGGTTTAGAATTGAGCAAGGACATGTTTACAATAGTTAAAGAGTGTATTTATAGGAGTCTAGGAAGCCTTAATTCGGATTTCTTGGAGTAGAAGGCAAGCAATTTGACTCCTTTACCAAATCAAATTCATAGCCTAAAATATAGAAAAGGTAAGAAAATGTTGTTGTCTTGTTTTGGCCATATCTTCTTCAATATTGCTCTGATTGCTGCATTCTTTAAACCGAATCTGATAGTATCGGAAAGATCTACACTTTTTCTTCAGACCATTCTTCCAAATTCCCCGTCGATTTTGAGTTATGATCACTTTAGTGGACGTGTCTGCTGAAATTCAGATTTACTTGGTAACTTTTATTTTCCTGTTTTATCTTTTCCTTCCTTTATCTCCAATTTCCATCCTTATCTTCTTTCCTTAATCTCTTAGAATTGATTTGACATCTAATTAATTACCATATATCTTTAAATCTTCACAATTAACAAACAATTAAACAAAATATGCTTTAAAAATAATAAATTATCAAATCAAGACAAGAAATAGGAAAATATAAGAATGTGAATAATAATCGAGTATTGATTATCCTAATACACCTAAAATAATGTCTCCAACCTAGATTAATTCATCACAAATAGGGAGACATCAAGACCCATAACTCAAAGTTGTATCGTCCCGATACAGTAAAGACAAGAACAAAGGGAAGTCTCTAAATACACACCTAGGTCAATTAAGCACATTGGGAAAGAAGATAGCAGAATATATAGAATAGAGTCAAAGCAACTACTCAGAAATTTTCATGTAATATATTTACAAAGTAAATTACATGTATACTTGTCATATCTACAATCAACACGGCTCAAATTCAAGATTAGATTAGCTTCGCGGTGTAAGCAGTATCCAAAGATCCACTTTATTACTCTCTATTGGCTCAATTACTTCTAGATTACATAGCAAAGAATCATAAGGTCTTTAAGGTTGTAATGTTGGCTTAGGAAGGTATGATAAGTATATTTTGATAATTTAGAGTGAGCTTTTGGCTCTCTCCTTACTAGCCATCAACGAATCTTCCTAGAGCCTGAGTTACTCTCATATGATTTTCTTGATGCATGAATTAGCATCCCCAATAACCCAATAAAAGCATAAAGATGTTTACATAAAAATTCCACTTTGCCAGTCCAAATATATATCTTCTTTTCCTAGCAATTTTTTTCTTTTTGTATAGCTATGAATCTCTTTTTGATGTTAAGATATCATGCTATTTAGTCTCATATTTTTTTTCTTTTCATGCTTTTCAGCTTTTTTCATTTACTCTTACACCGACAAAGAGTTACAATATAATAACTTGTGAATCATCATCAATATATCGATCAGAGCACAATTAATAAGCTCAAAAATTCGCAACCCAATAATAATTCCCATAATGGTGGACACACCATCCCAAACTCAAGCTCTAAAACAATTGTCAATGCATCGCGATTCGAGTGCGGGTCATATGGAAAAGTCCTAAAATATAAAGGGATATGGCTTATAATGTGGCTAATAAAAAAGGTTTTAGAAAGACTAGAAGGGGATGAGAAGGATATAAAATAATAATTTGGACAACAAGCTAAAAGGAAACAAGAGACTTATGAAAAAACTGCCTTAATCACTTTCTAAACTATGCAATTTCGTCATTCTCCTACCTTTAGCATGTTCAATAAATGGGTTTATCAACTAGCTTGGATCTCACTGCCTACACGCCACTCTTGGCTCCCTGAGATCGAACACACTTTCTATCACATAGCTAACTAATCTTTTTATTACTATCAATGTGTGTTTCCTGCAAATACTCAAAGCATACAAAATAAAATAGCTCATAAACATACTACTTACTATCATCAACTTACTGAGTTGATGCTTTCGAGCCATTAAACGCACTCTACATCTAAATCCCACGTATAAAAAATTTTAATTTATCCCAAAAAAAAACATAAAATCACATAAAAATGGAGATGAGAGACAACGAATCCCCTCACCCAAACTCAAAAATGAGGCGCGTCCCCACGACTCCAAAAAGACTCTTAAAAGAAATTAAATTAAGCAGATAAAGCATATACAGAAATGGTGAGGAAGAAGGAGAACATACTCTTGAGGCTATTGCCTTGCATTACCGACATCCATGATAGGATTTACTGGATGTTTCTTTAATTGCTTAAAGAGTGTCATGATGTGCACTTGATTAGCTTTCATTTGTGACACATCATTGGCCAAGAAAGTTTTAGCTGCTTCGACTTTATTCAATCGCTCCTATACCTTTTCTCGCCAAATACGATCCTTTTCCTCTTTTGTAACATGCGTAATTCCCGCTCCTCTCAAAGTTGTCTTGATCCAGGAGTTTTCAATATTGTTACTCATCTTATACTCTAGTTTCTCTTCTTCTCCCAGAATCACATTCGCTTTCCGAACAAGGCATGTGATCGTAGTAGGATATTTCACATTAAATATCAAAGTAGGAGAGATCGAAAATCGCATCACCTCCTCAAAGATCAACTGTGCCACATCCACTTCTTCTCCCCTTACAATACAATTCAAAAATATTGCGTTCTTATTAGGTACATCCTAATTTCTCGTGTTTCCAAAGACATTAGGTGAAAGAAAATTGTGCCAAACTCTTGTATCTGCTTGGAGATATTTTTAAGGCCAAGGTGCCTTCAATTCTCCCTTATGTGTTTGCACTTTCTCCTTGTCTAATACATGCTCAAATAGTAGATTCCAATATAAAGTATTGATATTTTCCACCGCTTCTCTATACATACATGGTCTGACCAATTTCTTGAACAGGAAGTGGTTTCGAATCTCTTCAACTATAAAAGGAACCGACTTGCCTCTAACTTGAACACAACCTTTACTATCTCGGATAAAAAGGCCTAAATAGAATTTGGAAACTAACTCAACACATAAATTTGAACGTCTTACCATGAATGTAGACCAACCGAATCTTTCACCTATCTCCATGAATCTCTTGTACTCACCTTTACCAACGTCTTCTTCAAATACTCTCTCATAAGCAAAATGTAGTCTCTGTAGATGTTTCTTAGCTGAAGCTAACAAGGCCTTTGAAGCTTCCTCTTTTTCTTTGGGTGTAGGACTCTCGATCTGTAGAGGTTGTGGTGTCTTCTTTATAAAAGCTGGAACCTTTTTGCCCATTGAATTTACCACAACTAGCTGTCCCCTCTTCTCATGACCTGTTTTACCCTTTATGTTGGAACGTGAACTTTTCTCAATTGATTTCTTTTCATTAGAACCCAATACCTTACTTTTCTTCATCTCCCTAATAGTGGATAATGTTTCTGTTCTTTAGTCATCTCAATTAACCTCCAACTTAAAGCTTTAACCACTCTTGAAATTTGAAACTCTTGATTATAAGTTGTACAAGCTTTATTTGGGGTAGGAAAGGTGTTATGATGATAATTCTCTATATGGGTAGGATTGATTCTTGTTTGATTGGTATGGATCTAAGAAATTGTTGGGTGAAATTGGGAAATTTAGGCTTTTGATTCTTGGATTCAAAGCGTTTTAATATGATTTGGGTGGTTGAATCTTCTTTATAATGATGTCGGGAAAGGATTGGATGTGTTTTTATGGTGATTGGGTAGTGTTTTGATGTTTGGGGAAGGTTTGTTGAAGCTTTAATGGAGTTGGGAGAGGTTTGAAGAAGAAAGGAGGCTTAAAGGATTGAAAAATTCGGAATAAACTAACTTTTTCTTCTTCTAAACCTAAAAAAAAAAAATCTCTCTTACCTGCGGCGGCTGCCGGCATACTGGTCCTGTCGCCGGCTAGCCGGTCCCAGACCGTGTCGACACTCGCGCCCACTGTTTTTCCTAAGTGCTCTCGGCATTGAACCTGATTTCCTCTACCGTGCAACGGTTTTCCTCGCATCGGTATACTGCCCCTGTGAGCGGCATCCGGTCAGCCAATTTTTGATTTTTCTCCGTCTCGGCAGTGAACCTGATTTTGGGAACCGTGTCACAGTTTTTTTGACCGGTGGGTCAGAATGTGGTCAATTTTTTTCTTTTTCTCCCTAACTCGATTTTCTTAGTACCTCAATATCAAAAACACTAATACCTTCCTCGAATATGCAATATCAACTAAAAACAACTAAACTAAACATAAATTAATGACATAAAAAACTTATAAATTGCGGGTTGTCTCCCGTACAACACTTTTATTTAACGTCTTTCAAAGTTAGACGTGTTACCTCTATCAAGTTTTGCGAATATAGCCTCCCCAGCAACGAGCAAGGCTATAAACGTCTACTAACCTACGTTTAATGCCCCTTTTAGGCCTTATCTCTATCACCTTAGCTGAAACAACCTCAGTGACTACGAATGGTCTCATCCACGAGTCTTTGTGGGCTCAACTTCATGGCCGACCCCAAACTCAATCTTTGGCTCCGTATCCACAGGTTTTGTGTGGATCACGTACGGGACTTTGTGATGTGAAAGACTGTGGATGATAGGAATAGTCGGATCTAACTTCCTTGGTTTCTTACCCCAGACATGGAATGTCTCGGATACGTTTTTAGCCTGAAGGGTAGTCGTCCCTTCCCAGAAGTTGATGATGCTCTGACTTGTGCCCAAGAAAGGCTGTACAACTATGATTGGAATCCGCTTATCCGCATCGAACTCAAGAATAACAAAGTCAGTGGGGATGGTGATATTACCTGTTCGGACGTGTACGTCTTCGACTGTTCCCCATGACTTGGTAACAAAATTGTCAGCAAACTGCAACTTCATTGGAGCTTTCTTTGTTTTCTGGAGTCCAAGTCTATCGAACACAGACTTTGGCATAAGATTCACATCTGAACTCACATCACACATAGCTTCCATCTTGAGCATACCAGTGATTTTAATAGGAAGTTTAAAGCTTCCTGGATATTTGAGCTTCAATGGCAACTCTTTATCAACTCTTTTCGAGACTCTCTAAGTACGAGTTACAGTCTCTTTCCTGGATTCTACACTCGCTTCTTTCTTTGAAATAACTTGCGTGAATACTTGTTACGGTGTAAGACCTTTCTTCACAATCTCAAACATCTAGGTGTTGATATTTTCTGGACTATACGCCTCTACAAATTTCTTAAGTTCAATGTCTACCTCCGATTTGTATCAGGAATATTTGGTGACATTGTTTGAACAACCGGTGGCGAATCCACCCGCTCTACTTCTTTCTTCTCTTGCACAACTGGTGCAACTTCATTTTTCATCTCTTTTGAGGCTTCTTCCTCTTTTTCTTTGGCTTTAGCAGCTTGGAACTCCATAACCGATCTAATCTCTTCTTGGATATCTCTCAGAAGGTTTATAAAGTCAGATCTCTCAGACGAATTCTCATCTTCAGAACAGTCCGAGTCTTCGGGGCTAGACTTGGTTGGTTTTTTTTCAATTTCTAAAACTTCCACAACAATTTCTGTAGCATGTGGTAATTCCTTACTCACTTCAATCTCAAGGCATATAGCCTTACAAGCTTCGAACCCAGCATTGGCATCACCTCCTTTGATAGCTTCCAATTCCTTCGCTTCCATGATATTTGTTAGAACTTTATTATATGTTCTACTTGCGTACCTAAAATCTGAACTGAAGCTTCTTGTTCTCTTAACTTCTCGTTTTGTGAATGCATATTAGTTGTCAAAGCAACTACTCAGAAAATTTCATGTAATATATTTACAAAGTAAATTACCTATAGACTTGTCAAATCTACAATCAACACGGCTCGGATTGAAGATTAGATTAGCTTCGCAATGTAAGAAGTAGAGGTTCTTTACTCAGTTTACCAAAGAGGCTATAAATTGTTCATCGAACATTACTAGTACCCAAAGATCCACTTAAATACTCTCGATTGGCTCAATTACTTCTAGATTACATAGAAAAGAATCATAAGGTCTTTATGTTTGTAATGTTGGCTTAGGGACGGTATGATAAGTATATTTGAATAATTTAGAGTGAGCTTTTGGCTCTCTCCTCACTAGCCATCAACGAATCTCCCTAGAGCCCGAGTTACTCTCATAAAACGTTCTCACTCAACACAATGATTTTCTTGATGCATGAATTAGCATCCTGGTGGGTCCTTGTGTGTTGTAAAATAAAATGCTAAAGTTGAGGACTCACAAACCACAAGTGTACGGTTCTCCAAGTAATAAACCGATAAATCATATTCGTTCGCAGGGACGGATTAGGTACATTTCAGGTGTGGATCAAATAGTGAGATAATTGCAAGTACAGAAAAGTAAATGATATAAAACTTTTGTTTGGATTTTTGTTTTAAAAACTAAGATGCAAAATAATTTAAAGACTAAATTAATTGAACTGAAATGAAAATAATGCATATAGAATCGTTAGACGCATGATGAGAAGTGGTACTTGAGTCTCACTAGGGTTTCACCTAAACCTTCTTAATTAGTGTTTTCTGTTAAGGGTTGAATCATTATAATTATGCTGGTCGGGATTCTAAAGTCTCTTAGCCACCGTCAAGGTGCACCTAAGAGCTCTCCTATGGTATTCTAAACTCCGTCAGGATGATTAAAACTACTTTCAGGTGGTTCACTTACTTACCGCATTGGCTATTGGTTAGTCAACTCTGTCAAGGTCATTGGCGAATACCAACGGCAATTACATAGTTATGTATCTAAACCCCAGTCAAAGTGATCAATACGCCACTATATTGAATAGTCTAGATACTAAAATTACCCTTAGTTCATGACTCTAAAAATAATAATTCAAGCATAAAATAAAAATACAACATAAAATAACGAATTTAATTTAAATTAAGAAATCCCAAATTAGAAAACATTAAATAATCAAGTTAGGGCTCTACCCAATTCGCGGTTCTCAAGTACAAATAAATTTAGCAAATAATTGAAATAAAAACCAAGGAAATAAAATTAAAGGAAATCATATTTTACAGAAAGAAAATACGAAGGAACATAATTAGGGAATTGGGTTTGGTTGCGACTTGGAGAATATGATATTCTCCAGCTCTTAGCTTTCTTCTTTTCCTTGCTTCTGACTTTCTCTATGGCGCTTTTAACTTCTATGAATTGGGTTCTGTGTAAAATAAAATTCGAAAGGTCTATTTATAAGCTTAAATTCGGAATTGGGCTTTACTAAGTGAATTAGTGATATATTAAAAAGCCCAAGTCCAATCTTTAATTACAAATCCCGTAACTGGTGTACACCCTTCACTAGAACGGTTGTAACTTTCTCAAATCAACTTCGAATTGACCCGTTTAACTTGATAAATATTTGTAACTCGATAAGGAACAAATATTCTTTGGGTTAATTATTTTGTAAGGCCTATGGCCAGTTGGGTTTCTTTTTTAAAGCCCAACCTGTAACTAGTAGTTACATGAGTAACTAAAGAAGCTGAAAATACCAAAACACCCCCCACTCCTTTATACCCATATAGAAAACAACAAAAACCAAAATCCTCCCCCTATTAAGAAGCTGGACAAACCCAGAAACCCCACTCTGAGTCTTCTCTCTCTCTCTCGTACAAACCCAAAAACCACCCCCTCACCACTGTACCCTTCCCACCCACCTTCTCCTTCTCACATCCATTAACCACCAACAACACCACCACCAACAGCTCTTGATTCGCTACCACCACCACCTGCTCCTCTCTCTCTCTGCCCCACCCCCAAACCATTCACTACCTGTACAGGAGAAGCGGCGCTGTCACCACCACAAACAGCTCCTGATTCGCGTGTTGCAGAAGAAGCATCACCACCGCGTGTTGCAGAGGAAGCACCACCACCTCCGAGATCGACTTTCATCCCCGATCTGCACAACCACCACGAGTCAGACGAGTCAAAACCGCCATCCCACCACCGCCGAGATCGACCTTTATCCCCGTTTCTGTTCCCAGAACTGCGCCGCCGTGCTCCAGATCTGCACCACCGCCGCATCAGGAACTGCGCCACCGTGTTCGAGAGATGAACCCTACCGCCGTCTATCCTCTTTGCTGCTTACCATGGCTTCATCACCATCTTCCCCGATCTGAACAAAACCGCGCTGCGTCACACGGAAAACATTGAGCGTTGTTGGGCCATCTTCGCACCAGGACTACCCAAAGCACACCATGGGTACGGCCCGTTGAAGTCCAGTCACACAGTGGGCCAGCCCCATCAAGGCAATGACGGGGTTACAAAGCACACCATGGTATGGCCCGTTGAAGTCCATTCACACTGTGGGACAGCCCCATCAAGGCAAAAGACGGGGTTACAAAGCGCACCATGGGTACGACACTGTGGGCCAAACCCATCAAGGCAAAAAACGGGGTTACAGAGACGTGAATTAGATTTTGTCTTGTTTGTTGTTTTTGCTCTTGATTGTTCTTGTAAAAAATAAGAAACTGTTTTGTTTTGTTTTGTTTGTGTGGTATTTTGATAATTTGTTTTGTTTGATCCAGATCATATTCTTGTTGAGAGTTCATAATATTTCTAATTTCTATATCATTTGAACACATTTTGTATATTGTTTATTTTACTTTTTGTTTTTGTTCATTAAGTGTATGGCCCCCTATTATCTTTGTTCATTATGGGTACGGCCCTCCCCCTGTTTTTGTTCGTTATGGGGCCAGCCGTCCTTGTAGTTGTACTTTATAAAAAAAACTACTAAAAAACATAGCGCCCTAGACTGGGTCGTGGGTACAGTCCGTTCAGTCCTCGTGGGTCTGTACCTCATGCTGGACTGGATAGGGGTAAAATAGTAATAGCTCTTCCATAAAAAAGTAACTAAAGGCCTTAAAAAGAAGGTTTTTTTAGTTTGGACTTTAAATATAAAGATGCCAAAAGTGAGGCTCTAATAAGTATTTTCCTCATATTCTTTACAACTCAGAGGTTGAATCCACGTCTAAGTAGCTCGAAATCAGCAATTGCCATCATCCTTCCAGATTTGCAGCTTCAACTTGTCAACTTTTCGGGATATTTTTTCTCGCCTTTGACTTATTTACACGATCTAAGACTTTAATTCTTGATTCCTTTCCTTGGTAGCATCATGGACCTACAAACTTTGCACTGAAACAACCCATTTAACGTGCAAAGCTTAATAAATGAAAAATATTAAAATCCAAGGAGAGAAAATGAAATATGACGAATTAACACTAAAAGTCTATCAAATTAGTCAAATGATCACCTAAAATGATGTCTCCTAAGGGCATATAATTAGAACAAAAGAGGAGACATCAAGACTCCAAACTCAAACCTTTGTCGTCCCGACAAAGTAAAATAAAAAACAATGGTCTAAGGTGAATGCATAAATGCAGAAACTAGTAAATTGGTGTCTCCTAGTGTGTTCTAAATAAACACACCTAAAAAAAGGCAAGACATGTACCGCAAGTGTACGGGTCGTCCAAGTAAAATCCGGTAAACGGGATTTCGATCTCAGGGACGGATTAGGTATGATTAAAGTGTTATGCAATAAATAAAAATAGATGCTTGAATGAAAAGTAAAAGTAAAGAAATAGATTTTTATTTGATTTTTGTTTAAAGGACTAAAGTGCAAATAAAGTAATTATTAACTAAATTAAAACTAATGCAAGAAAATAAATATGAAGAGACGAAAGGATGAGAGAATAGTACTTGAGTCACGCTAGGTTTCACCAAAATAAACTTAATCAATGCTTCTTCTAAGGGACAAATTAGTAACTAGTAATAGTCGGGATTCTAGATTCTCCTAACCCCCGTCAGGGTGGACTTAGGAGCTATTCTCAGATGTTACAAACCACGCCAGGGCGATCATAATCCACCTTCGAATGTCAGGTCTCTACCCAATTGGCTATAAGATTAACTAAGTCTGTTAGGATCAATAATTTGTATCTTACATTTATTACCTATGTCAGTAATTAAACCCCCCCCGTCAAGATGATCACTTCCCCACCAAAGTGAATAGCTTAATTACTCAAACTTATGTCTAATTGGACAAATTAAATATAGTGAAATTAACTTACGATAACAAACAATACTAAATTACTCAATTCAAATTAAATGATAAAAATCCCAAATCAGAAAACATCAATTAAATAAATTAAGGTTCAACCCATATAGCGATTCTCAAGCACTTTAGAAGTTTAGCTCATAACAGAAAATAAAACTAAAATAAATAAATTAAAGGACATAATGTTTTACAGAAAGAAAATAAATAAAACCTAATGAAGAGGTTGGGTTTGGCCTTGAATTGGAGAAGATGACTGCTCCAGCTCTTAGCTTTCTTCCTTCCTGCTTGCTCTGACTTGAATCCTTAAGACTCTTTAATAATTATATGAAGTGTGTTTAAAAGAGGAGGCTAAGGAGTGTATTTATAGGTGTAGAAAGACATAGGTCGAATTTACTTGGAGTAGAAGACAAGTCAAGAACTCTTTAATTCGTAACCCTAAAATCTTGGAAAGGTAAGATTTTGCTGCTGATTTGTTTAGGCAAATCTCCTTCAACACTTATCCGTTTAAGGTGTTCCAATATATGAAACCGCTTGTCTGGGAAATCTATATCCGTTTAAGGAGTGTATTCCTAGCCAATATTAAGTTATGGAATTGTCTTTGAAACGGGGCTGGAATTTCAGATTCATATGGCAGCCTTATCTTTTCCTTCTTTGCATATATCTTTCCTTAATCTTCTTATTTCCATGTAAATCTCTTTCCTTTACCTATTTGACTTGACTTGGTCTCTAATTAATTACCATATATCTTTTAAAGCTTCACATTAAATAAATAATTAAACCGCATATGCTTTAAAAAATAATAAATTAATAATCAAGACTAGAAATAGGAAAGTGCACCCTAAAATTAGAAACTCGACTCAAATACTGCCTAACACACTAAAAATAAGCTAAGACTCTAATTCTCACTTCTCCACCTTGCATTGAAATTTAAGAACATACTAACTTTGCACTAAAAATAATCAAATTAACGCACAAAAGCTTTAAAAATGCAAATAGTCTAATTCCAAGGGGAGAAAGTGCAATATGACGAAATATGCATGAAAGTCTAGCTAATAAGTCAATAATTCACCTAAAATGATGTCCCTAGAGGGCTAATATTTAGAACAAATAGGGAGACATCAAGACCCCCAACTCAAACCTTTGTCGTCCCGACAAAGTAAAATTTAAAACAAAGGCCTTTTTTAGGTGAACGCAGAAGGTAGAATCTAGAAAATATTCCCAAAGCACAACTTAAAACAAATCTCATATAGTCTACTCTAGGAATTAATATACACATACACATATCATGAAAAATCAAATACAAAACAATATCAATCCAAAATCAATTTCACAATGCTAGAAGGTTACGCTTATTACTTATCTCAAGATGGTGGTTATAGGGTGTTCCTCGATCTTTACTTGTTTTGAACGCTCCACTTAGCATACTCCCTATTAACTCGATGTGCATCTAGGAATCACGAGGTCTTTACGGTTTTAGCGTCGGCTTAAGGAAGGTATGGTATGTATATTTGGTAAATTTAAAGTGAGCTTTTGGCTCTCTCTCCTCGCTTACCATCAACAAACTGTCCAAGAGCTTGAGTTTACACTCGAATACGTTCTCACTCAACCTATTTGACGTGCTAATTTAGCATCCCCAAATTAACCCAATAAGCACTAAAGATGATTCACATAAAATTCAACTTTGCCGGTCCGAATATATATTCTTTTCAAATCATTTATTCATTTTTTTACTTTTTCTTTTTGTATAGCTATGACTCCCTTTTTGATGTTGAGATATCATGCTATTTTTCATAAGTTATGCCTTTTCATAACTTGAGCTCGTAGCTTCTTTTTCATTCACTATTACCCCGACAAAGGGTTACAATATCATAAACCTGTGAATCATCCAAATATATAGAACGAGCACAATTGATAAGCTCAAAAATCCCAACCCAATGTAAATTCCCATAATAGTGGACCCACCACCCCAAACTCAAGCTCAAGACAGAACGTTTGGATCGTGATTCAAGTGCGGGTCAAATGATCATGCCTAACAATCTAAATGGATATTGGCTTATAATGTGGCGACAAAAGAAAGGCTTAAAGGCTAAAACTTTGGCTAAGAAGGTTACAATTAATTCAGGGATAGAAGGCCAAAAAGATTTCAAAAGGCTAACAAAGAACTGCCTCTATCATTTTCCTATCTACGCAGCGTGCCTCTAGTTCGTACCTAAGTGGGTTCTCTACTCATTCGGATCTCACGTTCTACAAACCACCCATTATCCTTAAGCACAAGTTTACTTCTTTTGAATTGTTCATTAATTCTTCTTATCAATTACCTCATATTTGCATGCAATCAAATTGCGTTTTATACTAACTCCTAAAATCAACTATTTTCTTTCATAGATTCATGAAAAGCATGATTTGATGGGGGAATTTAAAATACTCAACAGTCAAACGTGATGTCTCCTTATTTTGATAATAGAATCTATTTCTGAGACATCATTTTAGGCGTTGGTGTGGCCTAAGGTGTGATAAAAAGATGTATAAAATAAGTGCAAATAAACACCCTAAGCTAACACGGTACTACAAGTATTACAGGACGTATGCAAGTTTTAATGATAAGAAGATTCGTCCTCAGGGACTGACGAAAGTTAGAGAGAACTTATGCAAATTATCAAGTGCAAATATTAAAGATAGATAATAATACGCAAGTAGAAAGACGAGAAAGATAGATATTTATTTGGTTTTTAATAAGAAAACTAAACTACTAAATTAAAGACAGAAAATAAATAACAGAAAAGGAAAGAAGATAGTATGAAAGATATAGCTTAGGTTTTACTAGTATGCACTAATCCTTCTAATTCAAACTATGAATCTAGTTAATAAGGGAGAATATTAGCTCTTGGTATACTTAGTCAGGATTCTAAATTCCCATACCTTAGACCTTGAGAGCGACTAAGGGGGCAACGGCACAACCAAGAAGTGATTTCAAATAGGGTTATCAAACGCCACTAAGGCCCTAAGCAAATATTGCAATCTTGGTGATATGGTGGTTAAAACAAACCCTAATGTCTATCTAGTTAGAATCATGTTTTGTCAGAACTAATATCGACACTAGACGTTATGTGGTGGTTCAATAGTTAAACACCCTGTCAAGGAGACCATCTAACTACTATTAAGGTAATCCTATACTCGTGCACTAGCAAGGAAAACAATCATTAAATCAAAACACATAATCAAGTATAAAGGTAAGTAGCTAATATCAAATTAAAACATATAATTCCCAAAGAAACTTAGATAGAAGAATTAGATTTCATAGATTGTACATTATGCAAAACCTAAGCTAATAGAATTAATTCATACAAAGAAAAGAAGAGAAAAGAATTACAAAATAAGAGGTTGAAGGAGACATAGTTGTTGCACAGCTCCTTCCAGACTTCTTCTCTTGTGTTGCAGCTTCCTCTTGGCCTTAAGGTCTGGCCAAGGATGATTTTAGAGTGTTAAGAGGCTGTATTTATAGGGTATAGGAAGACCTAATTCGTTTTCTTGAAGGAGAAGGAAAGTAATAGACTCCTAGTCCAACTCAAATTCGTATGGAAATAAAGATGAACACTGCTGGACCGTTTTGAGCATATCTTATTCGTTATTGGTCGGTTTGAGCTCCATAAGATACCAAAAGAATCGCAACAGAATTATCTTGACCGTAAAGAAGGAAATTACCAAAATCGGCCTATTTCTTAGGTAAAAACGCATATCTTTAGACGTGTATGCAGAATCCCAGATTTAGGCAGCTTTTTCTTTTCCATCTTTTTAGCTTTTGTTTCCTTATCTCCAATTACCATGCACATCTCTTTCCATATCTTGTAGTCTTTGACTTGGACTCTAATTAATCTCCATAATTATCTTTAAAGCTTCACACTAAATAAACAATTAAACCCAATATGCTCTAAAAATAATAATTCTACAAATCAAGACTCAAAATAGGAAAGTGCACTAAATTAAGCTAAGATCGACCTATAAACTAATAAATAAGCCTAAAATGATGTCTCTGAAGTATATTATATTATCACAAATGAGGAGACATCAGGCGTATTTATTAGTTTATAGGTCGATTTTAGCTTGATTTAGTACACTTTCCTATTTTGGGTCTTGAATTAATTAATTATTATTTTTAGAGCATATTGGGTTTAATTATTTATTTAGTGTGAAGCTTTAAAGATATATGGTAATTAATTAGAGTCCAAGTTGGTAAAGAGAACTAAAGGAAAGAAAAGCTAAAAACATGGAAAAGGAAAAGCTGTCTTAATTATGAATTTCTGCACCTACGACCACAAATCAGCTTATATCTTAAAATCGGTGAGGAATTTGGAGAAACGGTCAAGAGCAAAGTTGAATATATTTCCGAGACGATGAATTTGGTATACTCATACGCATCAATCGGAGATATATTGAAGCTGTTAGGACCAAAAGAAAAACGGGGCTGATTGCATGTTTTTGGGCTACGAATTTGAGTTGGGCTTGGAGCCCATATTTACCTTTTCCTTCAAGAAAACGAATTAGGTCAACCTATACACTATAAATACAGCCTCTTAACACTCTTAAATCATCCTTGGTGAAACCTTAAACAAAGAGGAAGCTTACAACACAAGAAAAGAAGTCTGGAAGGAGCTGTTCATCATTATGTCTTCTTCTACCTTTGAATTTGTAATTTCTTTCTTTTCTTGCATTAGTATGAACTAAATTTCTTTTAGCTTGAATTTTAGCATATATGTATGAACCCTAGTTTTGATTGACATCTATCTAATTTGGGAATTATATGTTTTAAATTGAATTATTGTTTTTATTCTCTGTTTATGTGTTTGGATTTATATTCTGTGTTCTTGTGGAGTGCACCCATATAGAATTACCATCTAGTAGTTAGATCACAATTGACAACGGTGTTTAATTACATGTTTAGCACATAACGTCTAGTATTCGGTTTAGATCTGACAAATCAACCTAACTAGATAATCACTATGGTTTAGTATATATTACTATTTACCAATTGCAGGAACAGTTTGCTTAGGATTCCTTATTGACATAGGTAAATCCTATTTAAAACTACCTAGCGCAATTGGAACCGATTATTGAAATACTACATAATTCACCCTTACATGTTTAGAACGGCAAAACTAGTGGGGATTACATGCTATTGACTCAAGCTATATTCTCATACTACTTCTTCTTTCACATTTATTTTCTGTCTTTACTTTCGTAGTTTAATTTAGTTTAATTGAAAACCAAATAAATATCTATTTGTCTTTATTTTTCCTGCATTCTATTTGTTCTAGCTTTAATTAATTGGACTTGATTATTGCATAAGATTCCCCTAACCTTCGTAGTCTCTGCGAAACGAATCTTACTTATTTACTAAGTCTTGCATACGATCTGTATACTTGCAGAACCGTGCTCAGTCTAGGGTGATTAATTGTTCTTTATTTATTTCATATTTTATCAAACCCTAGGCCGTACCAAGTTTTTGGCGCCGCTGCCGGGGACTACATCGTTAGTCCTTGTGCATATATCTTGTGCTTTTATTTCAGTTAGTTCTATTTTACGATTTTGTCTTTTATTTTTTGTTTTATAGATAGTTACAGATGGAGAACCCAAGGAGACTTGAGCTACCCATCGAATTCAGAGTGCAACCAAGAGGAATTCGCGCTCCACAAATCCAAGCCGCTAAATTTATGCCTGATCCAGGGATGTTAACGCAGTTTGCAACTCATGGACTATTCAGCGGTGCTGCACAGCAAGATCCAATCCGATATATTCAGAAGTTCATGGAAATCTGTGATGCTTACATCGTAAAGAGGAGTTACTAGGGAACAAGTGTATTACGTGATGTTCCAGTTCTTCTTGACCGGAGGTGCAAGCAATTGGTATGATACCCAATACCCTCATGTCATTCCAGATTGGGATAAGCTCCAAGCAAGATTCCTAGACCGCTTCTATCCGGTTAGTAGACGTTTAAAAGATATGTTGGAGCTTGAACAATTTATACAGGAAGACGGAGAAAGTTTGGGTGAAGCATGGTTACGATTTACTGAAAAGAAGGCGAGATGTCCATACCATAAATCATCGCCGGAATATTATTTAACCTTGTTTTATGGAGGAGTTAATGACAAGTCAAGGGAAAAAGCAGATTCGTTAGGAAACGCAGGTTTTGTGTTACTGGGATGGAGAGAATTCTTGAGAACGAGAGAAGTTGGCCCAAGAACCCAGAAAAAGAAGACACTTTAGAATCTCTGAAGCTTAAAGAATTGGCCCAACAACTCGAAGAACTACAAGAACAAGCCCGAACAATTGCTCAGGTAAATGTAGTACGTACAATACCTTCGTGTCCTGGTTGTGGATCAAGAAATCATGTGTGGGAAAGGTGTATGAGTAATCCAGCAATAGCTTCCGTTACATATCCTCAAGATAACAATTATTCTAATGGTTATACGTATCCTCAAGAAAGCTACGCTAATTATCAACAACCTCCACAACAAAGAAGTTGGGTCAGAAATCAAGAGACTTGTTATCAACCCCAACCTCAATCCTATTATCCACCACAACCTATTCAGCAAAAGGTGCCCATTGTTGAAAAAGCTTGTCAAGAAACGAAGAAAGATCCACGAAACAATCAATGCAACTGGCAAGAAAAGAACAAACCCCGAGCTTGAATTCGAGTATGGCTAAATTGATGCAAGCAATTGAAAACAATATGAGTCGTAGCCAACAGAAAATTCAAGCCCAACAGAAGGTAATCAAGAAACTAGAGCATACTTTATCACATATGGCAAGTACATTACAAAATAGGCCGAAAGGGGAGCTTCCAAGTGATACTATTGCTCCTAGAGATGATTCTTGTCATGTAGTTGAATTGTGAAGTGGAAAACAACTACCTCCACCAAGACCAGAAACAGAACCAATCCCTATTCCAGAAAAGGGGGGAGAAGAAACAACCGAAGATACAGTAGAGGAGGTAGTTAAACCAAAGAGTGTCCAAGCCGAGACACCTGAAAAAGCAAGAAAACCAGTGGAACTTAATACACGCCCTCCACCACCATACCCTTCACGTGTCAGAAAGAAGGACAATGACCTGGAATTCAAGAAGTTCGTTGACATGGTGAGCAAGTTAGAGATTAAAATGTCGTTTGTAGAAGCTATCAAGAGAATTCCGAAATATCTGAAATTCATGAAAGACATTATTTCGAACAAACGAAGTATCGAAACTGCAGATATGAGTGGATCACCAGAGGAGTGTAATGTTATCAAGTTAGCACCAGAAAAGCCCCTTCCCACGAAATCTTGGATGGCACCATCCATAATTATGAAGAATCGAGCTGAAAAGTTCGTGGGAATCAAAGGAAAGGGGTGGAAATTTCTTCATTCTTAATCGAGATAATTTTAGTTGAACGAGTTGGAGGAGTTTCGCTATCTTGCCTATGAAAATTCACATCTCTGTAAGGAGAAAACAAAAAGATGGCATGATAGGCGACTCCGTCCAAAGCATTTCGAGAGAGGACAAAAGGTGTTATTATACAACTCTAAATTTTCGAACTACCCAGGAAAGCTTAAATCCCGTTGGGGAGGACCTTACATTGTTACGAAAGTCACACCTCATGGAGCGACTGAAATTGAACATCCAACTGAGCAAAGGACATTCATGGTGAATGGGCAGCGTTTGAAAAGATATCATGACAGTGAGGACTTCGGGCGAGAGGAGACGATCCATCTCGTAGAAAGCGCTTAGCCAGAGGTACACGTCTAACTCAAAGACATTAAACAAAAGTGCTCTTGGGAGACACCCCTAGTTTTAATTGCTTTTTAGATTAGTTTATTGCTTTGTAGTGTATAATTAAGTTAGTGTAGATTTTAATTGTGTTTACAAGCTAATAGGAGAGAAAGGTAGTGTGTTATTGTGCAGGAAATGAGTTTGGGGTCAAGGAAAATTTTTGGAAAAATTCGCAGGCAGGTCCGGTATACCATGCCTCACGTCCGGTATACCGCGCCTGGAAAAACCCGTGACACGGGTACACTGCCTCGGGTTTATTGCCGAGAGAATAAATTTTGGAGCATGGAAAGTCCGGTATACCGGGCCATATGGCCGGTATACCGCAGCAACAAAATCCCGTGACACGGGTAAGGAGGCTCGGGTTTTTTGACGAGAAGAAAAAAATTGGATAGCTGATGGGTCCGGTATACCAGAGGATATGCCCAGTATACCGCGGTATGGCGGTTTGGAGGAATTTTATTCCTATTCAACTTCTTACCTTAACAAACTTAACCCTAACCCCTCCCACACGAAATTTTCAGACCCAAACACTATATATAGACCTTGAAGCTTGTACAAACCTTCACAATTAACACAACAACTTCAATAATTCTCTCCTCCATCCTCCATAAACACAATTTCTTCATCAAATTCATCACACTACACCATTAAACACCATCAAGAACGTCAAGCTTTCAAGAATTCTTCCAAGATTCATCAAGAAACCTTTCTCTTTCATCAATTCCAAGCAACAACCTCAAGCTAAACCAATTTATCTTAAACTTTTAATTCATCCTTGGTATAACTTGAGTTGTGGGTAAATCAAACATGACTAATAGATCTGATGCTATGGAATACAAGAGAAAGTGCACCATCCTTGGGAAGAATAAGAAATTGCCTGGAGCCACCATTGAAAAGCCTATCACCATTGATGAGGCTACTGAAGAATCAAAAGAAAAGGCACTAGCACAACCACTACCAAAGAAGTTAACTGCAAGAATGTCTGTATCAGCTAGGCCTTTGAAGAAGATAAAGATTCATGACCAAGGTTCTTCTACTTCTTCCTCTAAAATTGATCATGATCTTCCCCCATGGGCTCTTAAATTACAACATGAAGTTGAAAGATTACAAGAGGAAAACAAAGAACTTTGGGTGGAAGTTATACAGATGCAATCACAACTGGAAGATATAACCTTGGAAAGGGATATTGATAATTATTCTGATCCCTCTGCTTCGGAAGAGGAGGAGGACATAATGGATCTCTATGGCCAGCCAGGTAAGCCATTCTAATCCTCTTTTCTTAATAGCTTGTATGCATTAGGTAGTTTAGTTAGCTTTAATTTTAAATTCTATTTCCTTCTTGAGTTTTTTTCGAGTCGTGGGGACACGACTCACTTTTGAGTTGGGGGTGGGGATTCGTTGTCCTCATCTTCTTTTCGTTTTTGCATAAAATTTAAATTTTTTAGGTTGAATTTAGGCATAGAATATTTTGAATGTACCTATTTGAGCATGATTTTAATTAGGTCAATGATAGTAAGTAGTATGTTTTTGAAGGATGTCATAAATTTGTTTAGATGCATGAATGAAAACAGGAAATAAAAGATAGAAAAGTTAATGAGCAATGCTATGAAGTCACGCTGAAACTTAGGGAGAGTTATTTGGTGTGTAGAACATGAGGTTTGAAATTAGTTGAAAACCCACTCATCTATGAACTAATAATGAAAACGTAACGAAATCTGGTAGTTAGAAAAATGAATAAGGCAGTTCTTTCATGATTAAAACACTTGACGCCTTTTATACCTTCTGGTGTCACCTAGGGTGCGATAAAAATAAGATAAAAATAAGTCTAGAAAACTACGCACTCTCACCCTAGACAGGCACAGTACTGCAAGTATTACAGGACGTATGCAAGTTTTAGTTGATAAGTTGAGTTCGTTCTCAGGGACTTAGTGTGCTAGTAGAATGGGTAGCAATAACGAGTAAGGAGTAAACAATTAAAAGACAGAAAATTAAAGGAATAGATTTCGAAATTAAGAATTAAAACTAGGAAAATAAAGACAATAAAATAAAATACGAAGAATATGAGATGAGAAGTATAGCTAAGGTTTTGCCAGTATGCACCAATCCTTCTAATTATTCCTATTAGATCTAGTTAATAAGGGAGAATATTAGCTCTTGTATATTTAGTTAGGATTCTAAATTCCCATTCCTTAGACCTTGAGAGCAACTAAGGGGGCTACAGACACACCACGAGGCTGGTTCAAATAGGGTTATCCTACGCCACTAGGGCCCTAAGCAATCAATTTCCATACATGGTGATAGTGATTAAATTATACAATAATGACTATCTAGTTAGAATCAGTGTTGTCAGGACTAATATCGACACTAGACGTGATGTGGTGTTTAAATAATTAGACACCCATCTAAGGTGATGATCTAACTACTATTAAGGTAATCCTAAACGTTGCGCACCGCAAGGAAAACAGTCATTAAATCAAAACACATAAACAAATATAAAGGTAAGCAGCTAATATCAATTTAAAACATGTAATTCCCAAAGAAACTTAGATAGAAAGAAATTCGAATTCATAGATTATACATGATGCAAAACCCAAGGTATGGGTGGTTTAGTTCATACCTGAAGGAAATAAACTAAAAGAAATAATAAAAGACATCATCTTGCTCTCTACAATAACTTGAAAGAATAAAACCTTAAGAACTAATTACTATGAGGCAAGGATGATTTACAAGTGATATAAGGGTGTATTTATAGGTGTTTAGAAGACCTAATTCGTTTTCTTGAAGGAGAGGTTAAGTAATGGACTCCAAGCCCAACTCAAATTCGTAACCCTAAAAACATGCAATCATGCCCGTTTTTATTTTGGTCCTAGCAGCTTCGATTTTTCTCCATTTGATGCGTATGAATATACCAAATTCATTGACTCGGAAAGATCTTCAACTTTGCTCTTGACCGTTTCTCCAAATTCCACACCTTTCTTGAGATATAAGCTGATTTGTGGTCGTAGGTGCAGAAATTCAGGATTAAGGCAGGTTTTCCTTTTCCATGTTTTTAGCTTTTCTTTCATTTATCTCCAATTACCATGCTTATCTCTTTCCATATCTTGTAGTCTTTGACTTGGAATCTAATTAATCTCCATAATTATCTTTAAAGCTTCACACTAAATATATAATTAAACCCAATATGCTCTAAAAATATTATTTTACTAAATCAAGACTCAAAATAGGAAGGTGCACTATTTCTCAAGAAAATCGACTATTATGACTTCTAAATCACTAAAAATGATGTCTCATCCTAATATAAATCTATCACAAATGAAGAGACATCAAGACCCCCAACTCAAAGTTGTATCGTCCCGATACAATAAAGATAAAAACAAAGGGAAGTCTATAAATACACACTTATGGAATTTTCAACACAATGGGCAGAACATAGTAGAATATATAAAATAAACCTAAAGCAACAACTCAGAAAATTTCATGCAATAATATTCATAAACTACATACCTGTACACTTCTCATATCCATAGTCAACACGGCTTGAATTCAAGATTAAATTAGTTTCGCAATGTAAGAAGGATTGGGACTTTACTCAGTTCCCCAAGAAAGTTATAGATTGTTCATCGAACTTCCCTAGTATCCAAATGTCCACTTAACTATTCTCTAATGGCTCAATCACTTTTCAATTACATAGCAAAGAATCAAAAGGTCTTTAAGGTTGTAATTTAGGCTTAGGGACGGTATGATAGTATATTTGGATAATTTAGAGTGAGCTTTTGGCTCTCTCCTCACTAGCCATCAACGAATCGCCCTAGAGCTTGAGTTACTCTCATAAAACGTTTTTCACTCAACCCAATGAATTCCTTGATGCATAATTTAGCATCCCCAATAACCCAATTAAAGCATAAGATGTTCACATAAAAATTCCACTTTGCCGGTCCGAATATATATATTTCTTTTCAAATCAATTTTTCTTTTGTATATAGCCATGACTCTCTTTTTAATGTTGAGATATCACGCTATTTTCTCATATATATATTTTTTCTTTTAATGCCCTTGTTGGCAATTTTAGCTCGTAGCTTCTTTTTCATTCACTATTACCCCAGCAAAGGGTTACAGTAAAAATCTGTGAATCATCATTAATATAAAGCACAAAGCACAATTAATAAGCTCCAAAATTCCATCTCAATAACAATTCCCATAATGGTGGACCCACCACCCCAAACTCAAGCTCTAAAACAACTGTCTATGCATCGCGATTCGAGTGCGGGTCATATGGAAAAGTCCTATAATCTAAAGGGATATGGCTTATAATGTATTTCAAAAAAAGATTTAGAAAGGCTGGAAGGGGCTGGGAAGGATATAGCATATAAAATCAAAATAACAAGGTGAGAAGGTATAAAAAGGCTTCAAATTTGAAAGAACCGCCTTAATCACTTTATACACTATGTAATTTAGTTATTTTCTTACCTTTAGCACTTTCATCAAATGGTTTTGTCAACTAGCTTGGATCTCACGGCCTACACACTTCACAAGGTTCCCTGAGATCGAACATACTTTCTATCGCATTGCTCCCTAATCTTTTCTTTACTATCAACGTGTGTTTTCGTGCAAATACTCAAAGCATACAAATAACATAGATCATAAACATATTGCTTACTATCATCAATTCACTGAGCTTATGCTTTCAAGCTATTAAACACACTCTACATCTAATTCCCATGTATCAAAAATTTTAATTTCTACCTAAAAACAGAAAAATGGAGATGAGAGACAACGAATCCCCACACCCCCAACTCAAAAAAGAGCCGTGTCCCCACGACTCGAAAATGACTCGAAACAGAAATTAAAATTAGCAGATAAAATCATTTACAGAAATGGTAAGGAAGAAAGAGAACATAATCTCAAGGCTATTGCCTCGCATTATTGACATCCAAGGTTGGATTTTCTCTATCTTTAGTTAATTGCTCAAGGAGTTTCATGATGTGCACTTGATTAGCGTTGATTTGTGCCACATCATTTACTAAAGAAGTTTGAGATGCTTCGAATTTGTTTAGACGCTCCTCCATCTTCTCTTGCCAACTTTGCTCCTTTTCTTCTTTCGAGACTTGCGTAGAACCCGCTCTTCGAAAGATATCCTTGATCCAAGCATTATCAATATAACTCGTCTTAAATTCGAGTTTCTCTTCTTCACCCAATGTTACATTCGCTTTTCGCACAAGACACGTGATCATAGTAGGAAATTTAACATTATAAAATGATTTGGGAGAGACCGAAAATCGCATCACCTCCTCATAGATCAACTGTGCCACATCTAGTTCTTCTCCTCCCAAAATACAGTCTAAAAGTAGAGCGTTCTTTTTAGTCACATCCAAAGTTCGTGTGTTTCCAAAGACATTAGGAATAAGGAAATTATGCCAAACTCTCGCATCCGGTTGAAGATATTTGTAAGGCCAAGGTGCCTTCAATTCTCCCTTATGTGATTGCACTTACTCCTTGTCTAATACATGCTCAAAAAGTAATTCCTCATCAAAGATTTTTTCGTTTAGCAACCGCTTCATCATACTTGCAATATCCAATTAATTTCTTAAACTTGAAGTGGTTTCTAATCTCATTAACTGTGAAAGGAAGTAGCTTTCCTCTAATCGGAACACAACCTTTACTATCTCGGCTAAAGAGGCCTAAATAGAATTCCAAAACTAACTCATGACATAATTCCAAACGTCTTACCATGAACGTAGACCAACCCAATTTCGCACCAAGCTCTAAGAATCTCTTGTATTCTCCTGTACCAACTTCTTCCTTAAATACTTTCTCATAAGCAAAAGGTAGTTCTTTTAATTGTTTCTCTGCATAAGCTATCAAGGCCTTTGAAGCTTTCTCTTTTTCCTTGGGTGTAGGACCTTTGAAAGGTGGAAGTTGTGTTTTCTCCTTTGCATAAAAGTAGAGCCTTTTACCATTACGATCAAACAAAGCTAGCTTACCTCCATCTTCAACATCGTTTTTACCCTTTGATTTAGAACTAGAACCTTTGTTATTTGATTTCTTCTCAATTGAACCCAATACCTTGCTTTTCTTCACCTCCCTCTTTTTAGCTAATATTTCTGTTCTATTAGTCATCTTCAATTGACCCCCAACTCAAAGCTTTAACAACTCTTGAATTTTGAACTTGTGAATTTTTGGTTGAACAAGCTTGATTTGGCTTAGGAAAGATTAATTGATGATGAATCTCTATGTGGGTAAGGTGGATTCTTGATGGATTGGCTTGGATTGAAGAAATTGTAGGATGAATTTTGAAAATTTAAGCTCTTGATTCTTCAATTTGATGTGTTTGGTGAGAATTGGTTGCTTGAATCTCCTTTGTAATGAGGTGGAGAGAAGATTTGATGTGTTTTTATTGATGATTGGGTAGTGTTTTGATGATTGGGGAAGGTTTATATGAGCTTTAATGGAGTTGGGAGAGGTTTGGAGAAGAAAGAAAGGCTTGAGGTTTTGTAAATTCGGAATTATACCTAATATCCTCCTTTTATAAGCTTCAACCCGTAACTTTCCCTCTCCAGCGGCGACTTGCGGTGCACCGGAAGTTTTGGTGCGGTATACCGCAGCTTTTGCTCTTCGAAAATTTTAGTCCTCGTCAAAAAACACGAACCTCCTAACCGTGGCATGGGTTTTTGGTCTTGCGGTGCACCGGAGGTTGAGGCGCGGTATACCGGACCTGATGGTCCAGATTTTTTTCTTATCGACACAAAACCCGAGGTACCTACACGTGGTACGGGTTTTTCTTCTCCGCGGTGTACCGGAGTGGTAGTCCGGTGTACCGGACTGCTGGTCAGAATTCTCCGAAAAACTTCGTTTTCTCCTCCCGAACTCGATTTCTCCAATACCTAAGCATCAAAAACACTACTCCCTCCGTCCCAAAAATAATGTCCACTTAGCATTTTCACACAGATTAAGAAATGTCATTATTGAATCCTACATGTACAAAAATGCCCCTAATAAATATCATCATTAATGGTAATGCACACATATTCCTATGCCTAGGAAAATGCAATCAAGTATAAAATAACAATTCAAATAATTATAAATTAAAAAGAAAAGTAGGGGTAATAAGGGAAAAAAGTAGAAAAAGTTGTCTTGAAATGGTAAGTGGACATTATTTTTGGGACACCATATTTAGTAATGTGGACATTATTTTTGGGACGGAGGGAGTAATACCTTTCTCAAATATGCAATATCAGCTAAAAACAACTAAACTAAACATAAACTAAAAACGTAAAAGACATAAAAACTAAAAATTTGCGGGTTGTCTCCCGTACAGCACTTTTATTTAACGTCTTTCAAAGTTAGACGCGTTACCTCTATCAAGATTTGCAAATATAGCCTCCCCAACAACGATTTAGGCTATGAACGTCAACTAATCTGCGCTTGACCCCTTCTTGGGTCGGATTTCTATCACTTTGGCTGAAACAACCTTAGTGACAAAGAATGGTCCCATCCACGAGTCTTTGAAACTACGCAACCTATTCTCGCATTTGTGAGCTTTCCATAGAACTTCATGGCCAACCCCAAACTCAATGTTTGGCTCAGTATCCACAGGCTTTAAGTGGATCTTCTTAGGAGGGACTTTGTGCTGTGAAAGGATGTGGATGACAGGAACTGTGGGATCTAACTTCCTTGGTTTCTTATGGTGGTCCTTTGTGTGTTCTAAAAATAAATGCAATGCTAATCGAACCACAACCGCAAGTGTACGGTTGTCCCAAGTAGTATGTATGATAATACAGATTCGTTCCAAGGACGGATGGTTGATCACAATGTTTAGCAAGTAGTGATTGATGCACTTATGAAAAATCAAAGATAATAAAATGTTTGTTTGGTTTTGTTGTTTAAAACTAATGAATAAAAGACAAATAATTAAATGCAAGTAGAAGCTAAGACGCAAGTAAAATAAGTGAAAACGCAATATGAGATGTAGTACTTGAGAACGCAAGGATCCTCCTAATTTTACTTTCTAACTTATGTTGTTTAAGGGCTAAATCAGTCAATTACAATGGTCGGGATTCTAAATTCCTTATACCCCCGTCAGGGTGGACTATAAGGCAATCCTAAAGTGTCACTAGTCCCGTCAGGGTAAATATGATCCACCGTTGGATGATAAAGCTTTATTACCACTTTGGCCCTAGGATGAACTAAGTTCGTCAGAATCAATAGTTTTTATCCTAGATTGAACAATTAATTCTGTACCTAAACCCTCCGTCAAGATGATCCACACGCCACGTATGTGGAATAGCTTAGATACTAATACCTAATTTTAGTTCGCGACTCTAAAATCAGTAAATAATCACAAATTGTCGAAAAGAGTAAAAGACCTGATTTAATTTAATTTAACAGAAACCCAAATTCAACATTCGTTATAAAATAAAACTAGGATTCACCCATTGTTTGTTCTCAAGCACTAATGAAAGCTTAGCTCATATTAAAATTAAAAACTAAATAAAAAGAAATGGAATTCATATTGTTTACAAAATTAAAATACGAAAAGAACCTAATTTCCGGAATTGGAATGACTACGAACGGAGCTATAGACCCACTCCAGCTCTTGTAGCTTCTTCTTTCTTCCTTCTGTTGCTTCTCTCTGGTGTTTAATCTTGTGGAATGTGAATTGTGTGAAAAATAGAAGTCCAGACCTCCTTTTATAAGTGTAAAAACGGATTAGGGCTTGGACCAGAAAATAAAAGCCTAATTAAATGTCCAAGCCCACTTTCTAAGCCCAAAATCCCGTAACTGATGATAGGCCTTCACTAAAACAGCTTTTCCCGATGCGTTACAACTCCGATTGACCTCATTCCAGTTTCTAAAGTTCTGTAACTCGATAAGGAATGATTTCTCTTCAAAGGTCAGCGGCTAAATCATCGCTTAAGCACCTCGAAATCAGCCATCTATGGCCTAGAAATTGGATTTTCAGCTCTAAAAATAATATCTTCGGGATTTGTCTTCAAGTCTTGACTCTAATTCACGATCTTTGACTTTCTCCTCGGATTCCTCTCCTAGCTAACATCTAAAACCTGTAAACTTTACACTAAAAATACCAATATTACGCGCAAAAGTTTAATAAATTAAAAATGCTAGAAATAAAAAGGTAATTCCGGATTATTGAATATTTAGTACAAAAGTCTATCATATTAATCAAATAAACACCAAAAATGATGTCTCCCAAGGGTCTAAAATAAGAACAATTAGGGAGACATCAAGACCCCCAACTCAAACCTTTGTCGTCCCGACAAAGTAAAACAAAACAAAGGGGTAGAAGTAAACGTATAAACACATAGAAGCTAGCAAATAAACCCTAAAGCAATTCTCAAAATAAATCTCATATAGCAAACTCTAGAAACTAATATACACATACACTAATCATGCAACATCAAACATAAATAATCTCAATCATAAAATTAAAGTCGCAATGCTTGAAGGTTACACTTGTACTCATCTCTGTATGATGGCTATAGGGTGGTCATTAATCCTAACTCGCTTTGAACGCTCCACCTAGTGTATTCCCTATCAACAGAATTGTAAATTCACTATGCACTTAGGAATCACGAGGTCTTTACGGTTATAATATTGGCTTAAGGACGGGTGTGGATGTATATTTGGTAAATTTGAAGTGAGCTTTTGGCTCTCTCCTCACTTACCATCAACAATGTCCTCGAGCTTGAGTTAACGCTCAAAAGATGTTCTCACTCACCAATATACGCAACAATTTAGCGTCCCATGTCTACCCACTATAAACAAGATGATTTTCAGAAAAATTCCACTTTGCCGGATGTTTTATTCATTCATCTTTTTCTTTTTCTTTTCTTTTCTCTTTTTTTTTTCTTCTTTTTTTTTTGTACAGGAGCAAACCGGGTTCCCGGTTTTGACGAATCCGGGTTCCCGGTTCCTACTGTATGATTTTTCAAAATTTTTCATTTTTTTTTCTTTCTTTTTCATTTTTCTTCATTCCCGGCAAAGGGTTACAAGTATATATCATCTGCAATTGTGCTACAATACAAAGCACATCGATCCCTACCCATTTAATTCCCCATATGTGGTCCCACCACCCCAAACTCAAGCTCGAGACATGTCTCAGGATTGTGATTCAAGTGCGGGTCATATGGTCATGCCTAATAATCTAAGGGATAATGGCTTATATCGTGGCTACAAAGAAAAGGCTAAAGGCTCAAAGTGGGCTAAGACGGATAATAATTAATACAAGGGATAGAAGGCTAAAAAGGCACAAATGGCTAACAAAGAACTGCCCCTATCATTTTCCTAAGTACATAGCTTGTCTTTAGTTCATATCTAGGTGGGTTCTCTACTAATTAAGATTTCACGTTCTACACACCAAACATATTCCTTGAGTACAAGCTTACTTCATTTGCATTGTTCATTAATTTTTCCTATCAATTACCTATGTTCGCATGCAATTGTAAGTGCGTTTTATATCAATCCCTAAAGTCCACTATTTACTATCATTGATTTATCAAGAGTATGCTTAAAGGGATATTTAAAAATTTCTACAGTCAAACGCAACTCCGAAAATTCTTTTATTGAAAGCAAATAAAGCAAATAACACATAAAAAAAAATTGGGATGAGGCAACGAACCCCACCCCAAACTCAAAAATGAGTCGTGTCCCCACGACTCGAAAAGACTCAATAAAGCATTTAAACTAATATACACTAAGAGGAAAGTTTAGAAAACGTATCTTAACCAGCGCGAGGCTGGTTATCGGTGTTGCGTTCTGGACCTTTATCTCGCGTAACAGCATCATAAATCGCGTTTTGAAGTGTATTTACGCCTAGGATTAAATTTCGAAGCAGGTCCAATTCTTTTGTAACGTTTCCCAAGGTAGCAATCATCTTCTCCTGATTCTCTTCCAACACCTGAATCTTCGCTTCCAACTCAGGTACAGTTTTCGCTTTCTTTGATTGAGGAGTTCTTGGGCTTCTTGTAGCTCGTGTTGCTTCTTCATGGATGTTCTTGATTGTGCTCAAAGCTATACTCACACCAACTAAAACAGTATCAATATCTGCGTCCTTACGCGGAATTTTTGCGTCTAAACACAACTGAGTAATAGTACAAGGAAACTTCAGATTTTGTTGTTTCATTGGTGATTTCGCGAACTCCATGATTGTATCATAAATGATCTTGGCAACATCAAATGGTTTCTCCTCCAAAATACACTTAATAACAAATATGTGCTCTTTCTTCAACTCGGAAGTGTGTTTAATACCAAAGAAAGTGGGTATTATGAAACGAGACCAAACCTTAGCACGAGGTGTCAAACTACTGCTGTAAAACTGTCCAGGATACCTTTCACCTTCCGGAATTGGGCTAGTCCCATTAACAAGCACGGTCCCCCAAAGGGATTCGAAATCAAAAGAAGGGTCATTAAGAGTTTCTTGGAAGGGGCATGTTCCAGAAAAGTTGGGTAGTTTCAATGATTTCCGAATACGTTCAATAGAGAAAGGAACTACCTTTTTGCGGATATCAATGGCATCATGGGAGGTAGCTAAACCTTTGTAAAATTCTCGCACAAAAGTAGGAATAAACTCAAGCTTCCTTTCTTGTAACGCCTTCCAACCAAACTTAGCACATGTCACAGCATATTCCTTGTAATCACTACTCATAATACCCTTAGGAAAATTCGTCTCCTCACCAAATTTCAAAAATTCAATTCTTTCACGAACCTGAGTATTCCAACAAGTGTAAACCCTCTTAGGCTTGTGGGCCCACATCTTCATACGCGGAGGTTTCGTAACGGGTGCTTCCGGAATCTCTTGTTCAGTTTCTTCCTCAATGTTCTTCGTAATTTCCTCTTCTGGTTCCTTCTCACTTTCAATCTCATCAATCAATCTTCTCTTTAAACCTGTGATTTCTTTTCTGTTAGAATCAAGCTTTACTTCGTCAATTTTTCGTTTAGGACGCGAATCAGGAATCTCAATAGCTTGTTCTTGAGAGCCACCAATGGTGGTCTTTCTTCTAGGAGCAGTTCTTCGGAAATCACCGGTTCTGTTAGTCATCTCTTTTCACCCCAAACTCAAAACTTCAAATAATGAGAAACTTTAGAGAAAAAGTTTAGAATTTTGATGTTTTGAGGTTTAAGAATTTAAGAACTAGGTGAAATATGAGATGGGTCTTGGTTAATTTGTATGGGAGAAGAAAGAATTGGGTTTAGTTTAAGGAATTGGGTGAAGAATAATCTTGGGAAAAACTAAGGATTTGATGATATTTTGGAGAGGAGGTGAGTTGATCTTATGTTTTTGTGGTGAAAGAGGGTAGGATTTGATGATATATAGTGTTTTGGTAGATGAATTTCGGAGGTGGGGTGGCTATTGGTGCGTTTTAGGTAAAGACTTGGAAAAGAGGTTAAGAAACTAGGTTAAAACACCTCAAAACCGCCTCTCACAGCTTTCAAACCGGGTCCCCGGTTTTGGCAAACCGGGTTCCCGCTTCCGCGTCGCTGTGACGGCGCGGAAAAATAATTGTGGACTTTTTTTTTTTTTTTTTTCGAAACGCTGGACCCCAAGACGCGGGGTCAGGGATTTTCTTCGCCGAAACCGGGTACCCGGTTCTGTGGAATGCGGGTTCCCGGATTTTCTCGCTGGCGCGAATCAAAACGCGCCAAAACGCAGCAACTCAAGACGCCGGGTCAGAACTTTTGGGTGTTTACAGCTCCGAAACCGGGTACCCGGTTCTGCCAAATGCGGGTACCCGGATTTGTGTCGATGGCGCGAACTAAAACGCACGAAAACGCAATCCACCAAAACGCTGGGTCAGGGATTTTCAGAAATCACAGCACCAAAACCGGGTACCCGGTTTTGCCAAATGCGGGTTCCCGGTTCCGACGCTGTGATATTACCCAAAAACGCCAAGTGTTGCGTAAAATGGTTGGTACCAGCTCCAAAACCGGGTTCCCGGTTTTGCGAAACCGGGTTCCCGGTTTCTCCTGGACATCCAACCAACTTTTCTTCTGTTTTCGCCAAATCGACCCCAAACTCAAGTCCTTTTTACCCCTGAAATCATCAAAAACAACTACCCTTCCTCATTTCTTAATAAAAACAATAAAATTACGAAAATCAAACTAATCTAAATTGCAAAAAAATGTAAAAACTCAGCTAATATACAAGTAATTGGCTTTTGTTTAACGTCGTTAAGCTCGACGGGTTACCTCACGCTTCTAAGGATTCTCGAGGAGATACATGACCTCCCCGGGATGTGGATCTTCCGAGCGATTGGTATCTTCACCTCCATGGTATATCTTTAATCTGTGACCGTTAACCATAAAGGTACGGTTCTCTAGCGGGTGTTCTATTTCTATCGCCCCATGAGGTGTAACTTTGGTCACTATGTATGGACCTGACCGCTTAGATCTTAACTTACCCGGAAAATTGCTGAACTTTGAATTATACTTTAATACTTTTTGCCCCACTTCAAAGTTCTTTGGACGAATCCGATTGTCATGCCATTTCTTTGTATTTTATTTGTAAAGTTTAGCATTTTCATAAGCATGCAATCGGAATTCGTCAAGTTCATTAAGCTTCATCATACGATTCTTTCCGGCTAAGATAGGGTCTAAGTTCAACTGCGCAATCGCCCAATAGGCACCCATTTCAAGCTCAAGAGGTAAGTGGCAAGCCTTACCATACACCATTCGATAAGGAGATGCACCCACTGGAGTCTTAAACGCAGTACGATAAGCCCACAACGCATCATCTAACTTCATTGACCAATCTTTTCTTGTAGGACCAACGGTTTTCTCTAGGATTGACTTGACTTCGCGGTTCGAAACTTCAGCTTGACCATTGGATTGTGGATGATACGCAGTAGATACACGGTGTCTAACTCCATATTTCTCTAGAATAGTCTTCAGATATTTATTAACGAAATGAGATCCCCCATCGCTAATAATCACTCTAGGTGTGCCATGTCTAGTGAAAATATGTGACTTCAAGAACTTAATCACCACTCGTGAATCATTAGTAGGTAAGGCCACCGCTTCTACCCATTTAGACATATAATCAACAGCCAATAAGATATAGAGGTTACCATTTGAAGGAACGAAAGGACCCATAAAGTCTATGCCCCACACATCGAATATCTCGACCTCTAACACATTATTACGCGGCATCTCATCCCTCTTAGATATGTTTCCGGTAAACTGGCATCTCGTACATTTCTTAACATATTCATGACAATCTTTTATAAGAGAAGGCCAGTAAAAACCTGATTGAAATACCTTTGCAGCCGTTCTGTCTCCTTTGAAATGTCCTCCATATAATGAATCATGGCATCCAGCTATAATGGCTTGAGTCTCTTCCCTTGCTACACATCTTCGTATCATTTGGTCAGCACAAACTTTATAGAGGAACGGATCCTCCCAAAAGAACTGTCTAGCACGATGAGCTAACCTCTTTCTTTCTTGATAGGTAGAACCTTCAGGAAAAACACCACTCACCACTAAATTCGCAATATCTGCATACCACGGAGCCTCATAATCTCGAACAACGAATAAACTCTCATCAGGAAACTCTTCTCTAACTGCTTCAGTACCACTATTCATCTCTGAACCCTCTAAGCGCGATAGATGATCTGCAACCTGATTCTCACAACCCTTTCTATCTTTGATCTCTAAATCGAACTCTTGAAGCAATAACACCCATCTGATTAACCTTGGTTTCGCATCTTTCTTCTCCATAAGAAATCTGATCGCGGAATGATCTGTATAAACAATAACTTTCGCTCCAAGAAGATAAGAGCGAAATTTATCAAACGAATAGACAACTGCTAGCAACTCTTTTTCTGTAACTGTGTAATTAATCTGAGCACCACTAAAAGTTTTACTAGCATAGTAAATAGAATGAACAACTTTCTCTTTCCTCTGTCCTAATACAGCTCCCATACACAAATCACTCGCATCACACATAACCTCAAACGGTAAATTCCAATCTGGAGGTAACACTATAGGAGCAGAAATAAGCTTTTCTTTGATTGCTTTGAAGGCCGTTAAACAAGCTTCATCAAAAAGGAACTTGCAATCCTTTTCGAGTAAGTTGCATAACGGTTTAGCAATCTTAGAAAAATCTTTAATAAAACGCCTATAAAAGCCAGCATGGCCAAGAAAACTCCTTACCCCTTTAACAGAAACAGGAGGGGGAAGAGTTTTAATTACCTCTATCTTTGCTCTATCAACTTCTAAACCAACACTCGAAACTTTGTGACCCAGAACAATACCTTCGCGAACCATGAAATGACACTTCTCCAAGTTGAGCACCAAATCTGTTTCCTTGCATCTCACTAACACTTTCTCCAAGTTATCCAAACATATATCAAAATCATCACCAAACACGGAGAAATCATCCATGAACACTTCAAGGAAATTATCTATCATGTCCCAGAAGATGGCCATCATACACCTTTGAAAAGTAGCGGGAGCGTTACATAACCCAAATGGCATTCTGCGATATGCAAAAGTACCAAATGGGCATGTAAAGGTAGTCTTATGTTGATCTTCTGGAGCCACGTAAATCTGATTGTACCCAGAGTAACCATCCAAGAAGCAATAGTACTCTCTTCCGGCTAATTTATCTAACATTTGATCGATGAAGGGCAAAGGGAAATGATCTTTTCTGGTGGCCTTATTCAGCTTTCTGTAATCCATGCAAACCCTCCATCCAACTACCGTTCTTGAAGGAATCGCTTCATTTTTATCATTAAGAACTGTTGTAATTCCTCCTTTCTTCGGTACACACTGAACTGGGCTCACCCATTCACTACTCGAAATGGGATAAATAATCCCCGCATCTAAAAGCTTAATCACCTCCTTCTTCACCACATCCTTCATGGCTGGCATTAATCTTCTCTGACCTTCAACTGAGCGTGCATTAACATCTTCTAGTATGATTTTGTGTTGACAATAGGATGGACTAATGCCTTTGATGTCAGCAATTGTCCAACCTATTGCTTCTTTGTTGGCTCTTAACACACGCAACAGTTTATCTTCTTGAGGACCTGTTAAATTAGCTGAAACAATAACAGGTAGAGTTTCATTAGTACCCAAATAAGCATACCTCAAGTGTGCTGGCAATGGTTTTTCTTCCAACTCCGGAGGAGATTCAATTGAAGGTTTCTTTTTAGGAATAATCTCCCCCGGTTCTCTCACAGGTTCATAGGCAAGACGCCTATACTTCGGATTTTCAGAATTTAGAGCTGCCACTGTTTCTGTAAGCTCCTCCATCATCTCAGGTGAATCTAATGTCAAAGCAGCCTGCAAGATATCATCAAAATTTAAGCAATTAAACACCTCTTGCGATGCTTGCTCTACTACATCCATTCTGAAGCAATCTTCCTGAGAATCTGGGAATTTCATAGCTCGAAATACATTGAATTTCACTTCCTCATCTTGTATCCTCATCGTTAATTCGCCATTCTCTACATCGATCAATGTCCTCCCTGTAGCTAGGAAGGGTCTACCCAAAATAATGGGGACATTTCTATCTGCATTGTATTCAAGAATTACGAAATCAACAGGAAATATAAGTGTACCTGCCTTAACAAGGACATCCTCAATACGGCCTTCAGGATGAGCAAGAGACCTGTCCGCCATTTGCAAGACCATAGAGGTGGGTCTTGCATTTCCAATTTTAAGCTTATCAAAGACTGATTTGGGCATCAAGTTGATGCTTGCCCCCAAGTCACATAACGCCTTTCCTTTCCATTCTTCTCCAATTGAAATCGGAATCGTGAAACTCCCCGGATCAACTAACTTTGGAGGTAATTTACTCTGGCAAATCGCGCTACACTCTTCCGGAAGGCCAATCATCTCATTATCACAGTAGGGCCTTTTATTAGTGAGGGCCCTCTTCAAAAACTTCGTATACTTAGGAATATCTCGAATTGCCTCAAGTAACGGAATATTAATACTCAAACCCCTCACTCTATTGAAGAATTTCTGAAAATCACCCATATCACCCTTTTTCTGAACTCGCGATGGAAACGGTGGTAGAGGGCGATTGCTTACAATTTCATCTCTCTTTTTCGGAATTTCTCTTGGTCTTTCTATCTCTTCAACCTCACTATCTTTCTCATTCTCTTTCTCTTTCTCACCCACTTCCTTTTCTTTTCTTGGAACTTCTTTCTCTTTCATAACGGGAAAAGGAGGTGGAGGAAGGTTCTTACCACTTCTTAATGTAACAGCCTTGCAATCTTCACGTTGTGTTGGATTTTCCGTATCGCTAGGAAGTTGCCCTTGTGGACGCTGATTCAACTGTTTATTAATTTGACTTAGCTGATTTTGGAAAATCTTCATATTCGCTTCAGCTGCGTTCTGACGTTCCAAAGCTTGTGTTTGAAGAGCAATCAAATTTTCAACGGTTTTCTGAAGGGTAGTTACTCCTTCTTGTGGATGGGCAGGTAGAGCTTTCTGGTTTAAATTCTCATCGTAGGTATTCTGAGGAGCTTGTCTTTGCACATAATTGTTTTGATTCTGTCCTCCTTGATGATTGTTGTGTGGTCTTGGATTATAGTTGTTGCCTTGAGGACGCGGCTGATACGCGTAAGTAGGATTGGCTGCCCCATTGGGATTTGAGTATTGAAACCCAGGATGGTTTCTGTTAGGCTGATATCCACTACCACTTGAATTGAAATTACCTCTATTGGACATAAAATTCACTGATTCTTGGTTATTCGGACAACTGCCCTCATCATGATCATCTACCTCACAAATCGAACACATATACACCTCTTGTGCAGCATGCACAGCTACCTTCTTACCCGAAAAACCTTCTTTTACAGCTAAAGTAAGCTGCTTCAATTGTTGCTCTATGGTATTCTGGATCTTATTCTCAAACGTAGCAAATTTCTCTTCTATGTCAACATTATTTACTCCCTTGACTGGTGTTCTTACTGAGCTCCACCCAACTTCATTCTTGACTGTTCTCTCTAAAATAATTTTGGCATGAGCGGGTTGAACTTGAAGAAAACCTGCTCCACATAGCGTATCCAATTTCTCTCTTGAAATTCCATCAAGGCCTCTATAAAAGATCTTTAACTGTTGTTGTTCTGAAAAGCCATGATTAGGAACTTTACGCAAACACATCTGAAATCTTGTCCAACTCCTTCCCACAGTTTCCTCATACTCTTGACGGAATTGTGTCAATTCTAGTTCAGCATCTAACCTCATGTTACTTGGGTAATACCTGTCAAAGAAAGCAATTTCTAATTGGTCCCAATTAGTAATCTTCGTAGGATCTTGCGTATCGTGCCATTCACTTGCTCCATCAATGACAAAGAATTTAAAAGCAGCAAAATACATCTGTTCTCTTGAAACCCCTTGTGTGATATAAGAATCACATATCTGCTTAAATTTTTGTACCGCTCTAAGAGGATCTTCCGATGGTCTTCCGCGAAAATTTCCAAAGTTTTGGAACTGAGCTAGCATACCCGAATCTGGACGGAATTGTTGGCATATAGCCTCCCTTAATAGGTTGTTTTAATGTGACAAATCCTCTTGTGTTTAGTGTGCTATTTTCTATTGTTATTGACTTCCTATCTCGCACTCTAATTCATCAAAAAGCTCTTTCTTTATCATGTTGATCTACTTTATTGTTTTATCTTAAGTAACTAATTCTCATACAAATGCTATTAACCCTATCTTTATGTATATTGAGAATTAGCTTTAGTGATCAACTTCAAAGATTCTTAGAATGATGTTTCTAACAACTTTCGTAAAGAAGATTTATTGATCCAAGTCATTATCCTTCAAAGTTACTTGGCGCGGTACACCGGTGCGGTACACCGGACCAAGATTGCGGACCAGGGCGCGGTGCAGAGGCTAGCCCGTCAGTATGCTAGAAAATCAAACCATTGAAGCGCGGTACACCGCACGAATCTTGCGGTACACCGCAAGAAAGGGTTTTCTGCACAAAAGACAAGTCATAAGAAATATATCCGTTGGGAGATTAATAGATCCGTTGGACCCAAGTCTTATGACCGTTGGAAGCCATTTTCTGCTATAAATTGAAGCTCTTTGAAGGCTACAACTACACCAACTAATTACAAACATTAAGGGGCTTAATTGCTATCATTCAAGAAGGTGTCAAGTGCTATACATAGTCAAATTCAATCTTAGTGAGCTTATAAATCCTTTCAAGGAGTTAATCAATTAAGCCACAAGGTTCTATCCACTCAAGAGGAGTAAACAAGCTTATAGTCAAATCCACTCTTTTAGGAGTTTTAGTTACAAGCTTTTATTAGCAAACCTTTAAACACTTTGTTGCTATCCTCTTAAGTCTAGGTCTTGTAATAGATAGATTAAGAGAGAATTCAAGTATAGGGAGTATACTTGGTGTCCTTGTGTTGTGATTACACAAGTGGTTTGTCCTTCGTGTTATCGAAGAGTTTGTAAAGGTTATTGTGTTCTCGACCCGGTTAAGAGAGACACGGAAGCTTAGTGAAAAGCTTGAAATCCTAAGGGGGCTTCCTTAGGTAGTGGATGTAGGGAAACCGAACCACTATAAATCGTGTGTATCTTTCTATCCCTACTCTATTTACTTTCCGCACTCTATATGTTTGATTATATGCTAGCTTGAGTTATATGATATTGTTTATCTAGGATATCTAACATATAGTCTTCTAGAGTAGTTTTAAGATATTGGATTGTCGATTTACTTGTTATACTTTTATATCAACTCTATCTTACCTTTGCATGATCCTATAAGAGTTTGGTTTAAATAGTTGACTTTGTAGTTTTCTCTTAAACTTATAATTGTCCAAAAGATTTTTTTAGGCATTAATCTTATTAGTAATCCTATTCACCCCCCCTCTAGGACTTTCAATTGGTATCAGAGCCTAACTCTACGTGAATAGCTTAATCGTTAGTAGAGTAAACGATATGGAATTTAACCTTTTGGAAAGTTCGTCTTCTACTCGACCTCCACTTTTTGTAGGAACTTACTATTTTGCTTGGAGAACAAAAATGGAGGAATTTATCAAAGCCGAAGATCCCGATCAATGGAGAATCGTAAAGGAAGGTCCATTTGTTCCTTATAAAGAGGAGTTAAATGAAGCGGGAGTTCTTAAGCTAAATCAAGAAGAAAAAGATTTTGATGAACTTACCATTGAGGAAAAGGCTAAGCTCACTCAAAATGCAAAACCAATGTACACTCTCATTCGTGGAATTTCCGAAGAAATTTTCTCACAAATGTTAGATTGTAAATCCGCAAAAGAGCTTTGGAATCGTTTGGAGTTTTTATATGGAATTGTCGAAAATGACGAAGAAGAAGAAGTCTCAATCCATGATGAATCTCATAACGATTTTAAACCAAATCATGAGGTAGCACTTTATCCTAACTCTTTATCTCTTCCTTATAATTATTGTGATATTAGGCAAATTTCATCCCTTCTCAAAATTCTTGATTCTCAAATCCATTTGAATAATCTTATGTTAAAAAAGGGTAATATTGAGCTAAAGAATTGTTTTAAATGTTGTATTACCTTGGATGATATTCTTGGCAATACTAAAAACCCTTGTTTTGAAAACATTTTTTCTTTAAATAAATGGAAACATCCTATGAAGAAAAATATAGAAGGTTTTAGAAAATTGGATGAAGCTTTTTCCCTTGCTCTTGATACTTTAAAAAATCATCCTTTTTCAAATATCACTCCTTTTGATCCAAATGGCTTTTTCAAAGAAAAATTATATTTAAGTGATAATTTGGATATTGGAAAGAATGTGGAAACTTCTTGTTCAAAACCTTTACATGGTAACTCTATTCGAAAAAGAAGTTCGTGCAACTATTGTGGTAACCCCGGTCATCATGCTTCTACGTGCCATTACCATGAACAACTTAATAGTGGATCTTTGATACCTTCATGGGAAAAACCAATATGGATCGTGACAAATGCTAACAACATTTCCGGATCCATTCCACCTCGGTTACCATAGTAATATGTATTGAAGGTGTTGAGCGTCAAGAAAATGGAATTTTATGCAAAAGGACGTTCAAACCTCATAAAAGGAAAATACGGTGAAATTCTTTCCTCTCTTTTTTTTTTGTTTTATATTGTGTTTTATGTGATTTATCAACTTGTGCTACTATCTTGTGGTTCTTAACTTTTTACATGCTTAATTGTTGCTTTGTTTTTGCATTGGGTCTTTTTGCACTTTTAGAAAACTTAGGGACTTTTGTGAAATTAACTGTTGTATGAGTTTTTAGGTTCTCCTTGGCTTCTCTTTTCAAAACAAAGATGCTCAAAATTATTTTATACCATTCCGAATCATTTGGGGAAGTTTCGAATGTGTTTCGGGTGTTTTTAAAAGAATCAAAAATCTCATTTTTTGTGGCCAAACCGAACACTCTTGCGGTGCACCGGACGATTCCCGCGGTACACCGCAGGTAAGGGTTTTGACAGCTTTAGTAAGCCGTTTTTCATTCTATTCTCTTCATTCCTTCATTAGAACATCTCCTCTCCTCCTCTTTGGCGATTTCCGGCCACCCTCACTCCGTCTCCACCACCAAAACACCCTTCTTCACCCCTTAAATCACTCCTCCTTCTCTATCCTTCATTACCCATCTCGTTTTCCACCATGGTTCGTACCAAGACTGCTGCTAACAAGAAGAAAGCCTCCATCGGAGCCTCCTCCAGCCGCCACCGTTCACCATCTCCGGCGAGGTCACCAACACCCCCTCCACTCCGGCCATTCGATGCTCTTCCGGGAAGAACAATTAGTGCTTCGGCCTTTCCCTCCGGTGAATATTCTCTCTTTGATCTCCTTTCATTTCAAAAATGTCATAAAATCTTTGCTTTTACGGGTAGTCATTTGGCAATCGGGTTAATCGAAGATTTTTATACTAATTTTGAATATAATCATGCTACTACTTCGATTAAATCAATTGTTTCGGGTACCGTTTTACGATTAAAGTCAAATACCTTGTGTACTAAATTTAACATTCCTTCGGATGGTTTTAGCGGTTTTTGGTCTAGTGGTTGGGATAACTCTAATATTGATATAATTGCTCAAAATGAGGTTAATGAGTTTGTTAATGGAAGAATGGTTGTTCCCGATGGAAATTGAAATATTCGTAACTTTGATCCGGAATTCATTGTGGCTCACAAGTTTCTTATCTCGGCCGTGATTCCGAAAGATAAGCATGATGCAAAACTTATCCCTTATGAAGCTTATCTATTATATTTGATCTTCACCAAACAACCGATTAACATTATTGCGATAATGTTCAAATGGATGAATCATGCTAGAGCCTCTCGCGATAAAGTCCCTTACGGTATTTTTCTTTCCAAAATCTTTGAAGCTAATGATATTTCTTTTGGAGGGACTAATGTGAAACCAATCAATAAGTCATGGAGTTTCGATTATCTCATGATTCTAAGAATGAAATTTGTTATTTATAACAACACCTATGTTTCGGTTTCCATTATTAATCGTATTTCGGATGCTACTATTCGTAATCGCATCCTTGAAGCAAAAAGTTGTACCGATGGTCCGGAGCTTGACACTCTTCAATTATTAGATAACCCGGCCCAACAAAACCCTATTCCAAATGAGCCCACTCCAAGCCAACCAACCAATGTAAACCCTCCTAATCCATCCGGTTTTGAAAGCGCTATGTCTCGTTTCATGGATTATATAGGAAGTAAATTTGTGGCTTTGGAAGACAAAATAGAAAGGAAATTTGGTGTTTTGGAAGAAAAAATAGGGCTTCTTGCGAATGAGCTTTCTTGTATGAAAAATGATGTCTCTTGTATTCGTGATGATATTGGAAATGGAAGAAGGTCTCGGAGCCGCTCTCCTCGTGATAATCGTTAAAACTTCTTGCTTTGGTGTTTGGTGTTTAAAATCCTCTTTTTATCCTTCTTGGTGGTTTATGGGTTTATGTGCTTATGTGGTTGTTTTTGAACTTAGTTTGTGGTGTTTTTATGCTTTTTAATTGTTTGGGTCCGTGTTTTGGACATCTAGGATATTGCTATTTTGGATTATTTGGATATCATGTTAGGATGCTATGTGTTTTATTTTGGATTATTGGTTAAATTTGGTATGTTTTTATCGTGATTGTTAGATGCGTATAATCTTTGGTTTGGATTAATATGTTGCTAACTTTTTCTTTGATGGTATAGGAACTACTACATCTAATCCTTGATCTTGCTCATTAGTCCCTATAATTTGTGCTTTCTATCTTTGTTCTCAAAAAGATTTTTCAAAATTACATTTTGTCCCCAAAGTTTTGAAAAATACATCTTGACCCCTTGCTTTTCAAAAAATTACATTTTTACCCCTAAATTTCTTCAAAATGATTTCAAGTATTCTTATCTAGGGAAAATTGTCAATCAAACTTTTACAAAATTAAAACAAACTCTATGCATTTTGTAAGGGGGAGACTTTGTTTAAATATTTTAAAAACTCAAATGCTTAAACTAATCTTTTATTTCATATATTGCAACTAATTGTTTGGGTCATTAGAAAGCATATGAAATGAATATCTATCGTTCAAGGAGTTGGTAAAAATCTCTATCCTTAGCTCTTGCTTTACAAATATCTATCTTTGTGCATCTCTTTCCAAAAACGTTGTTATCTTAAATATCTTGCACACTCTCTAAATCATTGTTTAAAATCTATTCACTCGAGTTTTTGCTCTTCTTAGTTGTTTTTACCCCGTCTTTTTGATGAAGACAAAGGGGGAGAAATATTATATTATGTGCACTAAAAACCTTCAAAACTTGCACGTTTTAAACACTCACAAATGCATCTCAAATCTTATGCTTATTGTGAGGGGGAGCTTTATTTCATTAGTGCTTAAACTTTCATATCATTCCTAAGGTGTTTTAGTGAAGGATTTGTCATCATCAAAAAGGGGGAGATTGTTGGCATATAGCCTCCCTTAATAGGTTGTTTTAATGTGACAAATCCTCTTGTGTTTAGTGTGCTATTGTCTATTGTTATTGACTTCCTATCTCGCACTCTAATTCATCAAAAAGCTCTTTCTTTATCATGTTGATCTACTTTATTGTTTTATCTTAAGTAACTAATTCTCATACAAATGCTATTAACCCTATCTTTATGTATATTGAGAATTAGCTTTAGTGATCAACTTCAAAGATTCTTAGAATGATGTTTCTAACAACTTTCGTAAAGAAGATTTATTGATCCAAGTCATTATCCTTCAAAGTTACTTGGCGCGGTACACCGGTGCGGTACACCGGACCAAGATTGCGGACCAGGGCGCGGTGCAGAGGCTAGCCCGTCAGTATGCTAGAAAATCAAACCATTGAAGCGCGGTACACCGCACGAATCTTGCGGTACACCGCAAGAAAGGGTTTTCTGCACAAAAGACAAGTCATAAGAAATATATCCGTTGGGAGATTAATAGATCCGTTGGACCCAAGTCTTATGACCGTTGGAAGCCATTTTCTGCTATAAATTGAAGCTCTTTGAAGGCTACAACTACACCAACTAATTACAAACATTAAGGGGCTTAATTGCTATCATTCAAGAAGGTGTCAAGTGCTATACATAGTCAAATTCAATCTTAGTGAGCTTATAAATCCTTTCAAGGAGTTAATCAATTAAGCCACAAGGTTCTATCCACTCAAGAGGAGTAAACAAGCTTATAGTCAAATCCACTCTTTTAGGAGTTTTAGTTACAAGCTTTTATTAGCAAACCTTTAAACACTTTGTTGCTATCCTCTTAAGTCTAGGTCTTGTAATAGATAGATTAAGAGAGAATTCAAGTATAGGGAGTATACTTGGTGTCCTTGTGTTGTGATTACACAAGTGGTTTGTCCTTCGTGTTATCGAAGAGTTTGTAAAGGTTATTGTGTTCTCGACCCGGTTAAGAGAGACACGGAAGCTTAGTGAAAAGCTTGAAATCCTAAGGGGGCTTCCTTAGGTAGTGGATGTAGGGAAACCGAACCACTATAAATCGTGTGTATCTTTCTATCCCTACTCTATTTACTTTCCGCACTCTATATGTTTGATTATATGCTAGCTTGAGTTATATGATATTGTTTATCTAGGATATCTAACATATAGTCTTCTAGAGTAGTTTTAAGATATTGGATTGTCGATTTACTTGTTATACTTTTATATCAACTCTATCTTACCTTTGCATGATCCTATAAGAGTTTGGTTTAAATAGTTGACTTTGTAGTTTTCTCTTAAACTTATAATTGTCCAAAAGATTTTTTTAGGCATTAATCTTATTAGTAATCCTATTCACCCCCCCTCTAGGACTTTCAGGAATCTCGGAACATTAATGTCTGGAGCACCTACTCCTATAGCTGGAGCGCGGAATGGAACTTCTGGAGGGCCATTAGTGAACCACGGATCATGATTCATCACTATCTGGACTGGAGGATTAGGATTTAGTGGTTGAACTTGAGGAATAACGCCTGGAGCTAAAGGTTGGCCATTTTCATCTAACTGGCCTTGTCCATTATGTTGACCTTGAATAATGATATTCTCCATTCTGTTACTTAATTCTTCTACTTCTAAAGCTTCTCGTTCTCTTCTTCTTCTGTTCGCAAGTCTGATCAACGATTCTGGATTACTAAGGATCGGAGGTGTTGGCTCTAGATCCTTGAATAGCCTTCTTCGCATACACCAAACCTAAAAACCTGAAAAAGCTAACAAACAAAAAGCGTAAAACTGATAAAATAAAATAAATGCACTTATCACTAAAGGATAAACACCGTGGTCACACGCTACCGTCCCCGGCAGCGGCGCCAAAAACTTGGTGGTCCTTTGTGTGTTCTAAAAATAAATGCAATGCTAATCGAACCACAACCGCAAGTGTACGGTTGTCCCAAGTAGTATGTATGATAATACAGATTCGTTCCAAGGACGGATGGTTGATCACAATGTTTAGCAAGTAGTGATTGATGCACTTATGAAAAATCAAAGATAATAAAATGTTTGTTTGGTTTTGTTGTTTAAAACTAATGAATAAAAGACAAATAATTAAATGCAAGTAGAAGCTAAGACGCGAGTAAAATAAGTGAAAACGCAATATGAGATGTAGTACTTGAGAACGCAAGGATCCTCCTAATTTTACTTTCTAACTTATGTTGTTTAAGGGCTAAATCAGTCAATTACAATGGTCGGGATTCTAAATTCCTTATACCCCCGTCAGGGTGGACTATAAGGCAATCCTAAAGTGTCACTAGTCCCGTCAGGGTAAATATGATCCACCGTTGGATGATAAAGCTTTATTACCACTTTGGCCCTAGGATTAACTAAGTTCGTCAGAATCAATAGTTTTTATCCTAGATTGAACAATTAATTCTGTACCTAAACCCCCCGTCAAGATGATCCACACGCCACGTATGTGGAATAGCTTAGATACTAATACCTAATTTTAGTTCGCGACTCTAAAATCAGTAAATAATCACAAATTGTCGAAAAGAGTAAAAGACCTGATTTAATTTAATTTAACAGAAACCCAAATTCAACATTCGTTATAAAATAAAACTAGGATTCACCCATTGTTTGTTCTCAAGCACTAATGAAAGCTTAGCTCATATTAAAATTAAAAACTAAATAAAAAGAAATGGAATTCATATTGTTTACAAAATTAAAATACGAAAAGAACCTAATTTCCGGAATTGGAATGACTACGAACGGAGCTATAGACCCACTCCAGCTCTTGTAGCTTCTTCTTTCTTCCTTCTGTTGCTTCTCTCTGGTGTTTAATCTTGTGGAATGTGAATTGTGTGAAAAATAGAAGTCCAGACCTCCTTTTATAAGTGTAAAAACGGATTAGGGCTTGGACCAGAAAATAAAAGCCTAATTAAATGTCCAAGCCCACTTTCTAAGCCCAAAATCCCGTAACTGATGATAGGCCTTCACTAAAACAGCTTTTCCCGATGCGTTACAACTCCGATTGACCTCATTCCAGTTGCTAAAGTTCTGTAACTCGATAAGGAATGATTTCTCTTCAAAGGTCAGCGGCTAAATCATCGCTTAAGCACCTCGAAATCAGCCATCTATGGCCTGGAAAGTGGATTTTCAGCTCTAAAAATAATATCTTCGGGATTTGTCTTCAAGTCTTGACTCTAATTCACGATCTTTGACTTTCTCCTCGGATTCCTCTCCTAGCTAACATCTAAAACCTGTAAACTTTACACTAAAAATACCAATATTACGCGCAAAAGTTTAATAAATTAAAAATGCTAGAAATAAAAAGGTAATTCCGGATTATTGAATATTTAGTACAAAAGTCTATCATATTAATCAAATAAACACCAAAAATGATGTCTCCCAAGGGTCTAAAATAAGAACAATTAGGGAGACATCAAGACCCCCAACTCAAACCTTTGTCGTCCCGACAAAGTAAAACAAAACAAAGGGGTAGAAGTAAACGTATAAACACATAGAAGCTAGCAAATAAACCCTAAAGCAATTCTCAAAATAAATCTCATATAGCAAACTCTAGAAACTAATATACACATACACTAATCATGCAACATCAAACATAAATAATCTCAATCATAAAATTAAAGTCGCAATGCTTGAAGGTTACACTTGTACTCATCTCTGTATGATGGCTATAGGGTGGTCATTAATCCTAACTCGCTTTGAACGCTCCACCTAGTGTATTCCCTATCAACAGAATTGTAAATTCACTATGCACTTAGGAATCACGAGGTCTTTACGGTTATAATATTGGCTTAAGGACGGGTGTGGATGTATATTTGGTAAATTTGAAGTGAGCTTTTGGCTCTCTCCTCACTTACCATCAACAATGTCCTCGAGCTTGAGTTAACGCTCAAAAGATGTTCTCACTCACCAATATACGCAACAATTTAGCGTCCCATGTCTACCCACTATAAACAAGATGATTTTCAGAAAAATTCCACTTTGCCGGATGTTTTATTCATTCATCTTTTTCTTTTTCTTTTCTTTTCTCTTTTTTTTTCTTCTTTTTTTTTGTATAGGAGCAAACCGGGTTCCCGGTTTTGACGAATCCGGGTTCCCGGTTCCTACTGTATGATTTTTCAAAATTTTTCATTTTTTTTTCTTTCTTTTTCATTTTTCTTCATTCCCGGCAAAGGGTTACAAGTATATATCATCTGCAATTGTGCTACAATACAAAGCACATCGATCCCTACCCATTTAATTCCCCATATGTGGTCCCACCACCCCAAACTCAAGCTCGAGACATGTCTCAGGATTGTGATTCAAGTGCGGGTCATATGGTCATGCCTAATAATCTAAGGGATAATGGCTTATATCGTGGCTACAAAGAAAAGGCTAAAGGCTCAAAGTGGGCTAAGACGGATAATAATTAATACAAGGGATAGAAGGCTAAAAAGGCACAAATGGCTAACAAAGAACTGCCCCTATCATTTTCCTAAGTACATAGCTTGTCTTTAGTTCATATCTAGGTGGGTTCTCTACTAATTAAGATTTCACGTCCTACACACCAAACATATTCCTTGAGTACAAGCTTACTTCATTTGCATTGTTCATTAATTTTTCCTATCAATTACCTATGTTCGCATGCAATTGTAAGTGCGTTTTATATCAATCCCTAAAGTCCACTATTTACTATCATTGATTTATCAAGAGTATGCTTAAAGGGATATTTAAAAATTTCTACAGTCAAACGCAACTCCGAAAATTCTTTTATTGAAAGCAAATAAAGCAAATAACACATAAAAAAAAATTGGGATGAGGCAACGAACCCCACCCCAAACTCAAAAATGAGTCGTGTCCCCACGACTCGAAAAGACTCAATAAAGCATTTAAACTAATATACACTAAGAGGAAAGTTTAGAAAACGTATCTTAACCAGCGCGAGGCTGGTTATCGGTGTTGCGTTCTGGACCTTTATCTCGCGTAACAGCATCATAAATCGCGTTTTGAAGTGTATTTACGCCTAGGATTAAATTTCGAAGCAGGTCCAATTCTTTTGTAACGTTTCCCAAGGTAGCAATCATCTTCTCCTGATTCTCTTCCAACACCTGAATCTTCGCTTCCAACTCAGGTACAGTTTTCGCTTTCTTTGATTGAGGAGTTCTTGGACTTCTTGTAGCTCGTGTTGCTTCTTCATGGATGTTCTTGATTGTGCTCAAAGCTATACTCACACCAACTAAAACAGTATCAATATCTGCGTCCTTACGCGGAATTTTTGCGTCTAAACACAACTGAGTAATAGTACAAGGAAACTTCAGATTTTGTTGTTTCATTGGTGATTTCGCGAACTCCATGATTGTATCATAAATGATCTTGGCAACATCAAATGGTTTCTCCTCCAAAATACACTTAATAACAAATATGTGCTCTTTCTTCAACTCGGAAGTGTGTTTAATACCAAAGAAAGTGGGTATTATGAAACGAGACCAAACCTTAGCACGAGGTGTCAAACTACTGCTGTAAAACTGTCCAGGATACCTTTCACCTTCCGGAATTGGGCTAGTCCCATTAACAAGCACGGTCCCCCAAAGGGATTCAAAATCAAAAGAAGGGTCATTAAGAGTTTCTTGGAAGGGGCATGTTCCAGAAAAGTTGGGTAGTTTCAATGATTTCCGAATACGTTCAATAGAGAAAGGAACTACCTTTTTGCGGATATCAATGGCATCATGGGAGGTAGCTAAACCTTTGTAAAATTTTCGCACAAAAGTAGGAATAAACTCAAGCTTCCTTTCTTGTAACGCCTTCCAACCAAACTTAGCACATGTCACAACATATTCCTTGTAATCACTACTCATAATACCCTTAGGAAAATTCGTCTCCTCACCAAATTTCAAAAATTCAATTCTTTCACGAACCTGAGTATTCCAACAAGTGTAAACCCTCTTAGGCTTGTGGGCCCACATCTTCATACGCGGAGGTTTCGTAACGGGTGCTTCCGGAATCTCTTGTTCAGTTTCTTCCTCAATGTTCTTCGTAATTTCCTCTTCTGGTTCCTTCTCACTTTCAATCTCATCAATCAATCTTCTCTTTAAACCTGTGATTTCTTTTCTGTTAGAATCAAGCTTTACTTCGTCAATTTTTCGTTTAGGACGCGAATCAGGAATCTCAATAGCTTGTTCTTGAGAGCCACCAATGGTGGTCTTTCTTCTAGGAGCAGTTCTTCGGAAATCACCGGTTCTGTTAGTCATCTCTTTTCACCCCAAACTCAAAACTTCAAATAATGAGAAACTTTAGAGAAAAAGTTTAGAATTTTGATGTTTTGAGGTTTAAGAATTTAAGAACTAGGTGAAATATGAGATGGGTCTTGGTTAATTTGTATGGGAGAAGAAAGAATTGGGTTTAGTTTAAGGAATTGGGTGAAGAATAATCTTGGGAAAAACTAAGGATTTGATGATATTTTGGAGAGGAGGTGAGTTGATCTTATGTTTTTGTGGTGAAAGAGGGTAGGATTTGATGATATATAGTGTTTTGGTAGATGAATTTCGGAGGTGGGGTGGCTATTGGTGCGTTTTAGGTAAAGACTTGGAAAAGAGGTTAAGAAACTAGGTTAAAACACCTCAAAACCGCCTCTCACAGCTTTCAAACCGGGTCCCCGGTTTTGGCAAACCGGGTTCCCGCTTCCGCGTCGCTGTGACGGCGCGGAAAAATAATTGTGGACTTTTTTTTTTTTTTTTTTTCGAAACGCTGGACCCCAAGACGCGGGGTCAGGGATTTTCTTCGCCGAAACCGGGTACCCGGTTCTGTGGAATGCGGGTTCCCGGATTTTCTCGCTGGCGCGAATCAAAACGCGCCAAAACGCAGCAACTCAAGACGCCGGGTCAGAACTTTTGGGTGTTTACAGCTCCGAAACCGGGTACCCGGTTCTGCCAAATGCGGGTACCCGGATTTGTGTCGATGGCGCGAACTAAAACGCACGAAAACGCAATCCACCAAAACGCTGGGTCAGGGATTTTCAGAAATCACAGCACCAAAACCGGGTACCCGGTTTTGCCAAATGCGGGTTCCCGGTTCCGACGCTGTGATATTACCCAAAAACGCCAAGTGTTGCGTAAAATGGTTGGTACCAGCTCCAAAACCGGGTTCCCGGTTTTGCGAAACCGGGTTCCCGGTTTCTCCTGGACATCCAACCAACTTTTCTTCTGTTTTCGCCAAATCGACCCCAAACTCAAGTCCTTTTTACCCCTGAAATCATCAAAAACAACTAACCTTCCTCATTTCTTAATAAAAACAATAAAATTACGAAAATCAAACTAATCTAAATTGCAAAAAAATGTAAAAACTCAGCTAATATACAAGTAATTGGCTTTTGTTTAACGTCGTTAAGCTCGACGGGTTACCTCACGCTTCTAAGGATTCTCGAGGAGATACATGACCTCCCCGGGATGTGGATCTTCCGAGCGATTGGTATCTTCACCTCCATGGTATATCTTTAATCTGTGACCGTTAACCATAAAGGTACGGTTCTCTAGCGGGTGTTCTATTTCTATCGCCCCATGAGGTGTAACTTTGGTCACTATGTATGGACCTGACCACTTAGATCTTAACTTACCCGGAAAATTGCTGAACTTTGAATTATACTTTAATACTTTTTGCCCCACTTCAAAGTTCTTTGGACGAATCCGATTGTCATGCCATTTCTTTGTATTTTATTTGTAAAGTTTAGCATTTTCATAAGCATGCAATCGGAATTCGTCAAGTTCATTAAGCTTCATCATACGATTCTTTCCGGCTAAGATAGGGTCTAAGTTCAACTGCGCAATCGCCCAATAGGCACCCATTTCAAGCTCAAGAGGTAAGTGGCAAGCCTTACCATACACCATTCGATAAGGAGATGCACCCACTGGAGTCTTAAACGCAGTACGATAAGCCCACAACGCATCATCTAACTTCATTGACCAATCTTTTCTTGTAGGACCAACGGTTTTCTCTAGGATTGACTTGACTTCACGGTTCGAAACTTCAGCTTGACCATTGGATTGTGGATGATACGCAGTAGATACACGGTGTCTAACTCCATATTTCTCTAGAATAGTCTTCAGATATTTATTAACGAAATGAGATCCCCCATCGCTAATAATCACTCTAGGTGTGCCATGTCTAGTGAAAATATGTGACTTCAAGAACTTAATCACCACTCGTGAATCATTAGTAGGTAAGGCCACCGCTTCTACCCATTTAGACATATAATCAACAGCCAATAAGATATAGAGGTTACCATTTGAAGGAACGAAAGGACCCATAAAGTCTATGCCCCACACATCGAATATCTCGACCTCTAACACATTATTACGCGGCATCTCATCCCTCTTAGATATGTTTCCGGTAAACTGGCATCTCGTACATTTCTTAACATATTCATGACAATCTTTTATAAGAGAAGGCCAGTAAAAACCTGATTGAAATACCTTTGCAGCCGTTCTGTCTCCTTTGAAATGTCCTCCATATAATGAATCATGGCATCCAGCTATAATGGCTTGAGTCTCTTCCCTTGCTACACATCTTCGTATCATTTGGTCAGCACAAACTTTATAGAGGAACGGATCCTCCCAAAAGAACTGTCTAGCACGATGAGCTAACCTCTTTCTTTCTTGATAGGTAGAACCTTCAGGAAAAACACCACTCACCACTAAATTCGCAATATCTGCGTACCACGGAGCCTCATAATCTCGAACAACGAATAAACTCTCATCAGGAAACTCTTCTCTAACTGCTTCAGTACCACTATTCATCTCTGAACCCTCTAAGCGCGATAGATGATCTGCAACCTGATTCTCACAACCCTTTCTATCTTTGATCTCTAAATCGAACTCTTGAAGCAATAACACCCATCTGATTAACCTTGGTTTCGCATCTTTCTTCTCCATAAGAAATCTGATCGCGGAATGATCTGTATAAACAATAACTTTCGCTCCAAGAAGATAAGAGCGAAATTTATCAAACGAATAGACAACTGCTAGCAACTCTTTTTCTGTAACTGTGTAATTAATCTGAGCACCACTAAAAGTTTTACTAGCATAGTAAATAGAATGAACAACTTTCTCTTTCCTCTGTCCTAATACAGCTCCCATACACAAATCACTCGCATCACACATAACCTCAAACGGTAAATTCCAATCTGGAGGTAACACTATAGGAGCAGAAATAAGCTTTTCTTTGATTGCTTTGAAGGCCGTTAAACAAGCTTCATCAAAAAGGAACTTGCAATCCTTTTCGAGTAAGTTGCATAACGGTTTAGCAATCTTAGAAAAATCTTTAATAAAACGCCTATAAAAGCCAGCATGGCCAAGAAAACTCCTTACCCCTTTAACAGAAACAGGAGGGGGAAGAGTTTTAATTACCTCTATCTTTGCTCTATCAACTTCTAAACCAACACTCGAAACTTTGTGACCCAGAACAATACCTTCGCGAACCATGAAATGACACTTCTCCAAGTTGAGCACCAAATCTGTTTCCTTGCATCTCACTAACACTTTCTCCAAGTTATCCAAACATATATCAAAATCATCACCAAACACGGAGAAATCATCCATGAACACTTCAAGGAAATTATCTATCATGTCCCAGAAGATGGCCATCATACACCTTTGAAAAGTAGCGGGAGCGTTACATAACCCAAATGGCATTCTGCGATATGCAAAAGTACCAAATGGGCATGTAAAGGTAGTCTTATGTTGATCTTCTGGAGCCACGTAAATCTGATTGTACCCAGAGTAACCATCCAAGAAGCAATAGTACTCTCTTCCGGCTAATTTATCTAACATTTGATCGATGAAGGGCAAAGGGAAATGATCTTTTCTGGTGGCCTTATTCAGCTTTCTGTAATCCATGCAAACCCTCCATCCAACTACCGTTCTTGAAGGAATCGCTTCATTTTTATCATTAAGAACTGTTGTAATTCCTCCTTTCTTCGGTACACACTGAACTGGGCTCACCCATTCACTACTCGAAATGGGATAAATAATCCCCGCATCTAAAAGCTTAATCACCTCCTTCTTCACCACATCCTTCATGGCTGGCATTAATCTTCTCTGACCTTCAACTGAGCGTGCATTAACATCTTCTAGTATGATTTTGTGTTGACAATAGGATGGACTAATGCCTTTGATGTCAGCAATTGTCCAACCTATTGCTTCTTTGTTGGCTCTTAACACACGCAACAGTTTATCTTCTTGAGGACCTGTTAAATTAGCTGAAACAATAACAGGTAGAGTTTCATTAGTACCCAAATAAGCATACCTCAAGTGTGCTGGCAATGGTTTTTCTTCCAACTCCGGAGGAGATTCAATTGAAGGTTTCTTTTTAGGAATAATCTCCCCCGGTTCTCTCACAGGTTCATAGGCAAGACGCCTATACTTCGGATTTTCAGAATTTAGAGCTGCCACTGTTTCTGTAAGCTCCTCCATCATCTCAGGTGAATCTAATGTCAAAGCAGCCTGCAAGATATCATCAAAATTTAAGCAATTAAACACCTCTTGCGATGCTTGCTCTACTACATCCATTCTGAAGCAATCTTCCTGAGAATCTGGGAATTTCATAGCTCGAAATACATTGAATTTCACTTCCTCATCTTGTATCCTCATCGTTAATTCGCCATTCTCTACATCGATCAATGTCCTCCCTGTAGCTAGGAAGGGTCTACCCAAAATAATGGGGACATTTCTATCTGCATTGTATTCAAGAATTACGAAATCAACAGGAAATATAAGTGTACCTGCCTTAACAAGGACATCCTCAATACGGCCTTCAGGATGAGCAAGAGACCTGTCCGCCATTTGCAAGACCATAGAGGTGGGTCTTGCATTTCCAATTTTAAGCTTATCAAAGACTGATTTGGGCATCAAGTTGATGCTTGCCCCCAAGTCACATAACGCCTTTCCTTTCCATTCTTCTCCAATTGAAATCGGAATCGTGAAACTCCCCGGATCAACTAACTTTGGAGGTAATTTACTCTGGCAAATCGCGCTACACTCTTCCGGAAGGCCAATCATCTCATTATCACAGTAGGGCCTTTTATTAGTGAGGGCCCTCTTCAAAAACTTCGTATACTTAGGAATATCTCGAATTGCCTCAAGTAACGGAATATTAATACTCAAACCCCTCACTCTATTGAAGAATTTCTGAAAATCACCCATATCACCCTTTTTCTGAACTCGCGATGGAAACGGTGGTAGAGGGGGATTGCTTACAATTTCATCTCTCTTTTTCGGAATTTCTCTTGGTCTTTCTATCTCTTCAACCTCACTATCTTTCTCATTCTCTTTCTCTTTCTCACCCACTTCCTTTTCTTTTCTTGGAACTTCTTTCTCTTTCATAACGGGAAAAGGAGGTGGAGGAAGGTTCTTACCACTTCTTAATGTAACAGCCTTGCAATCTTCACGTTGTGTTGGATTTTCCGTATCGCTAGGAAGTTGCCCTTGTGGACGCTGATTCAACTGTTTATTAATTTGACTTAGCTGATTTTGGAAAATCTTCATATTCGCTTCAGCTGCGTTCTGACGTTCCAAAGCTTGTGTTTGAAGAGCAATCAAATTTTCAACGGTTTTCTGAAGGGTAGTTACTCCTTCTTGTGGATGGGCAGGTAGAGCTTTCTGGTTTAAATTCTCATCGTAGGTATTCTGAGGAGCTTGTCTTTGCACATAATTGTTTTGATTCTGTCCTCCTTGATGATTGTTGTGTGGTCTTGGATTATAGTTGTTGCCTTGAGGACGCGGCTGATACGCGTAAGTAGGATTGGCTGCCCCATTGGGATTTGAGTATTGAAACCCAGGATGGTTTCTGTTAGGCTGATATCCACTACCACTTGAATTGAAATTACCTCTATTGGACATAAAATTCACTGATTCTTGGTTATTCGGACAACTTTCCTCATCATGATCATCTACCTCACAAATCGAACACATATACACCTCTTGTGCAGCATGCACAGCTACCTTCTTACCCGAAAAACCTTCTTTTACAGCTAAAGTAAGCTGCTTCAATTGTTGCTCTATGGTATTCTGGATCTTATTCTCAAACGTAGCAAATTTCTCTTCTATGTCAACATTATTTACTCCCTTGACTGGTGTTCTTACTGAGCTCCACCCAACTTCATTCTTGACTGTTCTCTCTAAAATAATTTTGGCATGAGCGGGTTGAACTTGAAGAAAACCTGCTCCACATAGCGTATCCAATTTCTCTCTTGAAATTCCATCAAGGCCTCTATAAAAGATCTTTAACTGTTGTTGTTCTGAAAAGCCATGATTAGGAACTTTACGCAAACACATCTGAAATCTTGTCCAACTCCTTCCCACAGTTTCCTCATACTCTTGACGGAATTGTGTCAATTCTAGTTCAGCATCTAACCTCATGTTACTTGGGTAATACCTGTCAAAGAAAGCAATTTCTAATTGGTCCCAATTAGTAATCTTCGTAGGATCTTGCGTATCGTGCCATTCACTTGCTCCATCAATGACAAAGAATTTAAAAGCAGCAAAATACATCTGTTCTCTTGAAACCCCTTGTGTGATATAAGAATCACATATCTGCTTAAATTTTTGTACCGCTCTAAGAGGATCTTCCGATGGTCTTCCGCGAAAATTTCCAAAGTTTTGGAACTGAGCTAGCATACCCGAATCTGGACGGAATTGTTGGCATATAGCCTCCCTTAATAGGTTGTTTTAATGTGACAAATCCTCTTGTGTTTAGTGTGCTATTTTCTATTGTTATTGACTTCCTATCTCGCACTCTAATTCATCAAAAAGCTCTTTCTTTATCATGTTGATCTACTTTATTGTTTTATCTTAAGTAACTAATTCTCATACAAATGCTATTAACCCTATCTTTATGTATATTGAGAATTAGCTTTAGTGATCAACTTCAAAGATTCTTAGAATGATGTTTCTAACAACTTTCGTAAAGAAGATTTATTGATCCAAGTCATTATCCTTCAAAGTTACTTGGCGCGGTACACCGGTGCGGTACACCGGACCAAGATTGCGGACCAGGGCGCGGTGCAGAGGCTAGCCCGTCAGTATGCTAGAAAATCAAACCATTGAAGCGCGGTACACCGCACGAATCTTGCGGTACACCGCAAGAAAGGGTTTTCTGCACAAAAGACAAGTCATAAGAAATATATCCGTTGGGAGATTAATAGATCCGTTGGACCCAAGTCTTATGACCGTTGGAAGCCATTTTCTGCTATAAATTGAAGCTCTTTGAAGGCTACAACTACACCAACTAATTACAAACATTAAGGGGCTTAATTGCTATCATTCAAGAAGGTGTCAAGTGCTATACATAGTCAAATTCAATCTTAGTGAGCTTATAAATCCTTTCAAGGAGTTAATCAATTAAGCCACAAGGTTCTATCCACTCAAGAGGAGTAAACAAGCTTATAGTCAAATCCACTCTTTTAGGAGTTTTAGTTACAAGCTTTTATTAGCAAACCTTTAAACACTTTGTTGCTATCCTCTTAAGTCTAGGTCTTGTAATAGATAGATTAAGAGAGAATTCAAGTATAGGGAGTATACTTGGTGTCCTTGTGTTGTGATTACACAAGTGGTTTGTCCTTCGTGTTATCGAAGAGTTTGTAAAGGTTATTGTGTTCTCGACCCGGTTAAGAGAGACACGGAAGCTTAGTGAAAAGCTTGAAATCCTAAGGAGGCTTCCTTAGGTAGTGGATGTAGGGAAACCGAACCACTATAAATCGTGTGTATCTTTCTATCCCTACTCTATTTACTTTCCGCACTCTATATGTTTGATTATATGCTAGCTTGAGTTATATGATATTGTTTATCTAGGATATCTAACATATAGTCTTCTAGAGTAGTTTTAAGATATTGGATTGTCGATTTACTTGTTATACTTTTATATCAACTCTATCTTACCTTTGCATGATCCTATAAGAGTTTGGTTTAAATAGTTGACTTTGTAGTTTTCTCTTAAACTTATAATTGTCCAAAAGATTTTTTTAGGCATTAATCTTATTAGTAATCCTATTCACCCCCCCTCTAGGACTTTCAATTGGTATCAGAGCCTAACTCTACGTGAATAGCTTAATCGTTAGTAGAGTAAACGATATGGAATTTAACCTTTTGGAAAGTTCGTCTTCTACTCGACCTCCACTTTTTGTAGGAACTTACTATTTTGCTTGGAGAACAAAAATGGAGGAATTTATCAAAGCCGAAGATCCCGATCAATGGAGAATCGTAAAGGAAGGTCCATTTGTTCCTTATAAAGAGGAGTTAAATGAAGCGGGAGTTCTTAAGCTAAATCAAGAAGAAAAAGATTTTGATGAACTTACCATTGAGGAAAAGGCTAAGCTCACTCAAAATGCAAAACCAATGTACACTCTCATTCGTGGAATTTCCGAAGAAATTTTCTCACAAATGTTAGATTGTAAATCCGCAAAAGAGCTTTGGAATCGTTTGGAGTTTTTATATGGAATTGTCGAAAATGACGAAGAAGAAGAAGTCTCAATCCATGATGAATCTCATAACGATTTTAAACCAAATCATGAGGTAGCACTTTATCCTAACTCTTTATCTCTTCCTTATAATTATTGTGATATTAGGCAAATTTCATCCCTTCTCAAAATTCTTGATTCTCAAATCCATTTGAATAATCTTATGTTAAAAAAGGGTAATATTGAGCTAAAGAATTGTTTTAAATGTTGTATTACCTTGGATGATATTCTTGGCAATACTAAAAACCCTTGTTTTGAAAACATTTTTTCTTTAAATAAATGGAAACATCCTATGAAGAAAAATATAGAAGGTTTTAGAAAATTGGATGAAGCTTTTTCCCTTGCTCTTGATACTTTAAAAAATCATCCTTTTTCAAATATCACTCCTTTTGATCCAAATGGCTTTTTCAAAGAAAAATTATATTTAAGTGATAATTTGGATATTGGAAAGAATGTGGAAACTTCTTGTTCAAAACCTTTACATGGTAACTCTATTCGAAAAAGAAGTTCGTGCAACTATTGTGGTAAACCCGGTCATCATGCTTCTACGTGCCATTACCATGAACAACTTAATAGTGGATCTTTGATACCTTCATGGGAAAAACCAATATGGATCGTGACAAATGCTAACAACATTTCCGGATCCATTCCACCTCGGTTACCATAGTAATATGTATTGAAGGTGTTGAGCGTCAAGAAAATGGAATTTTATGCAAAAGGACGTTCAAACCTCATAAAAGGAAAATACGGTGAAATTCTTTCCTCTCTTTTTTTTTTGTTTTATATTGTGTTTTATGTGATTTATCAACTTGTGCTACTATCTTGTGGTTCTTAACTTATTACATGCTTAATTGTTGCTTTGTTTTTGCATTGGGTCTTTTTGCACTTTTAGAAAACTTAGGGACTTTTGTGAAATTAACTGTTGTATGAGTTTTTAAGTTCTCCTTGGCTTCTCTTTTCAAAACAAAGATGCTCAAAATTATTTTATACCATTCCGAATCATTTGGGGAAGTTTCGAATGTGTTTCGGGTGTTTTTAAAAGAATCAAAAATCTCATTTTTTGTGGCCAAACCGAACACTCTTGCGGTGCACCGGACGATTCCCGCGGTACACCGCAGGTAAGGGTTTTGACAGCTTTAGTAAGCCGTTTTTCATTCTATTCTCTTCATTCCTTCATTAGAACATCTCCTCTCCTCCTCTTTGGCGATTTCCGGCCACCCTCACTCCGTCTCCACCACCAAAACACCCTTCTTCACCCCTTAAATCACTCCTCCTTCTCTATCCTTCATTACCCATCTCGTTTTCCACCATGGTTCGTACCAAGACTGCTGCTAACAAGAAGAAAGCCTCCATCGGAGCCTCCTCCAGCCGCCACCGTTCACCATCTCCGGCGAGGTCACCAACACCCCCTCCACTCCGGCCATTCGATGCTCTTCCGGGAAGAACAATTAGTGCTTCGGCCTTTCCCTCCGGTGAAAATTCTCTCTTTGATCTCCTTTCATTTCAAAAATGTCATAAAATCTTTGCTTTTACGGGTAGTCATTTGGCAATCGGGTTAATCGAAGATTTTTATACTAATTTTGAATATAATCATGCTACTACTTCGATTAAATCAATTGTTTCGGGTACCGTTTTACGATTAAAGTCAAATACCTTGTGTACTAAATTTAACATTCCTTCGGATGGTTTTAGCGGTTTTTGGTCTAGTGGTTGGGATAACTCTAATATTGATATAATTGCTCAAAATGAGGTTAATGAGTTTGTTAATGGAAGAATGGTTGTTCCCGATGGAAATTGGAATATTCGTAACTTCGATCCGGAATTCATTGTGGCTCACAAGTTTCTTATCTCGGCCGTGATTCCGAAAGATAAGCATGATGCAAAACTTATCCCTTATGAAGCTTATCTATTATATTTGATCTTCACCAAACAACCGATTAACATTATTGCGATAATGTTCAAATGGATGAATCATGCTAGAGCCTCTCGGGATAAAGTCCCTTACGGTATTTTTCTTTCCAAAATCTTTGAAGCTAATGATATTTCTTTTGGAGGGACTAATGTGAAACCAATCAATAAGTCATGGAGTTTCGATTATCTCACGATTCTAAGAATGAAATTTGTTATTTATAACAACACCTATGTTTCGGTTTCCATTATTAATCGTATTTTGGATGCTACTATTCGTAATCGCATCCTTGAAGCAAAAAGTTGTACCGATGGTCCGGAGCTTGACACTCTTCAATTATTAGATAACCCGGCCCAACAAAACCCTATTCCAAATGAGCCCACTCCAAGCCAACCCACCAATGTAAACCCTCCTAATCCATCCGGTTTTGAAAGCGCTATGTCTCGTTTCATGGATTATATAGGAAGTAAATTTGTGGCTTTGGAAGACAAAATAGAAAGGAAATTTGGTGTTTTGGAAGAAAAAATAGGGCTTCTTGCGAATGAGCTTTCTTGTATGAAAAATGATGTCTCTTGTATTCGTGATGATATTGGAAATGGAAGAAGGTCTCGGAGCCGCTCTCCTCGTGATAATCGTTAAAACTTCTTGCTTTGGTGTTTAAAATCCTCTTTTTATCCTTCTTGGTGGTTTATGGGTTTATGTGCTTATGTGGTTGTTTTTGAACTTAGTTTGTGGTGTTTTTATGCTTTTTAATTGTTTGGGTCCGTGTTTTGGACATCTAGGATATTGCTATTTTGGATTATTTGGATATTATGTTAGGATGCTATGTGTTTTATTTTGGATTATTGGTTAAATTTGGTATGTTTTTATCGTGATTGTTAGATGCGTATAATCTTTGGTTTGGATTAATATGTTGCTAACTTTTTCTTTGATGGTATAGGAACTACTACATCTAATCCTTGATCTTGCTCATTAGTCCCTATAATTTGTGCTTTCTATCTTTGTTCTCAAAAAGATTTTTCAAAATTACATTTTGTCCCCAAAGTTTTGAAAAATACATCTTGACCCCTTGCTTTTCAAAAAATTACATTTTTACCCCTAAATTTCTTCAAAATGATTTCAAGTATTCTTATCTAGGGAAAATTGTCAATCAAACTTTTACAAAATTAAAACAAACTCTATGCATTTTGTAAGGGGGAGACTTTGTTTAAATATTTTAAAAACTCAAATGCTTAAACTAATCTTTTATTTCATATATTGCAACTAATTGTTTGTGTCATTAGAAAGCATATGAAATGAATATCTATCGTTCAAGGAGTTGGTAAAAATCTCTATCCTTAGCTCTTGCTTTACAAATATCTATCTTTGTGCATCTCTTTCCAAAAACGTTGTTATCTTAAATATCTTGCACACTCTCTAAATCATTGTTTAAAATCTATTCACTCGAGTTTTTGCTCTTCTTAGTTGTTTTTACCCCGTCTTTTTGATGAAGACAAAGGGGGAGAAATATTATATTATGTGCACTAAAAACCTTCAAAACTTGCACGTTTTAAACACTCACAAATGCATCTCAAATCTTATGCTTATTGTGAGGGGGAGCTTTATTTCATTAGTGCTTAAACTTTCATATCATTCCTAAGGTGTTTTAGTGAAGGATTTGTCATCATCAAAAAGGGGGAGATTGTTGGCATATAGCCTCCCTTAATAGGTTGTTTTAATGTGACAAATCCTCTTGTGTTTAGTGTGCTATTTTCTATTGTTATTGACTTCCTATCTCGCACTCTAATTCATCAAAAAGCTCTTTCTTTATCATGTTGATCTACTTTATTGTTTTATCTTAAGTAACTAATTCTCATACAAATGCTATTAACCCTATCTTTATGTATATTGAGAATTAGCTTTAGTGATCAACTTCAAAGATTCTTAGAATGATGTTTCTAACAACTTTCGTAAAGAAGATTTATTGATCCAAGTCATTATCCTTCAAAGTTACTTGGCGCGGTACACCGGTGCGGTACACCGGACCAAGATTGCGGACCAGGGCGCGGTGCAGAGGCTAGCCCGTCAGTATGCTAGAAAATCAAACCATTGAAGCGCGGTACACCGCACGAATCTTGCGGTACACCGCAAGAAAGGGTTTTCTGCACAAAAGACAAGTCATAAGAAATATATCCGTTGGGAGATTAATAGATCCGTTGGACCCAAGTCTTATGACCGTTGGAAGCCATTTTCTGCTATAAATTGAAGCTCTTTGAAGGCTACAACTACACCAACTAATTACAAACATTAAGGGGCTTAATTGCTATCATTCAAGAAGGTGTCAAGTGCTATACATAGTCAAATTCAATCTTAGTGAGCTTATAAATCCTTTCAAGGAGTTAATCAATTAAGCCACAAGGTTCTATCCACTCAAGAGGAGTAAACAAGCTTATAGTCATATCCACTCTTTTAGGAGTTTTAGTTACAAGCTTTTATTAGCAAACCTTTAAACACTTTGTTGCTATCCTCTTAAGTCTAGGTCTTGTAATAGATAGATTAAGAGAGAATTCAAGTATAGGGAGTATACTTGGTGTCCTTGTGTTGTGATTACACAAGTGGTTTGTCCTTCGTGTTATCGAAGAGTTTGTAAAGGTTATTGTGTTCTCGACCCGGTTAAGAGAGACACGGAAGCTTAGTGAAAAGCTTGAAATCCTAAGGAGGCTTCCTTAGGTAGTGGATGTAGGGAAACCGAACCACTATAAATCGTGTGTATCTTTCTATCCCTACTCTATTTACTTTCCGCACTCTATATGTTTGATTATATGCTAGCTTGAGTTATATGATATTGTTTATCTAGGATATCTAACATATAGTCTTCTAGAGTAGTTTTAAGATATTGGATTGTCGATTTACTTGTTATACTTTTATATCAACTCTATCTTACCTTTGCATGATCCTATAAGAGTTTGGTTTAAATAGTTGACTTTGTAGTTTTCTCTTAAACTTATAATTGTCCAAAAGATTTTTTTAGGCATTAATCTTATTAGTAATCCTATTCACCCCCCCTCTAGGACTTTCAGGAATCTCGGAACATTAATGTCTGGAGCACCTACTCCTATAGCTGGAGCGCGGAATGGAACTTCTGGAGGGCCATTAGTGAACCACGGATCATGATTCATCACTATCTGGACTGGAGGATTAGGATTTAGTGGTTGAACTTGAGGAATAACGCCCGAAGCTAAAGGTTGGCCATTTGCATCTAACTGGCCTTGTCCATTATGTTGACCTTGAATAATGATATTCTCCATTCTGTTACTTAGTTCTTCTACTTCTAAAGCTTCTCGTTCTCTTCTTCTTCTGTTCGCAAGTCTGATCAACGATTCTGGATTACTAAGGATCGGAGGTGTTGGCTCTAGATCCTTGAATAGCCTTCTTCGCATACACCAAACCTAAAAACCTGAAAAAGCTAACAAACAAAAAGCGTAAAACTGATAAAATAAAATAAATGCACTTATCACTAAAGGATAAACACCGTGGTCACACGCTACCGTCCCCGGCAGCGGCGCCAAAAACTTGGTGGTCCTTTGTGTGTTCTAAAAATAAATGCAATGCTAATCGAACCACAACCGCAAGTGTACGGTTGTCCCAAGTAGTATGTATGATAATACAGATTCGTTCCAAGGACGGATGGTTGATCACAATGTTTAGCAAGTAGTGATTGATGCACTTATGAAAAATCAAAGATAATAAAATGTTTGTTTGGTTTTGTTGTTTAAAACTAATGAATAAAAGACAAATAATTAAATGCAAGTAGAAGCTAAGACGCAAGTAAAATAAGTGAAAACGCAATATGAGATGTAGTACTTGAGAACGCAAGGATCCTCCTAATTTTACTTTCTAACTTATGTTGTTTAAGGGCTAAATCAGTCAATTACAATGGTCGGGATTCTAAATTCCTTATACCCCCGTCAGGGTGGACTATAAGGCAATCCTAAAGTGTCACTAGTCCCGTCAGGGTAAATATGATCCACCGTTGGATGATAAAGCTTTATTACCACTTTGGCCCTAGGATTAACTAAGTTCGTCAGAATCAATAGTTTTTATCCTAGATTGAACAATTAATTCTGTACCTAAACCCCCCCGTCAAGATGATCCACACGCCACGTATGTGGAATAGCTTAGATACTAATACCTAATTTTAGTTCGCGACTCTAAAATCAGTAAATAATCACAAATTGTCGAAAAGAGTAAAAGACCTGATTTAATTTAATTTAACGGAAACCCAAATTCAACATTCGTTATAAAATAAAACTAGGATTCACCCATTGTTTGTTCTCAAGCACTAATGAAAGCTTAGCTCATATTAAAATTAAAAACTAAATAAAAAGAAATGGAATTCATATTGTTTACAAAATTAAAATACGAAAAGAACCTAATTTCCGGAATTGGAATGACTACGAACGGAGCTATAGACCCACTCCAGCTCTTGTAGCTTCTTCTTTCTTCCTTCTGTTGCTTCTCTCTGGTGTTTAATCTTGTGGAATGTGAATTGTGTGAAAAATAGAAGTCCAGACCTCCTTTTATAAGTGTAAAAACGGATTAGGGCTTGGACCAGAAAATAAAAGCCTAATTAAATGTCCACTTTCTAAGCCCAAAATCCCGTAACTGATGATAGGCCTTCACTAAAACAGCTTTGCCCGATGCGTTACAACTCCGATTGACCTCATTCCAGTTGCTAAAGTTCCGTAACTCGATAAGGAATGATTTCTCTTCAAAGGTCAGCGGCTAAATCATCGCTTAAGCACCTCGAAATCAGCCATCTATGGCCTGGAAAGTGGATTTTCAGCTCTAAAAATAATATCTTCGGGATTTGTCTTCAAGTCTTGACTCTAATTCACGATCTTTGACTTTCTCCTCGGATTCCTCTCCTAGCTAACATCTAAAACCTGTAAAATTTACACTAAAAATACCAATATTATGCGCAAAAGTTTAATAAATTAAAAATGCTAGAAATAAAAAGGTAATTCCGGATTATTGAATATTTAGTACAAAAGTCTATCATATTAATCAAATAAACACCAAAAATGATGTCTCCCAAGGGTCTAAAATAAGAACAATTAGGGAGACATCATCTTACCCAAGACATAGAAGGTCTCAGATACGTTCTTTGCGTGAAGGGTAATGGTCCCTTCTTGGAAGTTGATGACACTTTGACTTGTGGCCATGAAAGGCCGTCCAAGTATGATTGGAACCTGCTTATCTGCATCAAACTCAAGTATAACAAAGTCAGTAGGGATGGCGATACTACCTGCACGGACTAAGACGTCCTCCACTGTTCCCCATGTCCTGGTAACTGAGTTGTCAGCGAACTGCAACTTCACTGGAGTTTTCTCTGATTTCTGAAGTCCAAGTCTCTCAAACACGGACTTAGGCATAAGATTCATACCAGAACCCACATCGTACATAGCTTTCACCTTGAGCATACCATTAATTTGAATAGGAAGGTTGAAACTTCCTGGATCTTTAAGCTTTGTTGGTAGCTCTCGTTCACTTCTTCTTGAGACTCTCAAGTTCTCTCTTGGGATCTCTACACTCGCTTCTTTCTCAGGAGTAACTTGCGTAAAAGCTTGTTGCGGTGTAAGTCCTTTCTTCGCAATCTCAAGCATTTGGGCGTTGATATTTTCAGGTGTATATGCCTCTACAAATGTCTTGAGTTCAGTGTCATCCTTTGGATTTGTATCAGGAATAGTTGGCGACACTGTTTGAACAACAGGTGGCGGTTCCACCTTCTCTTCTTCTTTCTCTTCTTGCACGGCAGGTGCATCTTCATCGTCAACTCTTGATTCCTCCTCTGAGGCTTCTTTCTCTTTTTCTTTAGCCAGCTCAGCTTGATAATCCATTACCGATCAAATTTCCACTTGCATATCCTTCAGAAGCTGTATAAATTCGGCTCTTTCTGAATCGTCCTCCACATAAACATCAGAACAGTCAGATTCCACGGGGCTAGACTTGGTTGGTTCTTCTTCGGTACTCGGAACCTCCACGGCACTAACGCCAGCATGTGGTACTTCCTTCTTTTCTTCTTCAATTTCAAGGCAAATAGACTTACAAGCTTCAAACCCAACATTGTCATCACCTCCTTCGATTGCCTTCAATTCTTTCTGTTCCATTAAATTCATTAGAACTTTGTTCAACTGTTCTACTTGAGTACCTAAAATCTGAATTGCAGCATCTTGTCCTCGTAACTTCTCTTCCTAAGCGTTCATATTCGTGGTCAATCGGGTCCAAGATTCTTACTACTTGTTGATTATCCATAGATCCCTCTTGAGGATACTGTGGTAAATCTTTCTGATCTAATGCATCGGTATAGGCACCTTGAACAAGTTTTTGAGGGGGAGCAGGTCTATTTTGATGTCGATTCTGATACTGACCTCTTGGCTGGAAAAAGTTGTTCTGGGGGCGTGGTTGATAATGACCAGGATTAGCGGCCCCCTGTGGATTTGAATACTGCATACCCGGATGATTTCGGTTACCAAATTGATAACCTCCTCGGTTGGATATGAAGTAAACAGATTGTGGATTTGTTTCGCACTCTTCCCATGTATGATTATTAACCCCACACTGTTGACAACCTTGTGCTTCTTGTACTACGTTTGCTTCGGCTAAATTCTTTTGCATCTCTAACTTCAGCTCTTTGATTTGATTCTCTAATGCGGATATTTGAGCTAAGTTTGCGGTTTCTGCATCTAAACGAAGCGTTCCTCGGGACTCTGCTACAGGAGCTCGCGTAGAAGGCCAACTCCTTTCTTGTTCAATAATATTTTCCAAAACCTCGGAAGCTTCATTATGATTCATGGACACGAAATTCCCCTTTCCAATGTTATCCACCTTCTCTCTACCTTTATCATTAAGACATTCATAGAATATAGCAAGTTGTAAAGAGGGGGTATAACCATGGAGCGGACATCTAGCTAATTTATGTTGAAACCTTGTCCATGATTCTCCTACTGTTTCTCCATCTTCTTGACAAAACCTTGCAAGCTCGCTTTGATCTTTGAGTCTCATACTCTTCGGATAAAAACGGTTAAAGAATGCGGCTTGAAGTTCTGTCCATGAATTGATTGTTCCAGGTGGTTGTCTATCTAGCCATTCGCTAGCTCTACCGGTTAAGAAGAACGAAAACATATGACAATACAGTTGCACGAGTGTAATGCCTGGAGTAACATAAGCATCACAAATCTGCATGAACTTCTGAATCGATCTTACCAGATCTTGAATTGCTGTACCACTGTAGAGTCCATGACTTTGAAATTGACTGATCATACCCGGATCGGGTCGAAATTTAATATTCTGGATCTCTGGAGGACGGTAACCTATTGGTTGAACATGAAACGGCACATGGAGACCAGGGAGGTCTTGTTCAACTCGATTTTGATTATTCTGCCCATTACCTCCTCCTTGTTGTTGTCCTTGTTGTTGTCCACCAAGTGGGATCAGTGGTGGTGGTGGTCCTCTTGGTAATCCTCCAGGTGGGACTTCAAGTGGTGGATCTAACTGACCTTGTACGCCTGCCATAGCTCTTCTCAAGGCTCTGTCCTCACGAACATGTTTGTTATAAGGTCTGAAGCTCCTCTCAGGCTCCGGTAACGGAGGCCAAGAATTAAACACTGTGAAACCTGAAAAAGACTAAAGCAAACCACAAGCGTAAATCCGGGAAAACAAAAACTAAATACTAAAAAAATAAAAACTAATTACAAACTACTACTCGAAATAGATAACCCACACGCTACCCCGGCAGCGGCGCCAGGGTGTGATAAAAATAAGATAAAAATAAGTCTAGAAAACTACGCACTCTCACCCTAGACAGGCACAGTACTGCAAGTATTACAGGACGTATGCAAGTTTTAGTTGATAAGTTGAGTTCGTTCTCAGGGACTTAGTGTGCTAGTCGAATGGGTAGCAATAACGAGTAAGGAGTAATTAATTAAAAGACAGAAAATTAAAGGAATAGATTTCAAAATTAAGAATTAAAACTAGGAAAATAAAGACAATAAAATAAACCACGAAGAATATGAGATGAGAAGTATAGCTTAGGTTTTGCTAGTATGCACTAATCCTTCTAATTCTTTCTATTAGATCTAGTTAATAAGGGAGAATATTAGCTCTTGTATATTTAGTCAGGATTCTAAATTCCCATTCCTTAGACCTTGAGAGCAACTAAGGGGGCTACGGACACACCACGAGGCTGGTTCAAATAGGGTTATCCTACGCCACTAGGGCCCTAAGCAATCAATTTCCATACATGGTGATAGTGATTAAATTATACCCTAATGACTATCTAGTTAAAATCAGTGTTGTCAGGACTAATATCGACACTAGACGTTATGTGGTGTTTCAATAATTAGACACCCATCTAAGGTGATCATCTAACTACTATTAAGGTAATCCTAAACGTTGCGCACCGCAAGGAAAACAGTCATTAAATCAAAACACATAAACAAATATAAAGGTAAGCAGCTAATATCAATTTAAAACATGTAATTCCCAAAGAAACTTAGATAGAAAGAAATTAGAATTCATAGATTATACATGATGCAAAACCCAAGCTATGGGTGGTTTAGTTCATACCTGAAGGAAATAAACTAAAAGAAATAATAAAAGACATCATCTTGCTCTCTACAATAACTTGGAAGAATAAAACCTTAAGAACTAATTACTATGAGGCAAGGATGATTTACAAGTGATATAAGGGTGTATTTATAGGTGCTTAGAAGACCTAATTCGTTTTCTTGAAGGAGAGGTTAAGTAATGGACTCCAAGCCCAACTCAAATTCGTAACCCTAAAAAGATGCAATCAGGCCCGTTTTTCTTTTGGTCCTAGCAGCTTCGATTTTTGTCTGTTTGATACGTATGAATATACCAAATTCATCTCCTCGGAAAGATCTTCAACTTTTTTCTTGACTGTTTCTCCAAATTCCACACCATTTTTTAGATATAAGCTTATTTGTGGTCGTAGGTGCAGAAATTCAGGATTAAGGCAGGTTTTCGTTTTCCATGTTTTTAGCTTTTCTTTCCTTTATCTCCAATTACCATGCTTATCTCTTTCCATATCTTGTAGTCTTTGACTTGGACTCTAATTAATCTCCATAATTATCTTTAAAGCTTCACACTAAATAAATAATTAAACCCAATATGTTCTAAAAATATTATTTTATTAAATCAAGACTCAAAATAAGAAAGTGCACTATTTCTCAAGAAAATCGACTATTATGACTTCTAAATCAATAAAAATGATGTCTCATCCTAATATAAATCTATCACAAATGAGGAGACATCACCTTCTCACCCGTTTATTTGATTATTGATTTTATTTATGCGTCTTAGCCCCTCTGAGCCTTTCTAAAGCCTTTTTATTAACCACATTATAATCCATACCCTTAGTTTGTAGGACATATCTATATGACCCGCACTCGAATCGCAAAACTTGAAATAAGTCGTTTTAGATCTTGAGTTTGGGGTGATGGGTTTAATCATTGGGGAACATTGGGATTTGGGTATTATATTTGTGATTTTATTGATGATGAAAGTTATTATTATAACCCTTTGCCGGAGTAATAGTGAAAAGAAGCCACGAGCTAATTTTTCCAACAATGGCATAAAAAGAAATATATATATGAAAAAATAGTGTGATATCTCGAACATCAAAAATAGAATTATAGCTATACAAAAGAAAAAATTGATATGAAAAGAATATATATTCGGACCGGCAAAGTGGAAATTGTATATCATCATAAAAGATTTTATTTGGGATTTATTGGGGATGCACATCAAAAGCATCAATAAATTGGGTTGAGTGAGAACATCTTCGAGTGAAAACTCAAGCTCTAGGGCGATTCGTTGGTGGCTAGTGAGGAGAGAGCCAAAAGCTCACTTTTCATTATCCAATTATACCACACCGTCCCTAAGCCAAGTTATAACCAAAGACCTTAGGATTTCTAACTACTTGGTGGAGAAACAATTGAGCTATTAGGTAGTAGGTAAGTGGACCATTGGATGCTATATTAGGACCTATGAACAACCTATAGCCATTAATATGAACTAAGTTATCACCCTCTCCTTCTGGCATTGCGAAATTAATCTTGACTTGAATTTATGGATTGTTGATTACATGTATATTAAGCATACTTGTGCATTATTTCTTGGGCATTACTACATGAGACTTTTTAGATATTTTGCTCTAGGATCATTCATTATGTTCTGTTCTTATTCTCCTCCGACTTCTTCTTCTTGTTTATGTGACTACCCTTCTGTTCTTTACTTTTATTGTATCGGGACGATACAACTTTGAGTTGGGGGTCTTGATGTCTCCTCATTTGTGATAATAAAATCTATTTATGAGACATCATTTTAAGCGTATTTATTAGTTTATAGGTCGATTTTAGCTTGATTTAGTACACTTTCCTATTTTGGGTCTTGAATTAATTAATTATTATTATTAGAGCATATTGGGTTTAATTATTTATTTAGTATGAAGCTTTAGAGATATATGGTAATTAATTAGAGTCCAAGTTGGTAAAGAGAACTAAAGGAAAGAAGATAAACATGGAAATTGAAGATAAAGGAAAGAAAAGCTAAAAATATGGAAAAGGAAAAGCTGCCTTAATTCTGAATTTCTGCACCTACGACCACAAATCAGCTTATATCTTAAAATCAGTGAGGAATTTGGAGAAACGGTCAAGAGCAAAGTTGAATATGTTTCCGAGACGATGTATTTGGTATACTCATACGGATCAATCGGAGAAATATTGAAGCTGTTTGGACCAAAAGAAAAACGGGGTTGATTGCATGTTTTTGGGCTACGAATTTGAGTTGGGCTTGGAGCTCATATTTACCTTTTCCTTCAAGAAAACGAATTAGGTCAACCTATACACTATAAATACAGCCTCTTAACACTCTTAAATCATCCTTGGTGAAACCTTAAACCAAGAGGAATCTTACAACACAAGAAATGAAGTCTGGAAGGAGCTGTTCATCATTATGTCTTCTTCTACCTTTGAATTTGTAATTTCTTTCTTTTCTTGCATTAGTATGATCTAAATTTCTTTTAGCTTGAGTTTTTAGCATATATGTATGAACCCTAGTTTTGATTGACATCTATCTAATTTGGGAATTCTATGTTTTAAATTGAATTATTGTTTTTATTCTCTGTTTATGTGTTTGGATTTATATTCTGTGTTCTTGTGGAGTGCACCCATATAGAATTACCATCTAGTAGTTAGATCACCATTGACAACGATGTTTAATTACATGTTTAGCACATAACGTCTAGTATTCGGTTTAGATCTGACAAATCAACCTAACTAGATAATCACTATGGTTTAGTATATATTACTAATTACCAATTGCAGGAACAGTTTGCTTAGGACTCCTTATTGACACAGGTAAATCCTATTTAAAACTACCTAGCGCAATTGGAACCGATTATTGAAATACTACATAATTCACCCTTACATGTTTAGAACGGCAAAACTAGTGGGGATTACATGCTATTGACTCAAGCTATTGGTGGTCCTTTGTGTGTTCTAAAATAAATGCAAAAAGTAATTGAACCACAACCGCAAGTGTACGGTTGCCCCAAGTAGTAATAATGGTTCTAGGATCGTTCGCAGGGACGGTTTGGTTAACTACAATGCTTATCAGATAATGATTGGTTGCACTTATGAAAGCAAGTAAAAGATATAATGGTTGATTTGTTGTTGTATTAATTCTAAGTAATGAAAGACTATGAAGAAAATGCAAATAAATACTAAGACGCAAGTAAATGAAGGTGAAACGCAAATATGAGAAGGCAGTACTTGAGAGACGCAAGGGATCCTCCTAATTCTATTTCATAACATATGTCGTTTAAGGGTTAAATTGGTCAATTAACATTGGTCGGGATTCTAAATTCCTTATACCCCCGCCAGGGTGGACTATAAGGCTATTCAAGAGTGTCACTAGTCCCGTCAGGGTAAATATGATCCACTTTTGAATGATTAATTAATTTTACCACATTGGCCCTAAACTTAACTAAGCTCGTCAGAGTCAAATAGTTTCGATTTTAGATTGAGTAATTAAGTCTGTACCTAAACCCCCCGTCAGGATGATCCACACGCCACATATGTGGAATAGCCTAGATACTAACACTTGTTCTTAGTTCATGACTCTAAAAACAGTAAATAATCCTAAATTACAGAAAAATGTAAAAGACCCAATTTAATTTAATTTAATAAAAACTCAAATTCAGTCATATGAAATTCAGTAGAATAGGGATTCACCCATTATGCATTCTCAAGTACTATGAAGAAATTAGCTCATACTAATTGAAAACAAAACTAAATTAAAAGAAATGGAATTCATATTGTTTTACAGAATTAAAAATAAGAAAGACCTAATTTCCAAGATTGGATTTGGCTGAGAATGGAGATATAGAATCTCTCCAGCTCTACATCTTTCTTCTTCTTCCTTCTGCTTTTTCTCTCTTGATGTTTTATTTTGTAAAAAGTGAATTATGTGAAAAATAGAAGTCAAGAGCTCATTTTATAAGCTCAAATTCGGACTTGGACCTAATCTTTTAATTAAATGAAATATTAAAGGCCCAAGTCCATTAACTTAGCCCAAAATCCCGTAACTGCTGCACCACTTCCACTAAAACAGCTATAGCTGATTCGTTATAACTCCGATTGACCTTAAATCAATTGCTAAATTTCCGTAACTCGATAAGGAACATATTCTCTTCAAATGTAAGCGTCTAAATCAACTCTTAAGTGCCTTGAAATTAGCAATCTTTGGCCTGTTTTCCAGATTTGCAGCTCCAAAATATAATTCTTTCGGGATTTATCTTCAAGCTTTGACTCCATATCACGATCTTTGACTCTCTTCTCGGAATCCTTTCCTAGCTAATATTCAAAACCTACAAACTTTTCACTAAAATACACAAGATTACGCGCAAAAGTTTAATAAATCAAAAATACTAGAAATAAAATAGGAATTCCGGATTATTGCATTTTTAACTCAAAAGTCTATCAAAATATTCAATTAAACATAAAAAATGATGTCTCCCAAGGGTCGAAAATAAGAACAATTAGAAAGACATCAAGACTCACAACTCAAACCTTTGTCGTCCCGACAAAGTAAAACAAAACAAAACTAAGGGGTAGAAGTAAACGTAAGAACAAATAGAAGCTAGCAAATACACCTAAAGCAATTCTTAAGATAAATCTCATATAGCAAACTCTCTAAACTAATATACGCATACATCTATAATGAAAAATCAAACACAAATAATCTCAATCATAAAATTAAAGTCACAATGCTTGAAGATTACACTTGTACTCATCTCTGTATGATGGCTATAGGGTGTTCCTCAATCCTAAATCGCTTTGAACGCTCCACCTAGTATATTCCCTATCAACAGAATAATAAATTCACTATGCACTTAGGAATCACGAGGTCTTTATGGTTTGAATATTGGCTTAAGGACGGTGTGGATGTATATTTGATAAATTTGAAGTGAGCTTTTGGCTCTCTCCTCACTTACCATCAACAATGTCCTCGAGCTTGAGTTTACGCTAAAAAATGTTCTCACTCACCCATTTACGCAACAATTTAGCGTCCCATGTCTACCCATTACAAATAAGATGATTTCTCAGAAGATTCCACTTTGCCGGATGTTTTATTCATTCATATATTTCTTATTTCTTTTCTTTTCTCCTTTTCTCTTTTTTTTGTACAGTTGCAAACCGGATTCCCGGTTTTGGCGAAACCGGGTTCCTGGTTCCTACTATATATATTTTCGAATTTTTTTATTTTTTCTTTCTTTTTCATTTTTTTCTCATTCCCGGCAAAGGGTTACAAGTATACATCATCTGCAATTGTGCCACAATACAAAGCACATCAATCCCTACCTAATAAATTCCCCATAAGTGGACCCACCACCCCAAACTCAAGCTCGAGACATGTCTCAGGATTGTGATTCAAGTGAGGGTAATATGGCCATGCCTAATAATCTAAGGGATAATGGCTTATATCGTGGCTACAAAGAAAAGGCTAAAGGCTCAAAGTGGGCTAAGACGGATAATAATTAATACAAGGGATAGAAAGCTAAAAAGGTCACAAATGGCTAACAAAGAACTGTCCCTATCATTTTCCTAAGTACATAGCTCGTCTTTAGTTCATATCTAGGTGGGTTCTCTACTAATTAGGATTTTACGTTCTACACACCAAACATATTCCTTAAGTACAAGCTTACTTCATTTGCATTGTTCATTAATTTTTCCTATCAATTACCTATGTTTGCATGCAATTCTAAATGTGTTTTATATCAATCCCTAAATTCCACTATTTACTATCATAGATTTACCAAAAGTATGCTTAAAGGGACATTTAAAATATTCTACAGTCAAACGCAACTCCGAAAATTCTTTTATTGAAAGCAAATAAAACAAATAGCACATAAAAACTGGGATGAGGCAACGAACCCCACCCCGAACTCAAAACTGAGCCGTGTCCCCACGACTCGAAAAAGACTCAAAGCAATTAAACTATTCTACACTAAAAAGGAAGGATTAGAAAACGTATCTTAACCAGCGCGTGGCTGGTTACCGGTGTTGCGTTCTGGACCTTTATCTCGCGTAATAGCATCATAAATCGCGTTTTGAAGTGTGTTTACGCCTAAGATCAAAGTTCGAAGAAGGTCCAATTCTCTTGTAACGTTTCCCAAAGTAGAAATCATCTTCTCTTGATTCTCTTCCAACACCCTAATTTTCGATTCCAACTCAGGAGCATTCTTCGCTTTCTTTGGTGGAGGAGCTCTAGGAGTCTTCGTAGCTCGTGTTGCTTCATCATGGATATTCTGAATTGTAGTCAATTCCATGCTTGCTCCAACGGTCACACCGTCATCTTCTGCGTTCCTACGGAATCTGTGCGTCTAGGCACAATTTAGTAATAGTACAAAGAAACTTGAGATTCTGCTGTTTCATCGGAGCTCTCGCGAATTCCATGATGGTGTCATAAATAATCTTAGCAACATTCATCTGTTTCTCCTCAATAATATACTTAATAAAAATTATATGCTCCTTCTTCAACTCGGATGTGTGTTTAATTCCAAAGAAAGTAGGTCTTATGAAACGAGACCAAACCTTCGCACTAGGTGTCAAATTACTGCTATAAAACTGTCCAGGATATCTTTCTCCTTCAGGAATTGGGCTAGCCCCATTAATAAGTACAGTACCCCAAAGGGATTCATAATCAAAAGAAGGGTCATTAAGGGTTTCTTGGAACGGACATAATCCAGTAAAGTTGGGTAATTTCAAAGATTTCCGAATAAGTTCAATAGAGAAAGGAACTACCTTTTTGCGAATTTCAATTGCCTCACGGGAAAGGGCTAAACCTTCATAAAATTCTCGCACAAAAGTAGGAATAAACTCAAGCTTCCTTTCTCTTAATTCTCTCCAACCAAACTTGTCACAAACAACATCATATCCTCTATGAGCACTACTCATAATATTCTTAGGAAAGTCCATCTCTTCACCAAACTTCAAAAATTCAATTCTTTCACGAACCTGTTCATTCCATGAAGTATAAACCCTCTTAGGCTTTTGGGCCCACATCTTTCTTCGCGGGGGTTTCTGTTGAACTGGTACTTCTGGAACTTCTTGTTCAGTTTCATCCTCAAGGTCTTTCTCAATCTCATCTTCATGTTCATCCTCAGTTTCTGGTACATCAATTAATCTTCTCCTCTTACCTGTGATTTCTTTCTTCTTGGGAGCAAGCTTAACCTCTTCAGTATTTCGTTTAGGACGCAAATTAGGAATCTCAATATCTTGTTCTTGAGTACCACCAATGGTGGTCTTCTTTCTAGGAGCAGTTCTTCGGAAATCACCGGTTCTGTTAGTCATCTCTTTCCACCCCAAACTCAAAACTTCAAATAGTGAGAAACTAGAGAAAATTTTAGAACTTTGATGTTTTGAGGCTTAGGAATTGAAGAACAAGGTGGAATATAAGATGGGTATTGTTTAATTTGTGTGGGGGAAAGAAGAATTGGGAGTAATTAAAGGATTGGGTGAAGAACAATCTTGGTGAAAAACGAAGGATTTGATGTTATTTTGGAGAAGAGGTGAGTTGATTTTGTGTTTTTGTGATGAAAGAGGGTAGGATTTGATGATATATAGGTGTTAATGATGATTTTCGGAGGTGGGTAGTGTGTGGGAGCGTTGTTGGAAAAAACTTGCAGAAGAGGCTAAGAAAACTAGGTTAAGGAGGCAAAAACCGCCTCTCACAGTTGAAAACCGGGTTCCCGGTTTCGAAAATCCGGGTACCCGGTTTCGCGTCGCTGTGTCGGCGCGAAAACAATTACCTAATTGATTTTTTTTACCTCAACGCAAATAATGGTTGGACCCTAAAACGCTGGGTCAGAGAGCACCCCTTCGAAACCAGGTTCCCAGTTTGTGCGAATCCGGGTATCCGGTCTGCAATGCTGATGGGATGGACACGCGGGATGGTGACGCAGCAAACGGCGGGACCCAGGACGCTAGGTCAGAAAGGTCGAACATTACAGCACCAAAACCGGGTTCCCAATTTTGTGAAATCCGGGTACCCGGTTTCCGTCGATATCGCGAGTGAACACGCAGCAAAAGGCTGCCTTCCAAGACGCTGGGTCAGAAACTCCAAAAATCACAGCTCACGAAACCGGGGTCCCGGTGTTGAGAAATCCGAGTACCCGGTTCGTGACGTTGTGTCATGAACCAAGACGCCAGGTGTTGCGTGTGTGAGGTTGGTACCAGCTCCAAAACCGGGTTCCCGGTTTTTGCGAAACCGGGTACCCGGTTTCTCCTGGACAACCAACCTATTTTTCTTCTATTTTCGCCCTTTCGACCCCAAACTCATGACCTTTTTACCCCTGAAATCATCAAAAACAACTACCCTTCCTCATTTCTTAATAATAAACACTAAAATTATGAAAATCAAACTATTTTACATTGCGAAAATTAATAACTCAAACTAATATACAAGGAATTGGCTTTTGTTTAACGTCGTTAAGCTCGACGGGTTACCTCATGCTTCTAAGGAGTCTCGAGGAGATACATGACCTCCCGGGGATGTGGATCTTCCAAGCGGTTGGTATCTTCACCTCCATGGTATATCTTTAATCTATGACCGTTCACCATGAAGGTACGGTTCTCTAGTGGATGTTCTATTTCTATCGCCCCATGAGGTGTAACTTTGGTCACAATGTATGGACCCGACCACTTAGACCTTAACTTACCCGGATAATTGCTGAACTTTGAATTATACTTAATACTTTTTGTCCGACTTCAAAGATCTTCACACGAATCCGATTGTCATGCCATTTCTTCGTGTTTTCTTTGTAAAGTTTAGCATTTTCATAGGCATTCAATCGGAATTCGTCAAGTTCGTTAAGCTTCATCATACGATTCTCTCCGGCTATGGTAGGATCTAAGTTCAACTGTGCAATCTCCCAATAGGCACCCATTTCAAGCTCAAGAGGTAAGTGACAAGCCTTACCATACACCATACGATACGGAGATGCACCAACTGGAGTCTTAAATGCAGTACGATAGGCCCACAACGCATCATCTAACTTCGTTGACCAATCTCCTCTCCTCTCCTTAGCAGTCTCGTCTCTATCAAGCTTTTCTTATAGGACCAAAGGTCTTCTCTAGGATTGATTTTACTTCACGATTCAATACTTCATCTTGACCATTGGATTGTGGATGATATGCAGTAGATACACGGTGTCTTACTCCATACTTCTCTAGAACAGCCTTCAAATACTTATTAACGAGATGAGATCCTCCATCGCTAATAATCACTCTTGGTGTACCATGTCTAGTGAAAATATGTGATCTCAAGAACTTAATCACCACTCGTGAATCATTTGTTGGTAGAGCCACAGCTTCTACCCATTTGGACACGTAATCAACAGCTAATAAGATGTAGAGGTTACCATTTGAAGGAACGAAGGGACCCCTAAAGTCTATACCCCAAACATCGAATATTTCAACTTCTAACACATTATTACGTGCATCTCATCCCTCTTGGATATGTTTCCGGTAAACTGGCATCTCGCACATTTCTTAACATATTCATGACAATCTTTCACAAGAGTAGGCCAGTAAAAACCTGATTGGAATACCTTAGCAGCAGTTCTATCTCCCTTGAAATGTCCTCCGTATAGAGAATCATGACATCCAGCTATAATGGCTTCTGTCTCCTCCTTGGCTACACATCTTCTTATCATTTGGTCAGCACACACTTTGTAGAGGAAGGTCCCAAAAGAATTGTCTAGCACGATGAGCTAACCTCTTTCTTTCTTGATAAGTGGACCCTTCAGGAAGAGAACCACTCACCACTAAATTCGCTATATCTGCATACCAAGGAGCTTCATAATCACGAACCACAAACAAATTCTCGTCAGGAAACTCTTCTCTAACTACTTCAGTACCACTATTCATCTCAGAACCTTCAAGACGCGATAGATGATCTGCAACCTGATTCTCACAACCCTTTCTGTCTTTAATCTCTAAATCGAACTCTTGAAGCAATAAAACCCATCTGATTAACCATGGTTTAGCATCCTTCTTTTCCATAAGATATCTAACTGCTGAGTGATCTGTATAAACAATAACTTTCGCTCCAAGAAGATAAGAGCGAAACTTTTCAAATGAATACACAACTGCTAGTAATTCTTTCTCTGTAACTGTATAATTAGCTTGAGCACCATTAAAAGTTTTACTAGCATAATATATCGAATGAAATATCTTATCCTTTCTCTGTTCTAATACAGCTCCCATACACAAATCACTCGCATCACACATAACTTCAAACGGTAAACTCCAATCTGGAGGTAATACTATAGGAGCGGAAATAAGCTTTTCTTTGATTTCTTGAAAGGCCGCTAAACAAGCTTCATCAAAAAGGAATTTGCAATCCTTTTCTAGTAAGTTGCATAACGATTTAGCAATCTTAGAAAAGTCTTTAATGAAACGCCTATAAAAGCCAGCATGGCCCAGAAAACTTCTTATCCCTTTAACAGAAACAGGAGGGGGAAGAGTTTTAATTACCTCTATCTTCGCTCTATCGACCTCTAATCCAGCACTCGAAACCTTGTGACCCAGAACTATACCTTCGCGAACCATGAAATGACACTTCTCCCAGTTTAAGACCAAATCTGTTTCCTTGCATCTGATTAACACTTTCTCCAAGTTCTCTAAGCATCTATTGAAATCATCACCAAACACGGAGAAATCGTCCATAAAAACTTCAAGAAAATTATCGATCATATCCCAAAAGATGGCCATCGTACATCTTTGAAAGGTAGCAGGTGCATTACACAACCCAAATAGCATTCTGCGATATGCAAAAGTACCAAAGGGGCATGTAAATGTTGTTTTATGTTGATCTTCTGGAGCCACGTAAATCTGATTATACCCGGAATAACCATCTAAGAAACAGTAGTATTCTCTTCCAGCCAATTAATCTAACATTTGATCAATGAAGGGTAGAGGGAAGTGATCTTTTCTGGTGGCCTTGTTCAATTTTCTGTAATCCATATAAACTCTCCAACCAACTACCGTTCTTGAAGGAATCGCTTCATTTTTATCATTAAGAATTGTTTTCATTCCTCCTTTCTTCGGTACACACTGAACTGGGCTCACCCATTCACTACTTGAGATGGGATAAATAATCCCCGCGTCTAAAGGCTTGATGACTTCCTTCTTCACTACATCCTTCATAGCGGGCATTAATCTCCTTTGACCTTCAACTGAGAGTGTGTTATCATCTTCAAGTATGATTTTATGTTGACAATAGGAGGGACTAATGCCTTTCATGTCAGCAATTGTCCAACCTATTGCCTCTTTGTTGGCTCTTAACACACGCAACAGTTTATCTTCTTGAGGACCTGTTAAATTTGCTGAAACAATAATAGGTAGAGTTTCATTAGTACCTAAATACGCATACCTCAAGTGTGCTAGTAATGGCTTTTCTTCCAATTCCGGAGGAGATTCAGTTGAAGGCTTCTTTTTAGGAATAATCTCCCCCGGTTCTCTCACAGGTTCATAGGCAAGACGCCTATACTTCGGATTCTTAGAATTTAGAGCTGCCACTGTCTCTCCAAGCTCTTCCATCATCTCAGGTAAGACTAATGTCAAAGCGGCCTACAAGATATCATCATAATTAAAACAATCAAATACCTCTTGCGATGCCTGCTCAACTACATCCATTCGGAAGCAATCTTCTTGAGAATCTGGAAAATTCATAGCTCGGAACACATTAAATTTGACCTCCTCGTCTTGGATTCTCATCGTCAATTCGCCGTTTTCTACATCAATCAATGTACGCCCCGTGGCTAGGAATGGTCTTCCCAAAATAATGGGGACATTCCTATCCGCGTCGTATTCAAGTATAACGAAATCGACGGGAAATACTAACGTACTTGCCTTAACAAGGACATCTTCAATTCGGCCTTCTGGATGTGCAAGAGATCTGTCCGCCATTTGCAAGACCATAGAAGTAGGTCTTGCTTCTCCAATTTTCAGCTTATCAAAGATCGATTTGGGCATCAGATTAATGCTCGCACCCAAATCGCATAGTGCTTTACCTTTCCATTCTTCTCCAATTGATATCGGAATTGTGAAACTCCTAGGATCAACTAACTTTGGAGGTAATTTACTTTGACAAATAACACTACATTCTTCAGGAAGACCAATCATCTCATTATCACAGTATGGTCTTTTGTTAGTGAGAGCTCTCTTCAAAAATTTCGTGTACTTGGGAATATCTCGGATAGCTTCCAACAACGGAATGTTAATACTGAGGCCTCTCACTCTATTAAATAACTTCTGAAAATCGGCCAAATCACCCTTTTTCTGAACTCGAGATGGAAACGGTGGAGGAGGGCGATTACTCATAACATCATCTTTTTTCTTTGGAATCTCACTCGGCCTCTCTATTTCTTCAACTTCAATATCCTTCTCTTTCTCATCCACATCCTTTTCTTTTCTTGGAACTTCTTTCTCTTTCATAACAGGAAAAGGAGGTGGAGGGAGGTTCTTACCACTTCTGAGAGCAACAGCTTTGCAATCTTCATGTTGTCTCGGATTTTCCGTGTCACTAGGGAGTTGCCCTGGTTGACGTTGATTAAGCTGTTTTGCGAATTGATCCATTTGGTTCTGTAGTAGTTTGATACTTGCGTCAGACGCTTGTTGATTTTGCATAGCTTGCGTCTGGAGAGCAATTAAGCTTTCAACGGTTTTCTGAAGGGTAACCACACCTTCTTGTGGATGGGCAGGTAAGGCTTTTTGGTTCATGGTTTCATTGTAAGTATCTTGAGGGGCTTTCCTTTGCACATAGTTTTCTTGATTCTGTCCTCCTTGATAATTGTTGTGTGGTCTTGGATTGAAGTTGTTACCTTGGGGACGCGGCTGATACGCATAGGTAGGATTGGCTGCCCCATTAGGATTTGAGTATTGAAACCCAGGATGGTTTCTGTTAGGTTGATACCCATTACCACTTGAATTAAAGTTTCCTCTATTGGAGACAAACATCACAGGCTCTTGGTTATTCAGACAACTCTCCTCATCATGATCATTCATACCACAATACGAACACATATAAACTTCTTGTGCAGCTTGCACAACTACCTTCTTACCCGAAAATCCTTCTTTTACCGCTAAAGTGAGCTGTTTTAATTGTTGCTCTATGGTGGTTTGAATCTTGTTCTCGAGGGTAGCGAACTTTTCTTCGATATTAACTTTATTCACTCCTCTAACTGGGGTTCTTACTGAATTCCATCCAACTTCATTCTTTACCGTTCTCTCTAGGATGAGTTTCGCATGAGCAGGTTGAACTTGTCCAGCACCACATAGCAAATCTAAGTATTTCCTTGAAGTCCCATCAAGACCGTTGTAGAAATTTTTTAGTTGTTGTTGTTCTGAAAGGTCATGATCGGGAACTCTTCGTAAGCACATTTGAAATCTTGTCCAGCTTTTACCCAAAGTTTCATCAAACTCTTGACGGAATTGAGTTAATTCAAGTTGATCATCTAACCGCATATTACTTGGGTAATACCTGTCAAAGAAAGTAGTTTCTAGTTGTTCCCAATTTGTTATCTTCGTAGGCTTTTATGTATCGTTCCATTCACTCGCTCCATCAATAACGAAAAATCGAAACGCAGCAAAATACTTTTGTTCCTTTGAAACTCCTTGTGTGATGTAAGAATCACATATCTTCTTGAATTTCCGTACTGCTCGAAGGGGATCTTCTCCAGCTTTACCACGAAAGTTTCCAAAACTTTGGAATTGAGCTAACATACCCGAATCTGGACGAAACCTCGGAACATCTATGTCTAGAGCACCTACCCCTAGAGCAGGAGCACGGAATGGAACTTCTTCTGGACCGTTAACAAACCAGGGATCTTGATTATTCGCCATTTCTCTTTCCTCTTTCTCTTGTTCTCTTCTTTTCTTATTTGCAAGTCTGATTAACGAATCCGGGTTATCAAGGATTTAAACTGGTGGTTCAAATCTAAGCCTTCTTCGCATACACCAAACCTAAATAAATCTGAAAGAGAAAAACAAACAAAAAGCGTAAAACTGATAAAAATAAAAATAATGCAACTATCACTAAAGGATAAACACCGTGGTCACACGCTACCGTCCCCGGCAGCGGCGCCAAAAACTTGGTGGTCCTTTATGTGTTCTAAAATAAATGCAAAAAGTAATTGAACCACAACCGCAAGTGTACAGTTGCCCCAAGTAGTAATAATGATTCTAGGATCGTTCGCAGGGACGGTTTGGTTAACTACAATGCTTATCAATAATGATTGGTTGCACTTATGAAAGCAAGTAAAAGATATAATGATTGATGTGTTGTTGTATTAATTCTAAGTAATGAAAGACTATGAAGAAAATGCAAATAAATACTAAGACGTAAGTAAATGAAGGTGAAACGCAAATATGAGAAGGCAGTACTTGAGAGACGCAAGGGATCCTCCTAATTCTATTTCATAACATATGCCGTTTAAGGGTTAAATTGGTCAATTAACATTGGTCGGGATTCTAAATTCCTTATACCCCCGTCAGGGTGGACTATAAGGCTATTCTAGAGTGTCACTAGTCCCGTCAGGGTAAATATGATCCACTTTTGAATGATTAAGTAATTTTACCACATTGGCCCTAAAATTAACTAAGCTCGTCAGAGTCAAATAGTTTCGATTTTAGATTGAGTAATTAAGTCCGTACATAAACCCTCCGTCAGGATGATCCACATGCCACATATGTGGAATAGCCTAGATACTAACACATGTTCTTAGTTCATGACTCCAAAACCAGTAAATAATCTTAAATTACAGAAAAATATAAAAGACCCAGTTTAATTTAATTTATTAAAAACCCAAATTCAGTCATATGAAATTCAATAGAATAGGGATTCACCCATTATGCATTCTCAAGTACTATGAGAATTAGCTCATACTAATTGAAAACAAAACTAATTAAAAGAAATGGAATTCATATTGTTTTACAGAATTAAAAATAAGAACGACCTAATTTTCGGAATTGGATTTGGCTGAGAATGGAGATATAGACTCTCTCTAGCTCTACAGCTTTCTTCTTCTTCCTTCTGCTTCTTCTCCAGCTTTACCACGAAAGTTTCCAAAACTTTGGAATTGAGCTAACATACCCGAATCTGGACGAAACCTCGGAACATCTATGTCTAGAGCACCTACCCCTAGAGCAGGAGCACGGAATGGAACTTCTTTTGGAACGTTAACAAACCAGGGATCTTGATTATTCGCCTTTTCTCTTTCCTCTTTCTCTTGTTCTCTTCTTTTCTTATTTGCAAGTCTGATTAACGAATCCGGGTTATCAAGGATTTAAACTGGTGGTTCAAATCTAAGCCTTCTTCGCATACACCAAACCTAAATAAATCTGAAAGAGAAGAACAAATAAAAAGCGTAAAACTGATAAAAATAATGCAACTATCACTAAAGGATAAACACCGTGGTCACACGCTACCGTCCCCGGCAGCGGCGCCAAAAACTTGGTGGTCCTTTATGTGTTCTAAAATAAATGCAAAAAGTAATTGAACCACAACCGCATACGATCTGTATTTACGTATTTACTAAAACTTGCATACGATCTGTATACTTGCAGATCCGTGCTTAGTCTAGGGTGATTAGTTGTTCTTTATTTATTTCATATTTTATCACACCCTAGGCCGTACCAAAACGCAACCCTAAAAAAATTTCTTTCTGAAAAGCATGTAAAACACAAAAAATTGGGATGAGGCAACGAACCCCACCCAAAACTCAAAAGTGAGTCGTTGCCCCACGACTCGAAAAAGACTCAATAAAGCAATAAAAATAAAAACTAAACTACCTAGTGCCTACCATCAGTTAAGAAGAAGAATTAGAACGGGGTACCTGGCCATAAAGATCCATCATGTCCTCCTTCGAAAAAGAAGGATAATTATCAATATCCATGTTCGTAGTTACCTCTTTCAATGTTGAATTCATCTTGGCAATTTCCTCCCAAAGAGCTATGTTTTGTTTTCTTAGATGATCGATTTGTTGTTGAAATTTGATAGCCCATGGGGGTGTGCAAGAATTATTCTGAGAAGAAGAAGAAGAACCTTGATCTTGGATTGGTGTCTTTTCTTTAGGCGTAGATGATAACCTCATCCTAGCTGTTAATTTCTTGTGTAGTGGTTGTGCATGTGCCTCTTCTTGTTGTTTCTCTTCAATAGGATCATCAATATTGATGGCCTTTTCAATTGTAGAACCAGGAAAATTTTTGTTCTTCCCTAGGCTATGACACTTCCTCTTATAATCCATAGTATCTATTCTGTTTGACATGTTTGATTTGCCCCCAAACTCAAGTTACGCCAAGGATAGAATAAAGTTAAGAAAGATTGGTGTAGCTTGAGTTTCTTGCTTGGATTTGATGAAGAAAGAAGGTTTCTTGATGAATCTTAGAAGAACTCTTGATAGCTTGATGATCTTGAAGGTGTTTAATGGTGTTTTGTGATGAATTTGATGAATAAATTGTGTTTATGGAAGATGGAGGAGAGAATTATTGATGTTATTGTGTTTGTTGTAGAAGTTTAATCAAGCTTCAAGGTCTATTTATAAGGTTGGGAGCTGGAAAATTCGTATGGGAGAGGCTAGGGTTTACACTTGATAAGGTAAGAAGTGTATAAGGCAATAACTCTTCCAAACCGACATGCGAGCCGGCATACAGGGGCTGATGGCCGGCATACCGGTGCTGGACGTGTGTCTTTCTCTACTTCTCAGCCTTGTACCCAAGACGCTACCCGTGGCCACATGTTTTTGTTCTGCCGGCATGCCGGTGCTGCTTTTTGTCTAGGGGTGAACTCCGTCAAAATACCTGAGGCGAGCTACCCGAGGGCACGAGTTTTTCATATGGCAGGCATACCGGGATTCTGACCGGCATACCGGTGCAACTCGTGTGATTTTTTCTACCTCTCGGCAAACAACCCGAGCCATGGACCCGTGGGCACGTGTTTCTACTCCACCGGCATACCGGAAATCTTGCCGGCATACCGGTCAGAGCAGCAGATTTTTTTTTTCTTTTTCGATCCTTAGCACCCCAAACTCAATTCCTGCAAAATTTCGCACATTACCTTTCTCATTTCTTTTTAAAAGTAGACACTAAAACTCGACACTAGCTTAGAATTATACACTAGGAATGGAAAAACATAAAGAAATAAACTAATATACAATGAACTGGCTTTTGTTTAACGTCGTTAAGCTCGACGTGTTACCTCTCGCGTTTATGCAGCTTCAAGGAGGTACATGACCTCCCCAGATGTGGATCTACCATGCGATTAGTATCCTCGCCTCCATGATAAACTTTCAATCGATGGCCAATCACCATGAAGGCGCGGTTCTCGATTCGATGTTCAATCTTTATCGCTCCATGAGGCGTAACTTTGGTCACAAAATAAGGACAAGACCACTTCGATCTCAACTTCCCCGGATAATTACTGAACTTGGAGTTGTATTTCAGGACCTTCTGTCCCACTTCAAACTTTTTCACACAGATACGGTTATCATGCCACCTCTTAGTATTATCCTTATAGATTTAGCATTCTCATAGGCATGTAACTGAAACTCATCAAGTTCATTCAATTTCATCATACGATTCTCACCGGCCAAAGTAGGATCTAAGTTCAACGGCGCTATTGCTCAATATGCACCCAATTCAAGTTTAAGAGGTAAGTGACAAGCCTTACCATAAACCATACGATACGAAGATGCACCAACATGAGTTTTGTACGTAGTGCGATAGGCCCATAAAGCATCATCTAACTTCATTGACCAATCTTTTCTTGTAGGACCAACAGTCTTCTCTAGGATAGATTTTACCTCTCGGTTTGAAACTTCTGCTTGACTGTTTCCTTGTGGATGATACGCGGTAGAAACACGATGTCTTATCCCATTCTTCTCTAGCACTGTCTTCAGATATTTGTTCACAAAGTGTGAACCTCCATCACTGATAATAACTCTGGGTGTACCATGTCTAGTGAAAATATGAGACTTCAAGAATTTAATCACTACTCGCGAATCATTGGTTGGTAGAGCTACAACCTCTACACATTTAGACACGTAATCAACAGCTAATAGGATGTATAGATTTCCGTTGGATGGTACAAAAGGACCCATGAAATCAATACCCCAAACATCAAATATTTTAACTTCAAGAATGTTGTTACGCGGCATATCATCCCTCTTGGATATATTACCAGTAAACTGGCATTGATGGCACTTCTTAACATACTCATGACAATCCTTATGCAATGTAGGCCAATAAAAACCGGATTGTAATACCTTAGCAGCTGTGCGGTCGTCCTTGAAGTGTCCTCCATAAGGTGAATCGTGACAACCCGCAACCACTGATTGAACGTCTTTCTCAGGTATACATCTCCTCAACATCTGATCACTACACACTTTGTGGAGGAAAGGATCATCCCAAAAGAACTGTTTAGCACGGCTCATCAATCTCTTCTTGTCTTGTGAAGTGGCTCCTTTGGGAAAGTTACCACTTACAATAAGATTTGCAATACCAGCATACCACGGAGCAACATCGTAAATCGAAAATAGGCCTTCATCGGGGAATGTTTCATTAACTAGCTCAGGACTACTATTCGACTCCAAACCTTCAAGACGTGACAGATGATCAGCAACTTGATTTTCACACCCTTTCTATCTTGAATCTCCAAATCAAACTCTTGTAGCAACAAGACCCATCTAATCAATCGTGGCTTCGCATCTTTCTTCTACATAAGGTACTTAATAGCGGAATGATCGGTGAATACAACAATTTTTGCCCCAAGGAGATAGGAACGAAATTTGTCAAAGGCATAAACAACAGCTAAAAGCTCATTTTCAGTTACCGTGTAATTAATCTGAGCACTGGTGAAGGTCTTGCTTTCATAATAAATCGAGTGGAACACTTTATCTTTTCTCTGACCCAACACCGCACCCATAGCAGAATCACTAGCATCACACATAACTTCAAAGGGAATTTTCCAATCAGGTGGCAGCACAATCGGCGTAGTAACAAGTTTCTCTTTGAGCTCTTGGAATGCCTTCATGCAAGCTTCATCAAAAAGGAATTTGGTGTCCTTTTCGAGTAAGTTGCACAAAGGTTTTGAAATTTTTGACAAGTCCTTGATAAAACGACGATAAAACCCAGCATGGCCTAGAAAACTCCTTACCCCTTTTACAGAAACATGAGGGGGAGAGTTTTGATAACTTAAATCTTTGCACGATCAACTTCTAACCCAGCACTTGATACCTTGTGTCCCAACACTATACCTTCGCTAACCATAAAGTGACACTTCTCCCAATTCAAGACCAAATCGGTTTCCTTACATCTAATCAATACTTTTTCTAGATTTTGCAAACAATCATCAAAGTTATCTCCAAAAACAGAAAAGTCATCCATGAATACCTCAAGAAATCGATCAATCATATCTCCAAAGATTGCCATCATGCAACGTTGGAAAGTAGCAGGTGCATTACATAGTCCAAATGGCATCCTTCGGTATGCGAAAGTACCAAAAGGACATGTGAATGTAGTTTTATGTTGGTCATCAGGATCTACGCAAATTTGTTTGTAACCGGAATACCCATCTAAGAAACAATAATACTCTCTACCGGCTAACTTGTCCAACATCTGATCAATGAAAGGGAGTGGAAAATGGTCTTTCCTAGTAGCCTGGTTCAACTTTCGATAATCCATACAAACTCTCCAACCAACAACGGTCCTCGAGGGTATGGCTTCATTCTTGTCATTCATGATGGTAGTGATACCACCTTTCTTCGGTACGCATTGAACTGGACTCACCCAATCGCTACTAGCTATGGGGTAAATGATCCCCGCATCTAGTAGCTTGATCACTTCTTTCTTTACCACTTCCTTCATCGCAGGCATCAATCTTCTCTGTCCTTCAATTGAACGTGTACTATTGTCTTCTAGAATGATCTTGTGTTGGCAATAGGAAGGGCTAATACCTTTGATGTCAGCAATAGTCCAACCTATCGCCTCTTTATTGGCTCTTAGTACACGCAACAGTTTGTCTTTCTTGAGGACCTGTTAAAGTAGCTGACACAATAACAGGTAGAGTATCATTAGCACCTAAATATGCATACCTCAAGTGTGATGGGAGTGGTTTATCTTCTAGCTTCGGGGGAGATTCAATAGATGGTTTCTTTGGAGGCTCAATCCCCCCTGCATCACGTAATGGTTCATAGGCTAGATGCCTATACTTTGGATTCTCAGAATTAAGAGCTGCCACTGTTTCGGCAAGCTCTTCCATCATCTCCGGTATATCTAATGTTAACGCAGCCTGCAAGATGTCATCATAATTAAAGCAATCAAATACCTCTTGTGTGGCGTGTTCTGCTATATCCATTCAGAAACAATCTCCGAGAACGTATGGAAATTTCATGGCTCGAAATACATTGAATTTGACCTCCTCGTCTTGGATTCTCATGGTTAATTCTCCGTTTTCTACCTCAATTAAAGTACACCCCATGGCTAGGAATGGTCGTCCCAAGATGATGGGGACATTCCTATCCGCGTCGTATTCAAGAATAACAATATCAACGAAAGTACCTGCCTTGACGAGGACATCTTTGATTCGTCCCTCAAGATGCATGAGGGATTTATCTGCCGTTTGTAGGACCACAGAGGTAGGTCTCATATCACCAATTTCCAGCATATCAAAAATAGATTTATGCATGAGATTAATACTCGCGCCTAAATCTCATAAAGCTTTCCCTTTCCACTCAATACCAATCGAGATTGGAAGCGTAAAACTTCCAGGATCAAGTAGCTTCGGTGGCAATATGCTCTTACAGATGGCAATACACTCATCAGGTAATCCTACCATTTCATTATCACAGATGGCGTAAAACTTCCAGGATCTTAGCGTTTAATGCAGTTTCTATGTCCAAATTTAAAGTACCTCTCTCAGAAGCTCTAATCGATGAGTTCGAGGATTGCCAACTCATTTCATTCTTCACAATTCGGTCCATGATTATCAGAGCTTGATCAGTTGTGACCATCATGAGACCACCTTGGCACATAGTATCGATTTTGTCTTTCGCAGCTTCACCTATACTTCGATAAATTATCCCAAGCTATAATTCAAGAGAGTACCCATGTAATGGGCACTTGCGTAATAAGGATTGAAAACGAGCCATGCAACACCTACAGTTTCTCCTAGCTCTTGGCGAAAACTAACAATATCTAATTTCCCACTAAGTCGAATACTTTGAGGATACTACCTGTCGAAAAAGGTTGTTTGAAGTTGATCCCAAGTCAAGATCGCGTTGTGTGGTTGTTGATCATACCACTTACTCGCTCCTCCGGTGAGGAAGAATGGAAACATATGAAAGTACATTTGCTCTTGGGTTACTCCAGGGGTGACATATGCATCACAGATTTGCATTAACTTGTACATGGCGCGAATAGGATCTTCACGAGCTGCACCATTACAGGGCCGGTCCTGACCTTTTGGGGGCCTAAGGCGAACTTTAGAAAAGGGGCCCTTAAAAAAATTATAACTTACATAAATAAAATAAAAAAACCAAAATATAATAAGGAAAACGACTAAATAAGTTTAAAAAAAACAAAAACAAATTTATCACTTGAACACTCATCTTTTTACAGTTTTTGATGCAAATTCACTAATATTTTTAAGTCTAAAAATAATTTAATATCACTTATATGCAAAAATAATTAATAAATTAACAATCTAATTATAATTTACTTTTCTAATTAATTAGATATAAATAAAATAAATTATAAACTATAAAATTTATAACTATTCATATAATAATTTTTTAAGTATAAACCTAATTATTTTGAAAAGATAAAATAATTAAATAAATATAATCTAGATAATATATATTCTAACAAAAAAACAGCATATATAAAAGTTATAAAATAATAAAATAATATTTTAATGAATTAAAAAATAAATTAGAAAAAAAATACATACCTTTGATTATTAAAGTAGGCACGCACGCTATTCTTTATTTTTTCCAATCAGGCTAGCCGCCACACGTTGACTATTGTATATTAGTCTTCAACTTTTTATTAATTATAGTATAGTGAGTAGTATTGAATATAAGATTTTTTTTTATCGGACGAATGAACAAAGCATTATTAACTATTGATATATATATACACAATTTTTGAATTGGTCAACAAGTTATTTTAATTTTTTTATTTTAATTTTTTGTTTCTTTTAAATTGAGCTGGTATATTAAGTTGGGCCTTTTTAATTTTTTTACCTATAATATTTTATACATAAAATAAATTTGGGGGCCCTAAAATTTTCCTTTATTGGGGGGGCCCAAGGCCATGGCCTCCTTGGCCTACCCCCAAAACCGGCTCTGCACCATTATACTGTCCAACAGTTGTAAACTGATTAATCATACTCGCGTCTGGTCTGAATCGAATTCCTTGAATTGCGGGAGGACGGAGTCCTAGTGGTGGTATACGAAAAGGTCTATAGTTGTTCGGTTGGAAGATCTGCAGTCCATTATATTGAAGTACTCTACCATTATTATTGAGTTGTTGTTGATCTCCGGGAGGAATTGGTATTTGTACTCTTACCGGTGGAACTGGTACTACTGGTGGAACTATTGAAAGAACGTTTTCATCCAACTGAATCACAGGATTCTCAACTAAATTTTCCATTGCTTCTTCTAACCTTGCTTGTTCTCTAGCTTCTTTATCTCTTTTGTTTTTCTCTCGAACTAGGCTTTCGAAATTATCAAGGATTATGATATCTCCAAGCATATACCAAAAACCTGTAAATCTGAGAAAGCAAGAACAACCCAAAGCGAAAAACTGAAAAATAAAAATTAAAACTAAACTAAAAACTAGCAACTAAAACACTTACGACTAACACCGTGGTCACACGCTACCGTCCCCGGCAGCGGCGCCAAAAACTTGGTGTCTCCTAGTGTGTTCTAAATAAACACACCTAAAAAGGCAAGACACGTACCGCAAGTGTACGGGTCGTCCAAGTAATATCCGGTAAACAAGATTTCGATCTCAGGGACGGATTAGGTATGATTAAAATGTTATGCAATAAATAAAAATAGTTGCTTGAATGAAAAGTAAAAGTAAAGAAATAGATTTTTATTTGATTTTTGTTTAAAGGACTAAAGTGCAAATAAAGTAAAAATATTATCTAAATTAAAACTAATGCAAGAAAATAAATATGAAGAGACGAAAAGATGAGAGAATAGTACTTGAGTCACGCTAGGTTTCACCAAAATAAACTTAATCAATGCTTCTTCTAAGGGACAAATTAGTAACTAGTAATAGTCGGGATTCTAGATTCCCCTAACCCCCGTCAGGGTGGACTTAGGAGCTATTCTCAGATGTTACAAACCCCGCCAGGGCGATCATAATCCACCTTTGAATGTCAGGTTCTCTACCCAATTGGCTATAAGATTAACTAAGTCCGTCAGGATCAATAATTTTTATCTTACGTTTATTACCTATGTCAGTAATTAAACCCCCCATCAAGATGATCACTTCCCCACCAAAGTGAATAGCTTAATTACTCAAACCTATATCTAATTAGCCAAATTAAATATAGTGAAATTAACTTACGATAACAAATAATACTAAATTACTCAATTCGAATTAAATTATAAAAATCCCAAATCAGAAAGCATCAATTAAATAAATTAGGTTCAACCCATATAGCGATTCTCAAGCACTTAAGAAGTTTAGCTCATAACGGAAAATAAAACTAAAACAAATAAATTAAAGGACATAATGTTTTACAGAAAGAAAATAAATAAACCCTAATGAAGAGGTTGGGTTTGGCCTTGAATTGGAGAAGATGACTACTCCAGCTCTTAGCTTTCTTCCTTCCTGCTTGCTCTGACTTGAATCCTTAAGCCTCTTTGATAATTATATGAAGTGTGTTTAAAATAGGAGGAAACGGGGTGTATTTATAGGTGTTAGAAAGACCTAGGTCGAATTTACTTGGAGTGGAAGAAAAGTAAAGAACTCTTTAATTCGTAACCCTAAAATCTTGGAAAGGTAAGATTAAGCTGCTGATTTGTTGTGGTCATATCTCCTTCAATACTTATCCGTTTGACGTGTTCCAATAAATAAAACCGCTTGTATCCGAAAACTCTTACCATTGGTGCATACCACTCGCCCAAATTCCTAGCCAATCTTAAGTTATGGACTCGTCTTTGAAACGTGGCTGGAATTTCAAATTCATATGGCAGCTTTATCTTTTCCTGCTTTGCATATATCTTTCCTTAATCTTCTTATTTCCTTGTAAATCTCTTTCCTTTACCTCTTTGACTTGACTTAGTCTCTAATTAATTACCATATATCTTTTAAAGCTTCACATTAAATAAATAATTAAACCACATATGCTTTAAAAAATAATAAATTAATAATCAAGACTAGAAATAGGAAAGTGCACTCTAAAATTAGAAACTCGACTCAAATACTTACTAACACACTAAAAATAAGCTAAGACTCTAATTCTCACTTCTCCACCTTGCATTGAAATTTAAGAACATACTAACTTTTCACTAAAAATAATCAAATTAACGCACAAAAGCTTTAAAAATGCAAATAGTCTAATTTCATGGGGAGAAAGTGCAATATGACGAAATATGCATGAAAGTCTAGCTAATAAGTCAATAATTCACCTAAAATGATGTCTCCAGAGGGCTAATATTTAGAACAAATAGGGAGACATCATAAATACATCCAAAGCAACACTTAAAATAAATCTCATATAACAAACATTAGGAATTAATATACACATACACTTATCATGCAAAATCAAACACAGATAATATCAATTTTAAAATTAACTTCACAATGCTAGAAGATTACACTTGTACTTATCTCAATATGATGGCTATAGGGTGTCCATTGATCCTCACTCGCTTTGAACGCTCCACTTAGTATACTCCCTATTAGCTGAATTACAAATCTATGCTCCTAGGAATCACGAGGACTTTATGGTTTTAGCTTAGGCTTAGGGACGGTATGGTATGTATGAGCTTTTGGCTCTCTCCTCACTTACCATCAACAACTGTCCACGAGCTTGAGTTTACACTCGAATAATGTTCTCACTCAACCCATTTGATGCGCTAATTTAGCGTCCCCATGTTAACCCAATACATACTAAGATAATTTCTACAAAATTCCACTTTGCCGGATATTTATTCTTTCTTTATTTTCTTTTTCATTTCTTTTCTTTTTCTTTTTTTTCCACAGGAGCAAACCGGGTTCCCGGTTAGTGATAACCAAGTTCCCATTCTTACTGTATTGACAATTTTCGTTTCATTTTTTTTCAATCCCGGCAAAGGGTTACAAATGATAATATCATCTGAAATTTCTCCTTAATACAAACACGTATAATTCCCTCCCAATATAATTACCATAGATGGACCCACCACCCCAAACTCAAGCTCGAGACAGGTCTCAGTATCGTGATTCATGTGAGGGTCATATGGATATGCCTAATAAACTTAGGGGGTATGGGCTTATATCGTGGTGACAAAAGAAAAGGCTTTAAGGCTCAAAATTGGCTAAAAAGGATAAAATTAATACAAGGGGTAGAATGCTAAAAATGTCTCAAATGGCTTAACAAAGAACTGCCCCTATCATTTTCCTAGTTACATAGCTTGCCTCTAGTTCATATCTAAGTGGGTTTTCTACTAATTTGGATCTCACGTTCTACAAACCAAACATTTTCCTTAAGTACAAGTTTACTTCTTTTGCATTGTTCGTTAATTCTTTCCATCAATTACGTAGGTTTGCATGCAATTAAAGTGTGTTTTATACTTCTATATTTATTTAATTATTTTTAGATTGGGGCATTATTTGGTTCCTTGTTTCATCTTCTCTACACTAAATCCAAGCTTTTTTCTAAGATTAATTTATTTTACCTGTACAATGCGCTAAATGCAAAGCGATACTAGACTACCACGGGCTGAGTTGATAAACTCTAATAATGCAAATTCCACAAGTAATGTGGCTGAAGTATGAAAAAGAGAATGAGCCAAAGTATGAAAAAGAGTGCTTGTAGTGGGGTTTTAATCTCAGTCGTCCAATATCCAATACATCTCATATTTACTTAATAAAATGTTTATGTATTGGACTGAGGTCCAATAGCCCTTAAGTAGTTCAACCCAAGTAATAATACCACGACTTGGACTGGCCCAATACCAAATGAACAAACACACTTCACAAATATATTCATCTAAGATTAACAATTTCCACCTTAAACGGTGTAGTGCAAAGATATGCATAAATCATCAGCTCCTTGAAATCATTATATAGGAAGCACCATCTCTATCATCATTATCTCCCAAATATATTTGCAAAAATAACTTAACCAACAAATAATAAGTCCAATAGAGTTTGAACTCAATATTTGAAAATAGTTTAGTACCCATATCAGAAGAATTTTAACTTAGGGGTTTTCCTCATTAATTGATAGCTTCTTAATTCTTACCTTATTTTAGAGTTTTGCTACTCTTAGAGCATTTTTTGTATAATTTGTGTGTTAAATATGAAACTCTTAGTTACAAGGATGACATTAGATGCAAAGACAAGGATATAAAGTTGAGGAAAGAAGATCAAAGAGAAAATCAAGAGTTAAAAAGGGCACGAGAAGCTGTTTTAGGAAGTGCAAAAGCTGCCAAAAGTTATTGTCTAGATTTATAGACGTGTAGTATATTCAATGCTGCATAAAATTGACAGAGATTTTGAAGCAGCCCTTTTGTATCAATAAAGGTCTTTAAATTGAGGTCGCACGGCCACTAGAATCAAGTGAGTTGGAGAAGTAACGAAGGAGTTATGATTTTTACAAGCTCTATGGGTCCACCAGTCCAAGTATTAAGGAAAACGAGTTTGAGTTGGATTAGGACTCTAAGACTTGGACCATAACCTAGATTCCGTCCTTACACCTATATATATATGTGTGTGTGTGGGTATTTACCTTTAGAAACATGTCCTCGATCAGTCTTTAATCATAATTATACTTAAAGATTATCCAAAGAAGCAAGTTGACTTTTAGAGGAAGACAAGAAGTTGAAGATTTACAAACTTCTTTTCTCTCATTTCCACTCTACCATTAGGTTAATTGTATAAGATTCTTAGCTTAACTATGTTTCTAATATATTTACTCCTTATTTTTATTTACTTAGCTATGAACTAATTTTCCCATAGCTTGGGTTTGCAATATATATAATCCGTGATTTTTACTTTCCTACTCTATGTAATATGAAATTTGAATTCAATTTTTTTGAGATTTTGTTTATAATTGTATTTTGTGTTTGCCTTAACCTAGCCTTAATCTTGATGACATTAGTACTGGCCTTAGTAGTTGGATTGTCACCCTAGCATGGGATTTAATTATAGAAAACAACACACAATCGCCTAGTGTGCTGTCGTGATCCTGTCTGGCTTGCCAAACTAGATAATCAATAGGGTTTTGATTTCACCAACGATCTCTGCACAAGGTCCCCTTACCCAAGTCCCTTGGTAGTATTCGGGTTGCCTTTTGAGCTACCCTCACGGGAGTTAGAAGGATTGTATAATTAAATTATGGGATAGAAAGCTAAAAAGTTTCAAATGACTATTAAAGAACTGCCTCTATCATTTTCCTAGTTACATAGCTTGCCTCTAGTTCATACCTAAGTGGGTTTCCTACTTTTGTAGATCTCACGTTCACAAACCACTCATTTTCCTTAAGTACAAGTTTACTTCTTTTGCATTGTTCATTAATTTTTTTATCAATTACCTAATGTTTGCATGCAATCAAAGTGTGTTTTATACTAACTCATAAGGTCTACTATTTTCTATCATAAATTCATAAAAGCATGCTTAATAGGGACATTTAAAATACTCTACAGTCAAACGCAACCTTTAAATTGATATAATTGAAAGCAGTAAAAAAATAACACATAAAAGTGGCATGAGCCAACGAACCCCACCCCAAACTCAAAAATGAGTCGTGTCCCCATGACTCGAAAAGACTAAATAAAACAAAGAAACTATTATAGACTACGAAATGAGAAAATGATAGGAAAACGTATCTTAACCAGCATTAGGCTGGGTTCCAATGTTGCGTTCAGGTTGGGTGACTTTCTTAAGCATTGTATAGGTGAAATGTTATGAATCGCTCACCCTATAAAGTATGTTCTTCATAAACATCAACTCTCTTGTAACTTTTCCTAAAGCTGTTAACACCTCTTCATGCTTCTCCTCTAATGCTCTAATTCTTTCAATCACCTCATGATCTTCGGCAACTCTAGTCTTGCGTCTGGGAGGTCTAGATTTGTTTTCTTCTCCAAAATGGATTGTCTAACTCCATCCCCTTCTTCTTGGCCTCGTTGTGAATATTCGCAATTGAAATCAATTTGATATTTTCATCTTTTTCTATCGGTTCATCCTCATTGTCCTTGAGTGACATATTTGCTTTCATACAGATCTTTGTGATAGTGCATGGGAACTTGAGGTTGCGTGAACCAATGGGGGATTTTTCGTTAACCATGATGGATTCGTAAATGACGCGAGCTATATCAATCTCCTTCTTCTCAATAATGAATTTGATGAAGACGAGTTGCTCACGTGTTACCTGGATATGTGGGAATTACCAAAGAAGGTAGGAATAATAAAATAGGACCATGCTCTAGCACGTGGTAATAAATCACTACTAAATACCTGATCTTCATATCTAGCACCCTTGGGGACGGGATGTATCCCATGAATCCGAATATATTTGTAAAATGAATCCCATTCGAATGCTAGATCATTAAGTTCCTCAAGGTATTTCCATGGACCTTTCAAGTTTGGTAAACTAAATACTTCACGAATTCGCTCAACTAAGAAAGGGACAATCTTCCTACGGACTTCAATAGCGTTACCTTTTTCAAAGACCAACTCTTCATAAAATTCTCGAACTAAGGCCAGAATATAAGTCAGGTCTTTCTTTCTCAACTCTTTCCATCCAAACTCATCACATGAAACCGCGTAATCTTTGAATTCACCGTCCATTATATTCATCAAAAATCCTTTCTCAACACCAAAAGACAAACTAGCAAACCACTCACGAATATAGAATTCTTGAAACCGTCCATTAGATCCAGAGAAATCTCATAGTATTATGGAAAGAATTCTCGAAACTGAGAAAATTTGGCCGTTAGAATCATAAAAAGAAGAAGATACCTTAGAAGCTATAAGAATCGAAGAATTAAACAAGCAACTCAAGGAATTACAAGAACGATCACGTTTAAAGAGAAGATCTATAACTCAGGTAAATCTAGTACATACATTACCTTCACCTACTAGTTGTGGAGAAAGAAATCATTCATGGGATAATTGTATTAATAATCAAGCTTTGATTTCCTTTGTATCTCATCAAAGAAACCATTACTCGAATGGTTATTATCATCCTCAAGGAAGTCACACTAAGTATTATTCCCCAAGAATCCGAATTGGGTTGAAAATAAGGTAACTATTATCGAACTCAACCTCAAAATTATTTTCAATCACAACCAATCTATCAACAAATACCAAAATATGAAGATTATTATCAAGAACCATACCCGTAATCAACACAACAAGCTAATTATGATCAACCTTCATCGCAACCCTCAAGTTTGGACCAAAATCTAGATAAATTTATGAAAATTCTTGAGGAAAACATGAAGGTGAATTAGCAAAAGTTTCAAGAACAAGCGAGGGTTATTAAAAATCTCGAGAATGCTCGATCACAAATTGATAGTGCAATAAAAATCTGGCCAACAGGGCAATTTCTGAGTGATACGGTAACTCCTCAAGATAATGCTTGTCATGCAGTTGAATTAAGAAGTGGAAAACAATTATCTCCACCTAGAATTGAAGAATCAGAACAACCAAAAGAACCAACCCCTATCCCTGAAGGGGTGGTTGAAGAAAAGTTGAAGATAAAATCAAAAAGGTAATTGAACCAAAGAGTGTCCCTCTCCCTGTTCAATAAGCTCAACATAGGAGAGGTAGTACCTGGTAGTCCTTTGTGTGTTCTAAAAATAAATGCAAATGTAAATCGAACCACAACCGCAAGTGTACGGTTGTCCCAAGTAGTATGTATGATAATACAGATTCGTTCCAAGGACGGATGGTTGATCACAATGTTTAGCAAGTAGTGATTGATGCACTTATGAAAATAAAAGACAATAAATTGTTTGTTTGGTTTTGTTTAATAAAGCTAATGAATAAAAGACAAATAATTAAATGCAAGTAGAAGCTAAGACGCAAGTAAAATGAGTGAAAACGCAATATGAGATGTAGTACTTGAGAACGCAAGGATCCTCCTAATTTGACTTTCTAACTTATGTTGTTTAAGGGCTAAATCAGTCAATTACGATGGTCGGGATTCTAAATTCCTTATACCCCCGTCAGGGTGGACTATAAGGCAATCCTAAAGTGTCACTAGTCCCGTCAGGGTAGATATGATCCACCGTTGGATGATTAAGATTTCTTACCACTTTGGCCCTAGGATTAACTAAGTTCGTCAGAATCAATAGTTTTTATCCTAGATTGAACAATTAATTCTGTACCTAAACCCCCCGTCAAGATGATCCACATGCCACATATGTGGAATAGCTTAGATACTAATACCTAATTTTAGTTCGCGACTCTAAAATCAGTAAATAATCATAAATTATCGAAAAGAGTAAAAGACCTGATTTAATTTAATTTAACAGAAACCCAAATTCAACATTCGTTATAAAATAAAACTAGGATTCACCCATTGTTTGTTCTCAAGCACTAATGAAAGCTTAGCTCATATTAAAATTAAAAACTAAATTAAAAGAAATTGAATTCATATTGTTTACAAAATTAAAATACGAAAAGAACCTAATTTCCGGAATTGGAATGACTACGAACGGAGCTATAGACCCACTCCAGCTCTTGTAGCTTCTTCTTTCTTCCTTCTGTTGCTTCTCTCTGGTGTTTAATCTTGTGGAATGTGAATTGTGTGAAAAATAGAAGTCCAGACCTCCTTTTATAAGTGCAAATTCGGACTAGGGCTTGGACCAGAAAATAAAAGCCTAATTAAATGTCCAAGCCCACTTTCTAAGCCCAAAATCCCGTAACTGATGATAGGCCTTCACTAAAACAGCTTTTCCCGATGCGTTACAACTCCGATTGACCTCATTCCAGTTGCTAAAGTTCCGTAACTCGATAAGGAATGATTTCTCTTCAAAGGTCAGCGGCTAAATCATCGCTTAAGCACCTCGAAATCAGCAATCTATGGCCTGGAAAGTGGATTTTCAGCTCTAAAAATAATATCTTCGGGATTTGTCTTCAAGTCTTGACTCTAATTCACGATCTTTGACCTTCTCCTCGGATTCCTCTCCTAGCTAACATTTAAAACCTGTAAACTTTACACTAAAAATACCAATATTACGCGCAAAAGTTTAATAAATTAAAAATGCTAGAAATAAAAAGGTAATTCCGGATTATTGAATATTTAGTCCAAAAGTCTATCTAATTAATTAAATAAACACCAAAAATGATGTCTCCCAAGGGTCTAAAATAAGAACAATTAGGGAGACGTCAAGACCCCCAACTCAAACCTTTGTCGTCCCGACAAAGTAAAATAAAACAAAGGGGTAGAAGTAAACGTATAAACACATAGAAGCTAGCAAATAAACCCTAAAGCAATTCTCAAAATAAATCTCATATAACAAACTCTAGAAACTAATATACACATACACTAATCATGCAACATCAGACATAAATAATCTTAATCATAAAATTAAAGTCGCAATGCTTGAAGGTTACACTTGTACTCATCTCTGTATGATGGCTATAGGGTGGTCATTAATCCTAACTCGCTTTGAACGCTCCACCTAGTGTATTCCCTATCAACAGAATAATAAATTCACTATGCACTTAGGAATCACGAGGTCTTTACGGTTATAATATTGACTTAAGGACAGGTGCGGATGTATATTTGGTAAATTTGAAGTGAGCTTTTGGCTCTCTCCTCACTTACCATCAACAATGTCCTCGAGCTTGAGTTAACGCTCAAAAAGATGTTCTCACTCACCCATATACGCACTAATTTAGCGTCCCATGTCTACCCACTATAAATAAGATGATTTTCAGAAAATTCCACTTTGCCGGATGTTTTATTCATTCATATTTTTCTTTTTCTTTTTTTCTCCTCTTTTTTTTTGTACAGAAGCAAACCGGGTTCCCGGTTTTGACGAATCCGGGTTCCCGGTTCCTACTGTATGATTTTTCAAAATTTTTCATTTTTTTTTCTTTCTTTTTCATTTTTCTTCATTCCCGGCAAAGGGTTACAAGTATATATCATCTGCAATTGTGCTACAATACAAAGCACATCGATCCCTACCCATTTAATTCCCCATATGTGGTCCCACCACCCCAAACTCAAGCTCGAGACATGTCTCAGGATTGTGATTCAAGTGCGGGTCATATGGTCATGCCTAATAATCTAAGGGATAATGGCTTATATCGTGGCTACAAAGAAAAGGCTAAAGGCTCAAAGTGGGTTAAGACGGATAATAATTAATACAAGGGATAGAAGGCTAAAAAGGCACAAATGGCTAACAAAGAACTGCCCCTATCATTTTCCTAAGTACATAGCTTGTCTTTAGTTCATATCTAGGTGGGTTCTCTACTAATTAGGATTTCACGTTCTACACACCAAACATATTCCTTGAGTACAAGCTTACTTCATTTGCATTGTTAATTAATTTTTCCTATCAATTACCTATGTTCGCATGCAATTGTAAGTGCGTTTTATATCAATCCCTAAAGTCCACTATTTACTATCATAGATTCATCAAAAGTACGCTTAAAGGGATATTTAAAAATTTCTACAGTCAAACGCAACTCCGAAAATTCTTTTATTGAAAGCAAATAAAGCAAATAACACATAAAAATTGGGATGAGGCAACGAACCCCACCCCAAACTCAAAAATGAGTCGTGTCCCCATGACTCGAAAAGACTCAATAAAGCATTTAAACTAATATACACTAAGAGGAAAGTTTAGAAAACGTATCTTAACCAGCGCGAGGCTGGTTATCGGTGTTGCGTTCTGGACCTTTATCTCGCGTAACAGCATCATAAATCGCGTTTTGAAGTGTATTTACGCCTAGGATTAAATTTCGAAGCAGGTCCAATTCTTTTGTAACGTTTCCCAAGGTAGCAATCATCCTCTCCTGATTCTCTTCCAACACCTGAATCTTCGCTTCCAACTCAGGTACAGTTTTCGCTTTCTTTGATTGAGGAGTTCTTGGACTTCTTGTAGCTCGTGTTGCCTCTTCATGGATGTTCTTGATTGTGCTCAAAGCTATACTCACACCAACTGAAACAATGTCAATATCTGCGTTCTTACGCGGAATCTTTGCGTCTAGACATAACTGAGTAATAGTACAAGGAAACTTCAGATTTTGTTGTTTCATTGGTGATTTCGCGAACTCCATGATCGTATCATAAATGATCTTAGCAACGTCAAATGGTCTCTCCTCCAAAATACACTTAATAACAAATATGTGCTCTTTCTTCAACTCAGAAGTGTGTTTAATACCAAAGAAAGTGGGTATTATGAAACGAGACCAAACCTTTGCACGAGGTGTCAAACTACTGCTGTAAAACTGTCCAGGATATCTTTCACCTTCAGGAATTGGGCTAGTCCCATTAACAAGCACGGTCCCCCACAGGGATTCAAAATCAAAAGAAGGGTCATTAAGAATTTCTTGGAAGGGACATGTTCCAGAAAAGTTGGGTAGTTTCAATGATTTCCGAATACGTTCAATAGAGAAAGGAACTACCTTTTTGCGGATATCAATGGCATCATGTGAGGTAGCTAAACCTTCGTAAAATTCTCGCACAAAAGTAGGAATAAACTCAAGCTTCCTTTCTTGTAACTCTTTCCAACCAAACTTAGCACATGTCACAGCATACTCCTTGTAATCACTACTCATAATACCCTTAGGAAAATTCGTCTCCTCACCAAATTTCAAAAATTCAATTCTTTCACGAACCTGAGTATTCCAACAACTGTAAACCCTCTTAGGCTTGTGGGCCCACATCTTCATACGCGGAAGTTTCGTAACGGGTGCTTCCGGAATCTCTTGTTCAGTTTCTCCCTCAATGTTCTTCGCAGTTTCCTCTTCTGGTTCCTTTGCACTTTCAATCTCATCAATCAATCTTCTCTTTAGACCTGTGATTTCTTTTCTGTTAGAATCAGGCTTAACTTCGTCAATTTTTCGTTTAGGACGTGAATCAGGAATCTCAATAGCTTGATCTTGTGAACCACCAATGGTGGTCTTTCTTCTAGGAGCAGTTCTTCGGAAATCACCGGTTCTGTTAGTCACATCTTTTCACCCCAAACTCAAAACTTCAAATAATTTTGATGTTTTGAGGTTTAAGAATTTAAGAACTAGGTGAAATATGAGATGGGTCTTGGTTAATTTGTATGGGAGAAGAAAGAATTGGGTTGAATTTAAGGAATTTGGTGAAGAAGAGTCTTGGGAAAAACTAAGGATTTGATGTTATATTGGAGAGGAGGTGAGTTGATCTTATGTTTTTGTGGTGAAAGAGGGTAGGATTTGATGATATATAGTGTTTTGGTAGATGAATTTCGGAGGTGGGGAGGCTATTGGTGCGTTTTAGGTAAATACTTGCAAAAGAGGCGTAGAAAACTAGGTTAAAATACCCAAACACGCCTCTCACAGCTTTCAAACCGGGTTCCCGGTTTTGGCAAACCGGGTTCCCGGTTCCGCGTCGCTGTGACGGCGCGGAAAAATAATTGTGGACTTCTTTTTTTTTTTTTTTTTTTTTTTTTTCAAAACGCACCAAAACGCTGGACCCCAAGACGCGGGGTCAGGGATTTTACTCGCCGAAACCGGGTACCCGGTTCTGTGGAATGCGGGTTCCCGGATTTTCTCGATGGCGCGAGTCAAAACGCGCCAAAACGCAGCACCTCAAAACGCTGGACCAGAACTTTTGGATGTTTACAGCTCCGAAACCGGGTACCCGGTTCTGCCAAATGCGGGTACCCGGATTTGTGTCGATGGCGCGAACTAAAACGCACGAAAACGCAATCCACCAAAACGCTGGGTCAGGGATTTCAGAAATCACAGCACCAAAACCGGGTACCCGGTTTTGCCAAATGCGGGTTCCCGGTTCCGACGCTGTGACATTACCCCAAAACGCCAAGTGTTGCGTTAAAATGGTTGGTACCAGCTCCAAAACCGGGTTCCCGGTTTTGCGAAACCGGGTTCCCGGTTTCTCCTGGACATCCAACCTCTTTTTCTTCTGATTTCGCCAAATCGACCCCAAACTCAAGTCCTTTTTACCCCTGAAATCATCAAAAACAACTACCCTTCCTCATTTCTTAATAAAAACAATACAATTACGAAAATCAAACTACTCTAAATTGCAAAAATGTAAAAACTCAGCTAATATACAAGTAATTGGCTTTTGTTTAACGTCGTTAAGCTCGACGGGTTACCTCACGCTTCTAAGGATTCTCGAGGAGATACATGACCTCCCCGGGATGTGGATCTTCCGAGCGATTGGTATCTTCACTTCCATGGTATATCTTTAATCTGTGACCGTTAACCATAAAGGTACGGTTCTCTAGCGGGTGTTCTATTTCTATCGCCCCATGAGGTGTAACTTTGGTCACTATGTATGGACCTGACCACTTAGATCTTAACTTACCCGGAAAATTGCTGAACTTTGAATTATACTTTAATACTTTTTACCCCACTTCAAAGTTCTTTGGACGAATCCGATTGTCATGCCATTTCTTTGTGTTTTCTTTGTAAAGTTTAGCATTTTCATAAGCATGCAATCGGAATTCGTCAAGTTCATTAAGCTTCATCATACGATTCTTTCCGGCTAAGATAGGATCTAAGTTCAACTGCGCAATCGCCCAATAGGCACCCATTTCAAGCTCTAAAGGTAAGTGACAAGCCTTACCATACACCATACGATAGGGAGATGCACCAACTGGAGTCTTAAACGCAGTACGATAGGCCCACAACGCATCATCTAACTTCATTGACCAATCTTTTCTTGTAGGGCCAACGGTTTTCTCTAGGATTGACTTGACTTCACGGTTCGAAACTTCAGCTTGACCATTGGATTGTGGATGATATGCAGTAGATACACGGTGTCTGACTCCATATTTCTCTAGAATAGTCTTCAGATATTTATTAACGAAATGAGATCCTCCATCGCTAATAATCACTCTAGGTGTACCATGTCTAGTGAAAATATGTGATTTCAAGAACTTGATCACCACTCGTGAATCATTAGTAGGTAAAGCCACCGCTTCTACCCACTTAGACACATAATCAACAGCCAATAAGATGTTGAGGTTACCATTTGAAGGAACGAAAGGACCCATAAAGTCTATGCCCCACACATCGAATATCTCAACCTCTAACACATTATTACGCGGCATCTCATCCCTCTTAGATATGTTTCCGGTAAACTGGCATCTCGTACATTTCTTAACATATTCATGACAATCTTTTATAAGAGAAGGCCAGTAAAAACCTGATTGAAATACCTTTGCAGCAGTTCTGTCTCCTTTGAAATGTCCTCCATATAATGAGTCATGGCATCCAGCTATAATGGCTTGAGTCTCTTCCCTTGCTACACATCTTCGTATCATTTGGTCAGCACAAACTTTATAGAGGAACGGATCCTCCCAAAAGAATTGTCTAGCACGATGAGCTAACCTCTTTCTTTCTTGATAAGTAGAACCTTCAGGAAAAACACCACTCACCACTAAATTCGCAATATCTGCATACCACGGAGCCTCATAATCTCGAACAACGAATAAACTCTCATCAGGAAACTCTTCTCTAACTGCTTCAGTACCACTATTCATCTCTGAACCCTCTAAACGCGATAGATGATCTGCAACCTGATTCTCACAACCCTTTCTATCTTTGATTTCTAAATCGAACTCTTGAAGCAATAACACCCATCTGATTAACCTTGGTTTCGCATCTTTCTTCTCCATAAGAAATCTGATCGCGGAATGATCTGTATAAACAATAACTTTCGCTCCAAGAAGATAAGAGCGAAATTTATCAAACGAATAGACAACTGCTAGCAACTCTTTTTCTGTAACTGTGTAATTAATCTGAGCACCACTAAAAGTTTTACTAGCATAGTAAATCGAATGAAAAACCTTCTCTTTCCTCTGTCCTAATACAGCTCCCATACACAAATCACTCGCATCACACATAACTTCAAACGGTAAATTCCAATCTGGAGGTAACACTATAGGAGCAGAAATAAGCTTTTCTTTGATTGCTTTGAAGGCCGCTAAACAAGCTTCATCAAAAAGGAATTTGCAATCCTTTTCGAGTAAGTTGCATAACGGTTTAGCGATCTTAGAAAAATCTTTAATGAAATGCCTATAAAAGCCAGCATGGCCAAGAAAACTCCTTACCCCTTTAACAGAAACGGGAGGGGGAAGAGTTTTAATTACCTCTATCTTTGCTCTATCAACCTCTAAACCAACACTCGAAACTTTGTGACCCAGAACAATACCTTCGCGAACCATGAAGTGACACTTCTCCCAGTTGAGCACCAAATCTGTTTCCTTGCATCTCACTAACACTTTCTCCAAGTTATCCAAACATATATCAAAATCATCACCAAACACGGAGAAATCATCCATGAACACTTCAAGGAAATTATCTATCATGTCCCAGAAGATGGCCATCATACACCTTTGAAAAGTAGCGGGAGCGTTACACAACCCAAATGGCATTCTGCGATATGCAAAGGTACCAAATGGGCATGTAAAGGTAGTCTTATGTTGATCTTCTGGAGCCACGTAAATCTGATTGTACCCGGAGTAACCATCCAAGAAGCAATAGTACTCTCTTCCGGCTAATTTATCTAACATTTGATCGATGAAGGGTAAAGGGAAATGATCTTTTCTGGTGGCCTTGTTCAGCTTTCTGTAATCCATGCAAACTCTCCATCCAACTACCGTTCTTGAAGGAATCGCTTCATTTTTATCATTAAGAACTGTTGTAATTCCTCCTTTCTTCGGTACACACTGAACTGGACTCACCCATTCACTACTCGAAATGGGATAAATAATCCCCGCATCTAAAAGCTTAATCACCTCCTTCTTCACCACATCCTTCATGGCTGGCATTAATCTTCTCTGACCTTCAACTGAGCGTGCATTAACATCTTCTAGTATGATTTTGTGTTGACAATAGGATGGACTAATGCCTTTGATATCAGCAATTGTCCAACCTATTGCTTCTTTGTTGGCTCTTAACACACGCAACAGTTTATCTTCTTGAGGACCTGTTAAATTAGCTGAAACAATAACAGGTAGAGTTTCATTAGTACCCAGATAAGCATACCTCAAGTGTGTTGGCAATGGTTTTTCTTCCAACTCCGGAGGAGATTCAATTGAAGGTTTCTTTTTAGGAATAATCTCCCCCGGTTCTCTCACAGGTTCATAGGCAAGACGCCTATACTTCGGATTTTCAGAATTTAGAGCTGCCACTGTTTCTGTAAGCTCCTCCATCATCTCAGGTGAATCTAATGTCAAAGCAGCCTGCAAGATATCATCAAAATTTAAGCAATTAAATACCTCTTGCGATGCTTGCTCTACTACATCCATTCTGAAGCAATCTTCCTGAGAATCTGGGAATTTCATAGCTCGAAATACATTGAATTTTACTTCCTCATCTTGTATCCTCATTGTCAATTCGCCATTCTCTACATCGATCAATGTCCTCCCTGTAGCTAGGAAGGGTCTACCCAAAATAATGGGGACATTTCTATCTGCATTGTATTCAAGAATTACGAAATCAACAGGAAATATAAGTGTACCTGCCTTAACAAGGACATCCTCAATACGGCCTTCAGGATGAGCAAGAGACCTGTCCGCCATATGCAAGACCATAGAGGTAGGTCTTGCGTTTCCAATTTTAAGCTTATCAAAGACTGACTTGGGCATCAAGTTGATGCTTGCCCCCAAATCGCATAGTGCCTTTCCCTTCCATTCTTCTCCAATCGATATGGGAATCGTGAAACTCCCCGGATCAACTAACTTCGGAGGTAATTTGCTCTGGCAAATCGCACTACACTCTTCAGGAAGGCCAATCATCTCATTATCACAGTAAGGCCTTTTATTAGTGAGGGCCCTCTTCAAAAACTTCGTATACTTAGGAATATCTCGAATTGCCTCAAGTAACGGAATATTAATACTCAAACCCCTCACTCTATTGAAGAATTTCTGAAAATCACCCATATCACCCTTTTTCTGAACTCGCGATGGAAACGGTGGTGGAGGGCGATTGCTTACAATTTCATCTCTCTTTTTCGGAATTTCTCTTGGTCTTTCTATCTCTTCAACCTCACTATCTTTCTCATTCTCTTTCTCTTTCTCACCCACTTCCTTTTCTTTTCTTGGGACTTCTTTCTCTTTCATAACGGGAAAAGGAGGTGGAGGGAGGTTCTTACCACTTCTTAATGTAACAGCCTTGCAATCTTCACGTTGTGTTGGATTTTCCGTATCGCTAGGAAGTTGCCCCTGTGGACGCTGATTCAACTGTTTATTAATTTGACTTAGCTGATTCTGGAAAATCTTCATATTTGCTTCAGCTGCGTTTTGACGTTCCAAAGCTTGTGTTTGAAGAGCAATCAAATTTTCAACGGTTTTCTGAAGGGTAATTACTCCTTCTTGTGGATGGGCAGGTAGAGCTTTCTGGTTTAAATTCTCATCGTAGGTATTCTGAGGAGCTTGTCTTTGCACATAATTGTTTTGATTCTGTCCTCCTTGATGATTGTTATGTGGTCTTGGATTATAGTTGTTGCCTTGAGGACGCGGCTGATACGCGTAAGTAGGATTGGCTGCCCCATTAGGATTTGAGTATTGAAACCCAGGATGGTTTCTGTTAGGCTGATATCCATTACCACTTGAATTGAAATTACCTCTATTGGACATAAAATTCACTGACTCTTGGTTATTCGGACAACTTTCCTCATCATGATCATCTACCTTACAAATCGAACACATATACACCTCTTGTGCAGCATGCACAGCTACCTTCTTACCCGAAAATCCCTCTTTCACAGCTAGAGTAAGCTGCTTCAATTGTTGCTCTATGGTATTCTGGATTTTATTCTCAAACGTAGCAAATTTCTCTTCCATGTCAACATTATTTACTCCCTTAACTGGTGTTCTTACTGAGCTCCACCCAACTTCATTCTTGACTGTTCTCTCTAAAATGATCTTGGCATGAGCGGGTTGAACTTGAAGAAAACCTGCTCCACATAGCGTATCCAATTTCTCTCTTGAAATTCCATCAAGGCCTCTATAAAAGATCTTTAACTGTTGTTGTTCTGAAAAGCCATGATTAGGAACTTTACGCAAACACATCTGAAATCTTGTCCAACTCCTTCCTACAGTTTCTTCATACTCTTGACGGAATTGTGTCAATTCTAGTTCAGCATCTAACCTCATGTTACTTGGGTAATACCTGTCAAAGAAAGCAATTTCTAATTGGTCCCAATTAGTAATCCTCGTAGGATCTTGCGTATCGTGCCATTCACTTGCTCCATCAATGACAAAGAATTTGAAAGCAGCAAAATACATCTGTTCTCTTGAAACCCCTTGTGTGATATAAGAATCACATATTTGTTTGAATTTCTGTACCGCTCTAAGAGGATCTTCCGATGGTCTTCCGCGAAAATTTCCAAAGTTTTGGAACTGAGCTAGCATACCCGAATCTGGACGGAATCTCGGAACATTAATATCTGGAGCACCTACTCCTATAGCTGGAGCGCGGAATGGAACTTCTGGAGGGCCATTAGTGAACCACGGATCATGATTCATCACTATCTGGACTGGAGGATTAGGATTTAGTGGTTGAACTTGAGGAATAACGCCTGGAGCTAAAGGTTGGCCATTTGCATCTAACTGGCCTTGTCCATTCTGTTGACCTTGAATAATGATATTCTCCATTCTGTTACTTAATTCTTCTACTTCTAAAGCTTCTCGTTCTCTTCTTCTTCTGTTCGCAAGTCTGATCAACGATTCTGGATTACTAAGGATCGGAGGTGTTGGCTCTAGATCCTTGAATAGCCTTCTTCGCATACACCAAACCTAAAAACCTGAAAAAGCTAACAAACAAAAAGCGTAAAACTGATAAAATAAAATAAATGCACTTATCACTAAAGGATAAACACCGTGGTCACACGCTACCGTCCCCGGCAGCGGCGCCAAAAACTTGGTAGTCCTTTGTGTGTTCTAAAAATAAATGCAAATGTAAATCGAACCACAACCGCAAGTGTACGGTTGTCCCAAGTAGTATGTATGATAATACAGATTCGTTCCAAGGACGGATGGTTGATCACAATGTTTAGCAAGTAGTGATTGATGCACTTATGAAAATAAAAGACAATAAATTGTTTGTTTGGTTTTGTTTATTAAAGCTAATGAATAAAAGACAAATAATTAAATGCAAGTAGAAGCTAAGACGCAAGTAAAATGAGTGAAAACGCAATATGAGATGTAGTACTTGAGAACGCAAGGATCCTCCTAATTTGACTTTCTAACTTATGTTGTTTAAGGGCTAAATCAGTCAATTACGATGGTCGGGATTCTAAATTCCTTATACCCCCGTCAGGGTGGACTATAAGGCAATCCTAAAGTGTCACTAGTCCCGTCAGGGTAGATATGATCCACCGTTGGATGATTAAGATTTCTTACCACTTTGGCCCTAGGATTATCTAAGTTCGTCAGAATCAATAGTTTTTATCCTAGATTGAACAATTAATTCTGTACCTAAACCCCCCGTCAAGATGATCCACATGCCACATATGTGGAATAGCTTAGATACTAATACCTAATTTTAGTTCGCGACTCTAAAATCAGTAAATAATCATAAATTATCGAAAAGAGTAAAAGACCTGATTTAATTTAATTTAACAGAAACCCAAATTCAACATTCGTTATAAAATAAAACTAGGATTCACCCATTGTTTGTTCTCAAGCACTAATGAAAGCTTAGCTCATATTAAAATTAAAAACTAAATTAAAAGAAATTGAATTCATATTGTTTACAAAATTAAATTACGAAAAGAACCTAATTTTCGGAATTGGAATGACTACGAACGGAGCTATAGACCCACTCCAGCTCTTGTAGCTTCTTCTTTCTTCCTTCTGTTGCTTCTCTCTGGTGTTTAATCTTGTGGAATGTGAATTGTGTGAAAAATAGAAGTCCAGACCTCCTTTTATAAGTGCAAATTCGGACTAGGGCTTGGACCAGAAAATAAAAGCCTAATTAAATGTCCAAGCCCACTTTCTAAGCCCAAAATCCCGTAACTGATGATAGGCCTTCACTAAAACAGCTTTTCCCGATGCGTTACAACTCCGATTGACCTCATTCTAGTTGATAAAGTTCCTTAACTCGATAAGGAATGATTTCTCTTCAAAGGTCAGCGGCTAAATCATCGCTTAAGCACCTCGAAATCAGCAATCTATGGCCTGGAAAGTGGATTTTCAGCTCTAAAAATAATATCTTCGGGATTTGTCTTCAAGTCTTGACTCTAATTCACGATCTTTGACCTTCTCCTCGGATTCCTCTCCTAGCTAACATTTAAAACCTGTAAACTTTACACTAAAAATACCAATATTACGCGCAAAAGTTTAATAAATTAAAAATGCTAGAAATAAAAAGGTAATTCCGGATTATTGAATATTTAGTCCAAAAGTCTATCTAATTAATTAAATAAACACCAAAAATGATGTCTCCCAAGGGTCTAAAATAAGAACAATTAGGGAGACGTCAGTACCTACTTCAGTAGTATTACAAATGGCGGATCGCTCCCTCTCCCAACCAGTAGGTAAAATTGAATATTTTTTAGTTAAAGCTGGTAGTTTTATATTTCCTTGTGATTTTATTATTCTTAACTACGACGCACATAAGAATGTCCCCATCATCTTGGGTAGACCATTCTTAGCCACGGGGCGTATACTATAAGATGTTGAGAATAGTGAATTGATCATGAGGGTCCAAGACGAACAGGTATGATTCAATGTGTTTAAGGCTCTGACATATCCAGATACGAAAGAAGAATGCTTTAAAATAGATATCATGAGCAATATTACGCAGGAAGTTTTTAATGAGTCAAGCTTTGATGACACTCTAACAGCAGTCTTAGCACTTGAATCCCTAGAGATATATGACGATATAGATGAAGTATTTGTTGTATTAGATTTAGTTGACGGTAGACCAAAAGCAAGAATTCATGAAAAACTTTGAGAAGCAGGAGACATTGAACCAATGAAGAAACCATCTATCATATGTCCCCCTGTTCTTGAAGAAAAACCGCTTCCAACTCACTTGCGTTATATGTATGTAGGTATTAAAAACACTTTGCCTGTTATTGTTTCTGCTAACTTTTCAGGTCCTCAAGAAGATAAGTTACTACTTTTGCTTTGAGCTAACAAAGAAGCAATTGGATGGACTATTACCGATATACAGGGAATTAGTCCTACCATTTTCCAACACAAAATCATACTTGAAGATGAAGGAGGGCGTTCTATAGAGGATCAAAGAAGACTTATGCCATCAATGAAGGAGGTCGTAAGAAAAGAGGTGATCAAGTAACTAGATGCGGGTATTATCTTTTCGATTTCAAGTAATGAGTTGGTTAGTCCAGTGAAATGTGTTCCAAAGAAATGAGGTATCACTACCATCCTTAACGATCAAAATGAATCAATTCCATCAAGAACAGTCGTGGGGTGGAGAGTATGCATGGATTACCGCAAGCTCAACAAAGCCACGAAGAAAGATTACTTCCCTTTACCGTTCATTGATCAAATGTTAGACAAGCTTGCCGGGAGAGAGTATTACTGTTTTCTTGACGGATATTCAGGCTATAATCAGATTTGTGTAGATCCAGCTGATCAACACAAGATAACTTTCACTTGTCTATTTGGCACCTTTAATTATAGAAGGATGTTGTTTGGTCTATGCAATGCACCTGTCACGTTCTAGAGGTGTATGATGGCTATATTTTTGGACATGATTAATAAATACTTGGAAGTTTTTTATGGATAATTTTTTGTTATTTGGAGATAGTTTCGATGAGTACCTCAATAATATTGAAAAGATAATTCTGCGATGTAAAGAAACAGATTTTGTTCTTAATTGACAAAAAATTCCACTTCATGGTCCGAGAAGGAATCGTGTTGGAACAAAAAGTTTCAAGAGTGCAGGAATGGAGGTTGATCGTGCAAAAATTGAAGTTATAAAAACCTTACCACCTTCGGTTTCTGTGAAAGGAGTTAGAAGTTTCTTGGGTCACGCATTATTTTATCGAAGGTTTATTAAAGATTTCTCCAAGATCACTAAGACGTTTTGTGCCTTACTTTAGAAGGATACTCCAATAAAATTTTAATGACACGTGTCTTGAAGCGTTTTTAACGATTAAAGAGAAACTCATCTCCACACCTATTGTCATACCTCCAGATTGGAACGCTCCGTTTGAATGTAAGTGTGATGCAAGTGATCACGCAATGGGTTTTGTGTTTGGCCAAAGGAAAGAGAAGATTTTCCACACGACATACTATTAAACTAAGACCTTTAACGGTGCCCAATTGAATTATACAGTGAAGGAGAAAGAGTTATTAGTCGTAGTATATGCTTTTGATAAGTTTCGTTCCTATCTGCTTGGAATGAAAACTATCGTATACACGGGTCATTCAGCAATTAAATATCTTATGGCAAAAAAGGATGCTAAGCCGCGTCTTATTAGATGGGTATTGTTGCTACAAGAATTTGACATAGATATTCGAGGCTGAAAGAGATGCGAGAATCAAGTAGCTGATCATTTATCCAGGCTCGAAGGATGTGATGTCAACAAAGAACCAGAATTGGTCAAAGAGGTATTCCCGAATGAACAACTTTTTACTATTAAAGATGTGTTTGTTCCTTGGTATGCATATATAGCTAATCTCATAGTAGTGGTGTATTCACTACGGATATCAATCCACAACAACAAAAGAGGTTAAGATATAGAGCCAGACACTTCTTTTGGGATGAGCCCTACTTCTTCAAAGTTTGCAGTGACCAAGTTATTAGAAGATGCGTCCATGAGGGCGAAATGAGAAAAATCATTTCAAGATGCCATGGTTCACCATAAGGTGGCCACTTCAAAGGCGATAGAACCGCAACTAAAATTCTTCAATCCGGATTCTATTGGCCTACCTGGTGTCGCCTAAGGTGTGATAAAAATATGATAATAAATACGGATAAACGATGCACTAACACCCTAGACTAAACATGTTACTCACTGCAAGTATCACAGGTCGTAAGCAAGTTTTAATGATAAGTTAGATTCGTTCTCAAGGACTTAGTGTGTTATACGAATGGGTAAACAGAATAGAGTAGCAATTAATAGTTAAAGCCAAAAAATAAATAAATATGATTGATGAGGAGTAATGATTAAAATAAATAAAATAAAAACAAGTAAATAAAATATGAAAGAAATAAGATGAGAGAATATAGCTCAAGTTTTGCGAGTATGCACTAATTCTTCTATTTCTTCTACTAGTTAATAAGGGTGATAATAGCTCTTAGATAAGTAGTCAGGATTCTAAATTCCTCCCTACCCCCTTCCGGGTGGACTAAGGTGGCAACCTCACAATTACCAGGGGACTTAACTAAGGTGCTCCTATGCCACTAGGTTCTTAAATGAGACTGGTCTGCAAATAATGATCGGTGATTAAATCAAACCCTAATGACTATCTAGTTAAGCAAGCCCTTCCGGATCACTATCGCACACTAGACGTTTATGTGGTGTTTCAATAATTAGACACCCTTTTGGGTGACCATCTAACTACTATTAGCACAGCCGTAAATTGATCAGGTTTAAGACAGACAATAAATCAAAACACATAAAACAAATATATGGTTAAGCAGCTAAAATCAATTAAAAATAGTTCTCCCAACGAAACATAGATATAAGAAAATATAATTCATAGATTATACATTTATGCAAAACCCAAGCTATGGGAAAATTAGTTCATACTAGAAAGAAATAAACTGAAAAAAGATACATATTGTCAACTTGCTTCTCTTGAATGGCTAAGGATTGGACTAAGGTTTAGAATTGAGCAAGGACATGTTTACAATAGTTAAAGAGTGTATTTATAGGAGTCTGGGAAGCCCTAATTCGGATTTCTTGGAGTAGAAGGCAAGCAATTGGACTCCTTTACCAAATCAAATTCTTAGCCTAAAATATAGAAAAGGTAAGAAAATGTTGTTGTCTTGTTTTGGCCATATCTTCTTCAATATTGCTCTGATTGCTGCATTCTTTAAATCGAAACTGATAGTATCGGAAAGCTCTACACTTTTTCTTCGGATCATTCTTCCAAATTCCCCGTCGATTTTGAGTTATGATCACTTTAGTGGACGTGTTTGCTGAAATTCAGATTTACTTGGTAACTTTTATTTTCCTGTTTTATCTTTTCCTGTTTTATCTTTTCCTTCCTTTATCTCCAATTTCCATCCTTATCTTCTTTCCTTAATCTCTTAAAATTGATTTGACATCTAATTAATTACCATATATCTTTAAATCTTTACAATTAACAAACAATTAAACAAAATATGCTTTAAAAATAATAAATTATCAAATCAAGACAAGAAATAGGAAAATATAAGAATGTGAATAATAATCGAGTATTGACTATCCTAATACACCTAAAATAATGTCTCCAACCTAGATGAATTAATCACAAATAGGGAGACATCAAGACCCATAACTCAAAGTTGTATCGTCCCGATACAGTAAAGACAAGAACAAAGGGAAGTCTCTAAATACACACCTAGGTCAATTAAGCACATTGGGAAAGAAGATAGCAGAACATATAGAATAGAGTCAAAGAAACTACTCAGAAAATTTCATGTAATATATTTACAAAGTAAATTACATGTATACTCGTCATATCTACAATCAACACGGCTCAAATTCAAGATTAGATTAGCTTCGCGATGTAAACAATATCCAAAGATCCACTTTATTACTCTCTATTGGCGCAATTACTTCTAGATTACATAGCAAAGAATCATAAGGTCTTTAAGGTTGTAATGTTGGCTTAGGGACGGTATGATAAGTATATTTTGATAATTTAGAGTGAGCTGTTGGATCTCTCCTTACTAGCCATCAACGAATCTTCCTAGAGCCTAAGTTACTCTCATATTATTTTCTTGATGCATGAATTAGCATCCCCAATAACCCAATAAAAGCATAAAGATGTTTACATAAAAATTCCACTTTGCCAATCCAAATATATATCTTCTTTTCATAGCAGTTTTTTTTTCTTTTTGTATAGCTATGAATCTCTTTTTGATGTTAAGATATCATGCTATTTAGTCTCATATTTTTTTTTCTTTTCATGCTTTTCATCTTTTTTCATTTACTCTTACACCGACAAAGAGTTAGAATATAATAACTTGTGAATCATCATCAATATATCGATCAAAGCACAATTAATAAGCTCAAAAATTCGCAACCCAATAATAATTCCCGTAATGGTGGACCCACCATCCCAAACTCAAGCTCTAAAACAATTGTCAATGCATCGCGATTCGAGTGCGGGTCATATGGAAAAGTCCTAAAATCTAAAGGGATATGGCTTATAATGTGGCTAATAAAAAAGGTTTTCGAAAGACTAGAAGGGGATGAGAAGGATATAAAATAATAATTTGGACAACAAGCTAAAAGGCAACAAGAGACTTATGAAAAAACTTCCTTAATCACTTTCTAAACTATGCAATTTCGTCATTCTCCTACCTTTAGCACGTTCAATAAATGGGTTTATCAACTAGCTTGGATCTCACGGCCTACACGCCACTCATGGCTCCCTGAGATCGAACACACTTTCTATCGCATAGCTAACTAATCTCTTCTTTACTATCAATGTGTGTTTCCTGCAAATACTCAAAGCATACAAAATAAAATAGCTCATAAACATACTACTTACTATCATCGACTTACTGAGTTGATGCTTTCGAGCCATTAAACACACTCTACATCTAAATCCCACATATAAATTTTTTTAATTTATCCCAAAAAAAAAACAGAAAATCACATAAAAATGGAGATGAGAGACAACGAATCCCCTCACCCCCAACTCAAAAATGAGGCACGTTCCCACGACTCCAGAAAGACTCTTAAAAGAATTAAATTAAGCAGATAAAGCATATACAGAAATGGTGAGGAAGAAAGAGAACATACTCTCGAGGCTATTGTCTTGCATTACGGACATCCTTGATAGGATTTACTGGATGTTTCTTTAATTGCTCAAAGAGTGTCATGATGTGCACTTGATTAGCTTTAATTTGTGACACATCATTTGCCAAGAAAGTTTTAGCTGCTTCGACTTTGTTCAATCGCTCCTATACCTTTTCTCGCCAAATACGATCCTTTTCCTCTTTTGTAACCTGCGTAATTCCCGCTCCTCTCAAAGTTGTCTTGATCCAGGAGTTTTCAATATTGTTACTCATCTTATACTCTAGTTTCTCTTCTTCTCCCAGAATCACATTCGCTTTCCGAACAAGGCATCTGATCGTAGTAGGATATTTCACATTAAAATAACAAAGTAGGAGAGATCAAAAATCGCATCACCTCCTCAAAGATCAACTGTGCCACATCCACTTCTTCTCCCCTTACAATACAATTCAAAAATATTGTGTTCTTATTAGGTACATCCTAATTTCTCGTGTTTCCAAAGATATTAGGTGAAAGAAAATTGTGCCAAACTCTTGTATCTGCTTGGAGATATTTTTAAGGCCAAGGTGCCTTCAATTCTCCCTTATGTTTTTGCACTTTCTCCTTGTCTAATACATGCTCAAAAAGTAGATTCCAATAGAAAGTATTTATATTTTCCACCGCTTCTCTATACATACATGGTCTGACCAATTTCTTGAACTGGAAGTGGTTTCGAATCTCTTCAACTATAAAAATAACCGACTTGCCTCTAACTTGAACACAATCTTTACTATCTCGGATAAAAAGGCCTAAATAGAATTCGGAAACTAACTCAACACATAAATTTGAACGTCTTACCATGAATGTAGACCAAGCGAATTTTTCACCTATCTCCACGAATCTCTTGTACTCACCTTTACCAACTTCTTCTTCAAATACTCTCTCATAAGCAAAAGTTAGTCCCTGTAGATGTTTCTTAGCTGAAGCTAACAAGGCCTTTGAAGCTTCCTCTTTTTCTTTGGGTGTAGGACTCTCGATCTGTAGAGGTTGTGGTGTCTTCTTTATAAAAGCTGAAACCTTTTTGCCCATTGAATTTACCACAGCTAGCTGTCCCCTCTTCTCATGACCTGTTTTACCCTTTATGTTGGAACTTGAACTTTTCTCAATTGATTTCTTTTCATTAGAACCCAATACCTTACTTTTCTTCATCTCCCTAATAGTGGATAATGTTTCCGTTCTTTTAGTCATCTCAATTAACCTCCAACTTAAAGCTTTAACCACTCTTGAAATTTGAAACTCTTGATTATAGGTTGCACAAGCTTTATTTGGGGTAGGAAAGGTGTTATGATGATAATTCTCTATATGGGTAGGATGGATTCTTGTTTGATTGGTATGGATCTAAGAAATTGTTTGGTGAAATTGGGAAATTTAGGCTTTTGATTCTTGGATTCAAAGCGTTTTAATATGATTTGGGTGGTTGAATCTTCTTTATAATGATGTCGGGAAAGGATTGTATGTGTTTTTATGGTGATTGGGTAGTGTTTTGATGTTTGGGGAAGGTTTGTTGAAGCTTTAATGGAGTTGGGAGAGGTTTGAAGAAGAAAGTAGGCTTAAAGGATTGAAAAATTCGGAATAAACTAACTTCTTCTTCTTCTAAACCTAAAAACAAAAAAAAATCTCTCTTACCTGCGGCGGCTGCCGGCATACTGGTCCTGTCGCCGGCTAGCCGGTCCCAGACCGTGTCGACACTCGCGCCCACGCTTTTTCCTAAGTGCTCTCGGCATTGTACCTGATTTCCTCTACCGTGCAACGGTTTTCCTCGCATCGGTATACGCCCCTGTGAGCGGCATACCGGTCAGCCAATTTTTTATTTTTCTCTGTCTCGGCAGTGAACCTGATTTTGGGAACCGTGTCACAGTTTTTTTGACCCACTGGCATACCGGTCATCTCACCGGCTAGCCGACGGGTGGGTCAGAATCTGGTCAAATTTTTTCTTTTGCTCCCTAACTCGATTTTCTTAGTACCTAAATATCAAAAACACTAATACCTTTCTCGAATATGCAATATCAACTAAAAACAACTAAACTAAACATAAATTAATGACATAAAAAACTTATAAATTACGGGTTGTCTCCCGTACAACACTTTTATTTAACGTCTTTCAAAGTTAGACGCGTTACCTCTATCAAGTTTTGCAAATATAGCCTCCCCAGCAACGAGCAAGGCTACAAACGTCTACTAACCTTCGTTTAATGCCCCTTTTAGGCCTTATCTCTATCACCTTAGCTGAAACAACCTCAGTGACTACGAATGGTCTCATCCACGAGTCTTTGTGACTTCGTGGCCTATTCTTTGGTTTGTAGGCTTTGCATACAACTTCATGGCCGACCCCAAACTCAATCTTTGGCTCAGTATCCACAGGTTTTGTGTGGATCACGTATGGGACTTTGTGATGTGAAAGACTGTGGATGATAGGAACAGTGGGATCTAACTTCCTTGGTTTCTTACCCCAGACATGGAATGTCTCAGATACGTTTTTAGCATGAAGGGTAGTCGTCCCTTCCCGGAAGTTGATGATGCTCTGACTTGTGGCCAAGAAAGGCTGTACAACTATGATTGGAATCTTCTTATCTGCATCGAACTCAAGAATAACAAAGTCAGTGGGGATGGTGATATTATCTGTTCGGACGTGTACGTCTTCGACTGTTCCCCATGACTTGGTAACAAATTGTCAGCAAACTGCAACTTCATTGGAGCTTTCTTTGTTTTCTGGAGTCCAAGTCTATCGAACACGAACTTTGGCATAAGATTCACATCTGAACTCACATCACACATAGCTTCCATCTTGAGCATACCAGTGATTTTAATAGGAAGTTTAAAGCTTCCAGGATCTTTGAGCTTCAATGGCAACTCTTTATCAACTCTTTTCGAGACTCTCTAAGTACGAGTTACAGTCGCTTTCCTGGCTTCTACACTCGCTTCTTTCTTTGGAATAACTTGCGTGAATACTTGTTACGGCGTAAGCCCTTTCTTCACAATCTCAAACATCTGGGTGTTGATATTTTCTGGACTATACGCCTCTACAAATTTCTTAAGTTCAATGTCTACCTCCGGATTTGTATCAGGATTATTTGGTGACATTGTTTGAACAACCGGTGGCGAATCCACCCGCTCTACTTCTTTCATCTCTTGCACAACCGGTGCAACTTCATTTTTCATCTCTTTTGAGGATTCTTCCTCTTTTTCTTTGGCTCTAGCAGCTTGGAACTCCATAACCGATCTAATCTCTTCTTGGATCTCTTAGAAGGTTTATAAAGTCGGACCTCTCAGACGAATTCTCATCTTCAGAACAGTCCGAGTCTTCGGGGCTAGACTTGGTTGGTTTTTTTTCAATTTCTAAAACTTCCACAACAATTTCTGTAGCATGTGGTAATTTCTTACTCACTTCAATCTCAAGGCATATAGCCTTACAAGCTTCGAACCCAGCATTAGCATCACCTCCTTTGATAGCTTCCAATTCCTTCGCTTCCATGATATTTGTTAGAACTTTATTCATTTGTTCTACTTGCGTACCTAAAATCTGAACTGAAGCTTCTTGTTCTCTTAACTTCTCGTTTTGTGAATGCATATAAGTTGTCAAAGCAACTACTCAGAAAATTTCATGTAATATATTTACAAAGTAAATTACCTATAGACTCGTCAAATCCACAATCAACACGGCTCGAATTGAAGATTAGATTAGCTTCACAATGTAAGAAGGAGAGGTTCTTTACTCAGTTTACCAAAGAGTCTATAGATTGTTCATCGAACATTACTAGTACCCAAAGATCCACTTAAATACTCTCTATTGGCTCAATTACTTCTAGATTACATAGCAAAGAATCATAAGGTCTTTATGGTTGTAATGTTGGCTTAGGGACGGTATGATAAGTATATTTGAATAATTTAGAGTGAGCTTTTGGCTCTCTCCTCACTAGCCATCAACGAATCTCCCTAGAGCCCGAGTTACTCTCATAAAACGTTCTCACTCAACACAATGATTTTCTTGATGCATGAATTAGCATCCTGGTGGGTCCTTGTGTGTTGTAAAATAAAATGCTAAAGTTGAGGACTCACAAACCACAAGTGTACGGTTCTCCAAGTAATAAACCGATAAATCATATCCGTTTGCAGGGACGGATTAGGTACATCTCAGGTGTGGATCAAATAGTGAGATAATTGCAAGTACAGAAAAGTAAATGATATAAAACTTTTGTTTGGATTTTTGGTTTAAAAACTAAGATGCAAAATAATTTAAAGACTAAATTAATTGAACTGAAATGAAAATAATGCATATAGAATCGTTGGACGCATGATGAGAAGTGGTACTTGAGTCTCACTAGGGTTTCACCTAAACCTTCTTTATTAGTGTTTTCTAGTTGAGGGTTGAATCATTATAATTATGCTAGTCGGGATTCTAAAGTATCTTAGCCCCCGTCAAGGTGCACCTAAGAGCTCTCCTACGGTATTCTAAACTCCGTCAGGATGATTAAAACTACTTTCAGGTGGTTCACTTACTTACCGCATTGGCTATTGGTTAGTCAAGTCTGTCAAGGTCATTGGCGAATACCAACGGCAATTACCTAGTTATGTATCTAATCCCCAGTCAAAGTGATCAATACGCCACTATATTGAATAGTCTAGATACTAAAAAATACCCTTAGTTCATGACTCTAAAAATAATAATTCAAGCATAAAATAAAAATCCAACATAAAATAACGAATTTAATTTAAATTAAGAAATCCCAAATTAGAAAACATTAAATAATCAAGTTAGGGCTCTACCCAATTCGCGATTCTCAAGTACAAATGAATTTAGCAAATAATTGAAATAAAAACCAAGGAAATAAATTAAAGGAAATCATGTTTTACAGAAAGAAAATACGAAGGAACCTAATTAGGGAATTGGGTTTGGTTGCGACTTGGAGAATATGATATTCTCCAGCTCTTAGCTTTCTTCTTTTCCTTGCTTCTGACTTTCTCTATGGAGCTTTTAACTTCTATGAATTGGGTTCTGTGTAAAATAAAAGTCAAAAGGTCTATTTATAAGCTTAAATTCGGAATTGGGCTTTACTAAGTGAATTAGTGATATATTAAAAAGCCCAAGTCCAATCTTTAACTACAAATCCCGTAACTGGTGTACACCCTTCACTAGAACGGTTGTAAATTTCTCAAATCAACTCCGAATTGACCCGTTTAACTTGATAAATATTTGTAACTCGATAAGGAACAAATATTCTTTACAACTCAGAGGCTGAATCCACGTCTAAGTAGCTCGAAATCAGCAATTTCCATCATCCTTCCAGATTTGCAGCTTCAACTTGTCAACTTTTTGGGATATTTTTTCTCGCCTTTGACTTCTTTACACGATCTAAGACTTTAATTATTGATTCCTTTCCTTGCTAGCATCATGGACCTACAAACTTTGCACTGAAACAACCCATTTAACGTGCAAAGCTTAATAAATGAAAAATATTAAAATCCAAGGAGAGAAAATGAAATATGACGAATTAACACTAAAAGTCTATCAAATTAGTCAAATGATCACCTAAAATGATGTCTCCTAAGGGCTTATAATTAGAACAAAAGAGGAGACATCAAGACTCCAAACTCAAACCTTTGTCGTCCCGACAAAGTAAAATAAAAAACAATGGTCTAAGGTGAATGCATAAATGCAGAAACTAGTAAATTGGTGTCTCCTAGTGTGTTCTAAATAAACACACCTAAAAAGGCAAGACATGTACCGCAAGTGTACGGGTCGTCCAAGTAAAATCTGGTAAACAGGATTTCTCTTAGGGACGGATTAGGTATGATTAAAGTGTTATGCAATAAATAAAAATAGTTGCTTGAATGAAAAGTAAAAGTAAAGAAATAGATTTTTATTAGATTTTTGTTTAAAGGACTAAAGTGCAAATAAAGTAATTATTAACTAAATTAAAACTAATGCAAGAAAATAAATATGAAGAGACAAAAAGATGAGAGAATAGTACTTGAGTCACGCTAGGTTTCACCAAAATAAACTTAATCAATGCTTCTTCTAAGGGACAAATTAGTAACTAGTAATAGTCGGGATTCTAGATTCTCCTAACCCCCGTCAGGGTGGACTTAGGAGCTATTCTCAGATGTTACAAACCCCGCCAGGGCGATCATAATCCACCTTCGAATGTCAGGTTCTCTACCCAATTGGCTATAAGATTAACTAAGTCTGTTAGGATCAATAATTTTTATCTTACGTTTATTACCTATGTCAGTAATTAAACCCCCCGTCAAGATGATCACTTCCCCACCAAAGTGAATAGCTTAATTACTCAAACCTATGTCTAATTGGACAAATTAAATATAGTGAAATTAACTTACGATAACAAACAATACTAAACTACTCAATTCGAATTAAATTATAAAAATCCCAAATCAGAAAACATCAATTAAATAAATTAAGGTTCAACCCATATAGCGATTCTCAAGCACTTAAAAAGTTTAGCTCATAACGGAAAAAAAACTAAAATAAATAAATTAAAGGACATAATGTTTTACAGAAAGAAAATAAATAAAACCTAATGAAGAGGTTGGGTTTGGCCTTGAATTGGAGAAGATGACTGCTCCAGCTCTTAGCTTTCATCCTTCATGCTTGCTCTGACTTGAATCCTTAAGCCTCTTTGATAATTATATGAAGTGTGTTTAAAAGAGGAGGATAAGGGGTGTATTTATAGGTGTTATAAAGAAATAGGTCGAATTTACTTGGAGTGTAAGACAAGTCAAGAACTCTTTAATTCGTAACCCTAAAATCTAGGAAAGGTAAGATTTTGCTGCTGATTTGTTTTGGCCATATCTCCTTCAATACTTATCCGTTTAAGGTGTTCCAATATATGAAACCGCTTGTCTCGGAAATCTCTTTCCATTGGTGCAGACCACTCGCCCGAATTCCTAGCCAAGTTATGGAATCGTCTTTGAAACGTGGCTGGAATTTCAGATTCATATGACTGCTTTATCTTTTCCTTCTTTACATATATCTTTCCTTAATCTTCTTATTTCCATGTAAATCTCTTTCCTTTACCTATTTGACTTGACTTGGTCTCTAATTAATTACCATATATCTTTTAAAGCTTCACATTAAATAAATAATTAAACCGCATATGCTTTAAAAAATAATAAATTAATAATCAAGACTAGAAATAGGAAAGTGCACCCTAAAATTAGAAACTCGACTCAAATACTGCCTAACACACTAAAAATAAGCTAAGAATCTGATTCTCACTTCTCCACCTTGCATTGAAATTTAAGAACATACTAACTTTGCACTAAAAATAATCAAATTAACGCACAAAAGCTTTAAAAATGCAAATAGTCTAATTCCAAAGGGAGAAAGTGCAATATGACGAAATATGCATGAAAGTCTAGCTAATAAGTCAATAATTCACCTAAAATGATGTCCCCAGAGGGATAATATTTAGAGCAAATAGGGAGACATCAAGACCCCCAACTTAAACCATTGTCGTCCTGGCAAAGTAAAATTAAAAACAAAGGCCTCTTTTAGTTGAACGCAGAAGGTAGAATCTAGAAAATATTCCCAAAGCATAACTTAAAACAAATCTCATATAGTCTACTCTAGGAATTAATATATACATACACATATCATGCTAAATCAAATACAAAACAATATCAATCCAAAATCAATTTCACAATGCTAGAAGGTTACGTTTATTACTTATCTCAAGATGGTGGCTATAGGGTGTTCCTCGATCTTTACTTGCTTTGAACGCTCCACTTAGCATACTCCCTATTAACTCGATGTGCATCTAGGAATCACGAGTTCTTTACGGTTTTAGCGTCGGCTTAAGGACGGTATGGTATGTATATTTGGTAAATTTAAAGTGAGCTTTTGGCTCTCTCTCCTCACTTACCATCAACAAACTGTCCAAGAGCTTGAGTTTACACTCGAATACGTTCTCACTCAACCCTTTGACGCGCTAATTTAGCATCCCCAAATTAACCCAATAAGCACTAAAGATGATTCACATAAAATTCCACTTTGCCGGTCCGAATATATATTCTTTTCAAATCATTTATTCATTTTTTTTCTTTTTCTTTTTGTATAGATATGACTCCCTTTTTGATGTTGAGATATCATGCTATTTTTCATAAGTAATGCCTTTTCATAACTTGAGCTCGTAGCTTCTTTTTCATTCACTATTACCCCGACAAGGGTTACGATATCATAAACCTGTTGGTGGGGCCTAGGGTGTGATAAAATAAGATATAAATAAAGTGCAAATAACACCCTAAAGCTACACGGTTCTGCAAGTATTACAGATCGTATGCAAGTTTTAGTTAAATAATTAAGATTCGTTCCGCAGAGACTACGAAGGTTAGGGGAATCTTATGCAATAATCAAGTGCAAATAATTAAAGCTAGAACAACTAAACGCAAATAAAAGTAAAGACAAATACATATTTGTTTGATTTTCTAATTAACTAAATTAAAACTAAGAATTAAAAGACAGAAAATAAATGCGAAAGAGAAGTAGTATGAGAATATAGCCCGAGTTAGTAGCATGTAATCCCCACTAGTTTTTCCGTTCTAAACATGTAAGGGTGAATTATGTAGTATTTCAATAATCGATCCCAATTCGCTATCGGTAGTTTCAAATAGGATTTACCTATGTCAATAAGGCTTCCTAAGCAAACTTTTCCTGTAATTGGTAAATAGTCACAAGAACTAAACCATAGTGATTATCTAGTTAGGTTGATTTGTCAGATCTAAACCGAATACTAGACGTTATGTGCTAAACATGTAATTAAACACCGTTGTCAATGGTGACCTAACTACTAGATGGTAATTCTATATGGTGGCCATCCACAAGAACACAGAATATAAATCCAAACACATAAACAGAGAATAAAAACTATAATTCAATTTAAAACATTAAGTTCCCAAATTAGATAGATGTCAATCAAAACTAGGATTCATACATTAATGTTAAAAACTCAAGCTAAAGAAATTTAGTTCATGAAAGAAAAGAAAGAAATTACAAATTTAAAGGTAGAAGAAGACATTGTTGATGAACAGCTCCTTCCAAACTTCTCTCTTGTGTTGTAAGCTTCCTCTTGGTTTAAGGTTTCACCAAGGATGATTTAAGAGTTTTAAGAGGCTGTAATTATAGTGTATAGGTTGACCTAATTCGTTTCTTGGAGGAAAGGCCAAGTAATAGACTCCAAGCCCAACTCAAATTCGTAAGGAAATAAAGATAAACACTACTGGACCGTATTGAGCATATCTTCTTCGTTATTGGTCGGTTTGTGCTCCATAATATACCAAAAGAATCGTCACAGAATTATCTATGTCCCTATGAAAGGAATCTTCCAAATTCGGCTTCCTTGTAGGAGTTATCACCACTTCTTTAGGAGTTGCTGCAGAAATTCAGATTTAGGCAGCTTTTCCTTTTCCATGTTTTTAGCCTTTGTTTCCTTTATCTCCAATTTCCATGTAAATCTCTTTCCATATGTTGTAGTATTTGACTTGGACTCTAATTAATCTCCATAATTATCTTTAAAACTTCACACTAAATAAACAATTAAACCCAATATGCTCTAGAAAATTATGTCACTAAATCAAGACTCAAAATAGGAAAGTGCACTAAACTAAGCTAAAATCAACCTATAAACTAATAAATAAGCCTAAAATGATGTCTCAGAAGTATATTTTACTATCACAAATAAGGAGACATCACCTGTGAATCATCCAAATATATAGAACGAGCACAATTGAGTCATATGGTCATGCCTAACAATCTAAATGGATATTGGCTTATAATGTGGCGACAAAAGAAAGGCTTAAAGGCTAAAAATTTGGCTAAGAAGGTTACAAATAATTCAGGGATAGAAGGCCAAAAAGAATTCAAAAGGCTAACAAAGAACTGCGTCTATTATTTTCCTATCTACACAGCTTGCCTCTAGTTCGTACCTAAGTGGGTTCTCTACTCATTCGGATCTCACGTTCTACAAACCACCCATTATCCTTAAGCACAAGTTTACTTCTTTTGAATTGTTCATTAATTCTTCCTATCAATTACCTCATATTTGCATGCAATCAAAGTGCATTTTATACTAACTCCTAAAATCAACTATTTCTTTCATAGATACATGAAAAGCATGCTTTGATGGGGGAATTTAAAATACTCTACAGTCAAACGTGATGTCTCCTCATTTTGATAATAAAATCTATTTCTGAGACATCATTTTAGACGTATTTATTAGTTTATAGGTCGATTTTAGCTTTGTTTAGTACACTTTCCTATTTTGGGTCTTGAATTAATTAATTATTATTTTTAGAGCATATTGGGTTTAATTATTTATTTAGTGTGAAGCTTTAGAGATATATGGTAATTAATTAGAGTCCAAGTTGGTAAAGAGAACTAAAGGAAAGAAAAGCTAAAAACATGGAAAAGGAAAAGCTGCCTTAATTCTGAATTTCTGCACCTACGACCACAAATCAGCTTATATCTTAAAATCGGTGAGGATTTGGAGAAACGGTCAAGAGCAAAGTTTAAGATATTTCCGAGACGATGAATTTGGTATACTCATACGCATCAATCGGAGAAATATTAAAGCTGTTAGGACCAAAAGAAAAACGGGGCTGATTGCATGTTTTTGGGCTACGAATTTGAGTTGGGCTTGGAGCCCATATTTACCTTTTCCTTCAAGAAAACGAATTAGGTCAACCTATACACTATAAATACAGCCTCTTAACACTCTTAAATCATCCTTGGTGAAACCTTAAACCAAGAGGAAGCTTACAACACAAGAAAAGAAGTCTGGAAGGAGCTGTTCATCATTATGTCTTCTTCTACCTTTGAATTTGTAATTTCTTTCTTCTCTTGCATTAGTATGAACTAAAATTATTTTAGCTTGAGTTTTTAGCATATATGTATGAACCCTAGTTTTGATTGACATCTATCTAATTTGGGAATTCTATGTTTTAAATTGAATTATTGTTTTCATTCTCTGTTTATGTGTTTGGATTTATATTCTGTGTTCTTGTGGAGTGCACCCATATAGAACTACCATCTAGTAGTTAGATCACCATTGACAACGGTGTTTAATTACATGTTTAGCACATAACGTCTAGTATTCGGTTTAGATCTGACAAATCAACCTAACTAGATAATCACTATGCTTTAGTATATATTACTATTTACCAATTGCAGGAACAGTTTGCTTAGGACTCCTTATTGACACAGGTAAATCCTATTTAAAACTACCTAGCGCAATTGGAACCGATTATTGAACTACTACATAATTCACCCTTACATGTTTAGAACGGCAAAACTAGTGGGGATTACATGCTATTGACTCAAGCTATATTCTCATACTACTTCTTCTTTCGCATTTATTTTCTGTTTTTACTTTCGTAGTTTAATTTAGTTTAATTGAAAACCAAATAAATATCTATTTGTCTTTATTTTTCCTGCTTTCTATTTGTTCTAGCTTTAATTAATTGGACTTGATTATTGCATAAGATTCCCCAAACCTTCGTAGTCTCTGCGGAACGAATCTTACTTATTTACTAAAACTTGCATACGATATGTATACTTGCAGAACCGTGCTCGGTCTAGGTTGATTAATTGTTCTTTATTTATTTCATATTTTATCAAACCCTAGGCCGTACCAAGTTTTTGGCGCCGCTGCCGGGGACTACATCGTTAGTCCTTGTGCATATATCTTGTGCTTTTATTTCAGTTAGTTCTATTTTACGCTTTTGTCTTTTAGTTTTTGTTTTATAGATAGTTACAGATGGAGAACCCAAGGAGACTTGAGCTACCCATCGAATTCAGAATGCAACCAAGAGGAATTCGCGGTCCAGAAATCCAAGCCGCTAAATTTATGCCTAGTCCAGGGATGTTAACGCAGTTTGAAACTCATGGACTATTCAGCGGTGCTGCACAGCAAGATCCGATCTGATATATTCAGAAGTTCATGCAAATCTGTGATGCTTACATCGCAAGAGGAGTTACTAGGGAACAAGTGTATTACGTGATGTTCCAGTTCTTCTTGACCGAAGGTGCAAGCAATTGGTATGATACCCAATACCCTAATGTCATTCCAGATTGGGATAAGCTCCAAGCAAGATTCCTAGACCGCTTCTATCCGGTTAGTAGACGTTTAAAAGATATGTGGAGCTTGAACAAATTATACAGGAAGACGGAGAAAGTTTGGGTGAAGCATGGTTACGATTTACTGAAAAGAAGGCGAGATGTCCATACCATAAATCATCGCCGGAATATTATTTAACCTTGTTTTACGGAGGACTTAATGACAAGTCAAGGGAAAAAGCAGATTCGTTAGGAAACACAGGTTTTGTGTTACTAGATCCTGAAGAAGCTGAGTTGGGGATGGAGAGAATTATTGAGAACGAGAGAAGTTGGCCAAAGAAACCAGAAAAAGAAAACACTTCAGAATCTCAGAAGCTTAAAGAATTGGCCCAACAACTCGAAGAACTACAAGAACAAGCCCGAATAATTGCTCAGGTAAATGTAGTACGTACAATACCTTCGTGTCCTGGTTGTGGATCAAGAAATCATGTGTGGGAAAGGTGTATGAGTAATCCAGCAATAGCTTCTGTTACATATCCTCAAGATAACAATTATTCTAATGGTTATACGTATCCTCAAGAAAGCTACGCTAATTATCAACAACCTCCACAACAAAGAAGTTGGGTCAGAAATCAAGAGACTTGTTATCAACCCCAACCTCAATCCTATTATCCACCACAACCTATTCAGCAAAAGGTGCCCATTGTTGAAAAAGCTTGTCAAGAAACGAAGAAAGATCCACCAAAACAATCAATGCAACTGGCAAGAAAAGAACAAACCCCGAGCTTGAATTCGAGTATGGCTAAATTGATGCAAACAATTGAAAACAATATGAGTCGTAGCCAACAGAAAATTCAAGCCCAACAGAAGGTAATCAAGAAACTAGAGCATACTTTATCACATATGGCAAGTACATTACAAAATAGGCCGAAAGGGCAGCCTCCAAGTGATACTATTGCTCCTAGAGATGATTCTTGTCATGCAGTTGAATTGCGAAGTGGAAAACAACTACCTCCACCAAGACCAGAAACAGAACCAATCCCTATTCCAGAAAATGGGGGAGAAGAAACAACCGAAGATATAGTAGAGGAGGTAGGAAAACCAAAGAGTGTCCAAGCCGAGACACCTGAAAAAGCAAGAAAACCAGTGGAACTTAATACACGCCCTCCACCACCATACCCTTCACGTGTCAGAAAGAAGGACAATGACCTAGAATTCAAGAAGTTCGTTGACATGGTGAGCAAGTTAGATATTAAAATGTCGTTTGTAGAAGCTATTAAGAGAATGCCGAAATATCTGAAATTCATGAAAGACATTATTTAGAACAAACGAAGTATCGAAACTGCGGATATGAGTAGATCACCAGAGGATTGTAACGTTATCAAGTTACCACCAGAAAAGCCCCTTCCCACGAAATCTTGGATGGCACCATCCATAATTATGAAGAATCGAGCTGAAAAGTTCGTGGGAATCAAAGGAAAGGGGTGGAAATTTTGTCATTCTTAATCGATTTAATTTTAGTTGAACGAGTTGGAGGAGTTTCGCTATCTTGCCTATGACAATTCACGTCTCTATAAGGAGAAAACAAAAAAGATGGCATGATAGGCGACTCCGTCCAAAGCATTTCGAGAGAGGACAAAAGGTGTTATTATACAACTCTCAATTTTCAAACTACCCAGGAAAGCTTAAATCCCGTTGGGGAGGACCTTACATTGTTACGAAAGTCACACCTCATGGAGCGATTGAAATTGAACATCCAACTGAGCAAAGGACATTCATGGTTGGTGTGGCCTAGGGTGTGATAAAAAGATGATATAATTTAGATGCAAATAAACACCCTAGACTAGCACGGTACTGCAAGTATTACAGGACGTATGCAAGTTTTTATGATAAGAAGATTCGTTCCTCAGATACTACGGAAGTTAGAGAGAACTTATGCAAATTATCAAGTGCAAATATGAAAGATAGAAAAGATAATACGCAAATAAAAAAAAGATAGACAAATATTTATTTGGTTTTTAAATAATAAAACTAAACTAATAAACTAAAGACAGAAAATAAATAAAAGAAAAGAAGATAGTATGAAAGTTAGCTTGAGTAATTAGCATGTAAGCCCCACTAGTTTTGCCGTTCTAAACATGTAAGGGTGAATTATGTAGTATTTCAATAATCGGTTCCAATTACGCTAGGTAGTTTTAAATAATATTTACCTATGTCAATAAGGCTTCCTAAGCAAACTGTTCCTGTAACTGGTAAATAGTCACATGTACTAAACCATGGTGATTATCTAGTTAGGTTGATTTGTCAGATCTAAACCGAATACTAGACGTTATGTGCTAAACATGTAATCAAACACCGTTGTCAATGGTGACCTAATTACTAGTTGGTAATTCTATATGGCCTAGGTTCCACAAGAACACAAAATATAAATCCAAACACATAAACAGAGAATAAAAACAATAATTCAATTTAAAACATAGAATTCCCAAATTAGATAGATGTCAATCAAAACTAGGTTTCATACATATATGCTAAAGCTCAAGCTAATGGAATTAATTCATACTAAGAAAAGAAGAGAAAAGAATTACAGAATTAAAGGTTGAAGGAGACATATGGTGTTCTGCTCCTTCCATATTTCTTCTCTTGTGTTGCAGCTTCCTCTTGGCCTTAGGGTCTGGCCAAGGATGATTTAAGAGTGTTAAGAGGCTGTATTTTTAGTGTATAGGTTGACCTAATTCGTTTCTTGAAGGAGAGGTTAAGTAATGGACTCCAAGCCCAACTCAAATTCGTATGGAAATAAAGATAATTACTGCTGAACTGTTTTGAGCATATCTTTTTCGTTATTGGTCGGTTTTTGCTCCACAATATACCAAAAGAATCCTCACAGAATTATCTACGTCCCTATGAAAGGAATCTTCCAAAATCGGCTTGCTTTTGGAGTTATCACCACTTCTTTAGGCGTAGATTTTAGCTTTTATTTCCTTTATCTCCAATTACCATGCTAATCTCTTTCCATATCTTGTAGTCTTTGACTTGGACTCTAATTAATCTCCATAATTATCTTTAAAGCTTCACACTAAATAAATCATTAAACCCAATATGCTCTAAAAATATTATTTTACTAAATCAAGACTCAAAATAGGAAAGTGCACTAAATTAAGCTCAAATCGACCTATAAACTAATAAATACGCCTAAAATGATGTCTCGGAAGTATATTTAATTATCACAAATGAGGAGACATCAAGACCCCCAACTCAAAGTTGTATTGTCCCGATACAATAAAAGTAAAGAATAGTAGGGAAGTCAAGAAGAATTAGGAGGAGAATAAGAACAGAACACAATGAATGATCCTAGAGCAAAATATCTAAAAAGTCTCATGTAGTAATGCTCAAGAAATAATGCACAAGTATGCTTAATATACATGTAATCAACAATCCATAAATTCAAGTCCATATTAATTTCCCAATGCCAGAAGGAGAGGATGATAACTTAGTTCATGTTAATGGTTATAGGTTGTTCATAGGTCCTAATATAGCATCCAATGGTCCACTTACCTACTACCTAATAGCTCAATTGTTTCTCCACCAAGTAGTTAGAAATCCTAAGGTCTTTGGTTATAACGTGGCTTAGGGACGGGTGTGGTATATTTGGATAATGAAAAGTGAGCTTTTGGCTCTCTCCTCACTAGCCATCAACGAATCGCCCTAGAGCTTGAGTTTTCACTCGAAGATATTCTCACTCAACCCAATTTATTGATGCTTTTGATGTGCATCCCTAATCAATCCCAATTGAAACCCTTTTGTGATGATTTACAAATTCCACTTTGTCGGTCCGAATATATATTTTCACTTCAAATCAATTTTTTCTTTTGTATAGCTATGATTCTCTTTTTGATGTTGAGATATCACACTATTTTTTTCATATATATATTCTTTCTTTTTATGCCCTTGTTGGCAAATTTAGCTCGTAGCTTCTTTTTCATTCACTATTACCCCGGCAAAGGGTTACAATAATAACAATTTCATCATCAATAAAATGACAAATATAATTCCCAAAACCCAATGTTCCCTAATGATGAAACCCACCACCCCAAACTCAAGCTCTAAAAATGACTTGTTTCAGGTTTTGCGATTCGAGTGCGGGTCATATAGATTAGTCCTACAAACTAAGGGTATGGATTATAATGTGGGTCAATAAAAAGGCTTTAGAAAGGCTCAGAGGGGCTAAGACGAATAAATAATAACAAATATCGAATAAAAGGGTGAGAAGGTATAAAATCATGAAAGAACTGCCTTTTTCATTTTTCTAACTACCGGATTTCGTTACGTTTTCATTATTAGTTCATGGATAAGTGGGTTTTCAACTAATTTCAAACCTCACGTTCTACACACCAAATAACTCTCCCTAAGTTCAACATACTTCTTAACATTGCTCATTAACTTTTCTATCCTTTATTTCCTGTTTTCATACATGCATCCTAAACAAATTTGTATCATCTTTCAAAAACATACTACTTACTATCATTGACCTAATAAAATCATGCTGCTCTAAAAATATTATTTCTACAAATCAAGACTCAAAATAGGAAAGTGCACTAAAACTCAAGAAAATCGACATTATTGACTTCTAAATCACTTAAAATGATGTCTCATCCTAACATAAATCTATCACAAATGAGGAGACATCAATTTTTGTTCCACATTAAAGATTTAATTTCTATTGTGTTAGAATTATTCAATTGAGAAAGATAAAATGAAAAATTATTTGTTTGAAAAGGGATGAATCCGATAATAATGCAATATCTAAAAATGCATTTGTGGAACACAGTTTTAGTCCCTTGAGACTTGGTGAAAGATCTCAGATTAGTGAGGATAATCCGCAAGTGATTAAGTCGGAGGACCTTAATAATCATTTATCTAACATATGTGTTGTAATGTCGGAAGTGAACATGGTTGGAAAATACTCCAAACATTGGTGGGTTGATACAGGGGCCACCCGACATGTGTGTTCAGATAGAAGTATGTTTATTACATACCAAGCAACCAATCAAACTTTATTTATGGGAAACTTGTCCACGTCGAATGTGGAAGGAGTTGGAAGAGTGATCCTGAAGTTATCTTCTGGAAAAGAACTCACTCTCAACAATGTATTGTTTGTCCCCGACATTCGTGTAAATCTCATATCTGGATCATTGTTGAGTAAGAATGGTTTCAAGATGGTATTTGAAACGGACAAACTTGTTCTCACCAAGGGTGAGATGGTTGTTGGCAAAGGATACCTTTATAACGGTCTGTTTAAAATGAGTATAATAACCGTGGTATCCAAAGATGAACAAAAGTGTGTAATCGGAAGTGCTATGATTAATAATACATATTCATCTACTTACAAACTTGAGTCGCCTAATTTATGGCACAATAGATTAGGGCATGTGAATTTTAAATCGTTGCATAAACTTGCACATTTTGGGTTATTACCTAAGTTCAATTTTAATTCACAAAGTAAGTGTGAAGTGTGTGTGGAAGCCAAGATGGCTAAAACTTCTTTTACTTCAGTTCAAAGAAGTTCTAGACCTCTAGATCTAATTCATATTGACATATGTGATTTGAAATTCGTGCAAACCAGAGGTGGTAAAAAGTATTTTATTACTTTTATTGATGATTGCACAAAATATTGCTATGTTTATTTACTCAGAAGCCGAGATGAAACTTTGGACGTATTTAAGCAAAATAAGACTGAAGTTGAGAATCAACTTAATAAGAAAATCAAGGCATTAAGAAGTGATAGAGGAGGAGAATATGTATTTCCGTTTGAGGAATACTGTAAGGAACATGGTATTGTTCATCAAACCACTGCTCCATATTCACCTCAACAAAACGGTATTGCCGAGCGCAAGAACCGAACTCCTAAAGAGATGATGAATGCCTTGTTGGTAAACTCAGGGTTACCACATAACTTGTGGGGGGAGGCCATTTTAACAGCTAATTATATTCTGAATAAATTACCCCACAAGAAACTAGAGAAGACACCATATGAATTGTGGAAGGGGCGTCCGCCGACTCTGAAATACCTCAAAGTATGGGGGTGTCTAGCAAAGGTGGCGGTACCACCACCTAAAATGGTCAAGATTGGACCTAAAACTGTTGATGGTATCTTTATTGGTTATGCTAACAATAGTTCAGCATATCGATCCTTGTTCACAAGTCCGAGATTGATGATATAAACGTCAATACAATCTTGGAGTCAAGGAATGTCGTATTCTTTGAAGAGATTTTTCCTTGTAAAGATAGACAAGAGGAAAATAATTTTAAGAGGTCTCATGAGACTAGCAGCAGTCGTGAAGATGAAAGAAGAATAGACCATGAGTCTATAAATGAAGATGAGCCGAGACGTAGCAAAAGAGCTAGAACGGCTAAGTCTTTTGGAACAGATTTTCAAACTTATTTGTTAGAAAATGAGCCTCGTACATACAAGGATGCTATGTCAACTCCTGAAGCCCAGTATTGGAAAGAGGCTGTAAATAGCGAGATTGAATCCACCGCAAGTGTACGGGTCGTCCAAGTAATATCCGGTAAACAGGATTTCGATCTCAGGGACGGATTAGGTATGATTAAAATGTTATGCAATAAATAAAAATAGTTGCTTGAATGAAAAGTAAAAGTAAAGAAATAGATTTTTATTTGATTTTTGTTTAAAGGACTAAAGTGTAAATAAAGTAAAAATATTATCTAAATAAAAACTAATGCAAGAAAATAAATATGAAGAGACGAAAAGATGAGAGAATAGTACTTAAGTCACGCTAGGTTTCACCAAAATAAACTTAACCAATGCTTCTTCTAAGGGACAAATTAGTAACTAGTAATAGTCGGGATTCTAGATTCCCCTAACCCCCGTCAGGGTGGACTTAGGAGCTATTCTCAGATGTTACAAACCCCGCCAGGGCGATCATAATCCACCTTTGAATGTCAGGTTCTCTACCCAATTGGCTATAAGATTAACTAAGTCCGTCAGGATCAATAATTTTTATCCTACGTTTATTACCTATGTCAGTAATTAAATCCCCCATCAAGATGATCACTTCCCCACCAAAGTGAATAGCTTAATTACTCAAACCTATGTCTAATTATCTAAATTAAATATAGTGAAATTAACTTACGATAACAAACAATACTAAATTACTCAATTCGAATTAAATTATAAAAATCCCAAATCAGAAAGCATCAATTAAATAAATTAAGGTTCAACCCATATAGCGATTCTCAAGCACTTAAGAAGTTTAGCTCATAACGGAAAATAAAACTAAAACAAATAAATTAAAGGACATAATGTTTTACAGAAAGAAAATAAATAAAACCTAATGAAGAGGTTGGGTTTGGCCTTGAATTGGAGAAGATGACTACTCCAGCTCTTAGCTTTCTTCCTTCCTGCTTGCTCTGACTTGAATCCTTAAGCCTCTTTGATAATTATATGAAGTGTGTTTAAAATAGGAGGAAACGGGGTCTATTTATAGGTGTTAGAAAGACCTAGGTCGAATTTACTTGGAGTGGAAGAAAAGTCAAGAACTCTTTAATTCGTAACCCTAAAATCTTGGAAAGGTAAGATTCAGCTGCTGATTTGTTGTGGTCATATCTCCTTCAATACTTATCCGTTTGAGGTGTTCCAATATATAAAACCGCTTGTATCGGAAAGCTCTTACCATTGGTGCATACCACTCGCCCAAATTCCTAGCCAATCTTAAGTTATGGACTCGTCTTTGAAACGTGGCTGGAATTTCAAATTCATATGGCAGCTTTATCTTTTCCTTCTTTACATATATCTTTCCTTAATCTTCTTATTTCCATGTAAATCTCTTTCCTTTACCTCTTTGACTTGACTTGGTCTCTAATTAATTATCATATATCTTTTAAAGCTTCACATTAAATAAATAATTAAACCGCATATGCTTTAAAAAATAATAAATTAATAATCAAGACTAGAAATAGGAAAGTGCACTCTAAAATTAGAAACTCGACTCAAATACTTACTAACACACTAAAAATAAGCTAAGACTCTAATTCTCACTTCTCCACCTTGCATTGAAATTTAAGAACATACTAACTTTGCACTAAAAATAATCAAATTAACGCACAAAAGCTTTAAAAATGCAAATAGTCTAATTCCAAGGGGAGAAAGTGCAATATAACGAAATATGCATGAAAGTCTAGCTAATAAGTCAATAATTCACCTAAAATGATGTCTCCAGAGGGCTAATATTTAGAACAAATAGGGAGACATCATAAATACATCCAAAGCAACACTTAAAATAAATCTCATATAACAAACATTAGGAATTAATATACACATACACTTATCATGCAAAATCAAACACAGATAATATCAATCTTAAAATTAACTTCACAATGCTAGAAGATTACACTTGTACTTATCTCAATATGATGGCTATAGGGTGTCCATTGATCCTCACTCGCTTTGAACGCTCCACTTAGTATACTCTCTATTAGCTGAATTACAAATCTATGCTCCTAGGAATCACGAGGACTTTATGGTTTTAGCTTAGGCTTAGGGACGGTATGGTATGTATGAGCTTTTGGCTCTCTCCTCACTTACCATCAACAACTGTCCACGAGCTTGAGTTTACACTCGAATAATGTTCTCACTCAACCCATTTGATGCGCTAATTTAGCGTCCCCATGTTAACCCAATACATACTAAGATAATTTCTACAAAATTCCACTTTGCCGGATATTTATTCTTTCTTTATTTTCTTTTTCATTTCTTTTCTTTTTCTTTTTTTTCCACATGAGCAAACCGGGTTCCCAGTTAGTGATAACCGAGTTCCCATTCTTACTGTATTGACAATTTTCGTTTCATTTTTTTTCAATCCCGGCAAAGGGTTACAAATGATAATATCATCTGAAATTTCTCCTTAATACAAACACGTATAATTCCCTCCCAATGTAATTACCATAGATGGACCCACCACCCCAAACTCAAGCTCGAGACAGGTCTCATGATCGTGATTCATGTGCGGGTCATATGGATATGCCTAGGGGTGGAAATCGGAAGGAACGGATCGGAAAAAGGGTCTTTCGGAAAAATTCCTATTTTTTTCGGAAAATATTTTTTCTGTTCCAATTCCTATCCAATTTTTCGGAACTGGAAAAAATAATTCCGAATTCGGAATTTGGCGGAAATTCGGAAATTTCAGCACGGAAATTTCGGAACTTTTCATTCGGAAAGTTCGGAATTTTGGGTTCAAAATTTCGGAACTTTTTTTTCGGAAATTGCGGGACAAAGGGTTGAAAATCGGAGTAATAGTTCATCACTTACACGAAAATAGTTAAAAACAAAACTTATAAAACTTTTCATGTAACAGTAGTTAAAAAGCTAAACTTATAAACTTCATGAACAGTAATAGAAATAACATAATTAACAAAAGGTAAAAAAACAGTAACAAAAGTAACATAAGTAACAGAAGGTAAGAAAACAATGACTATAAATTACTTTTCAAATTACATAAAAACAGATATTGGGCTCGTGGGAAATGTGAAATGTGAAGAAACGGGTTAGCCTTAGCCTTTAGGTTTTATTAGGTTTATTGTTTTTCTTTATTTTCCTAACATAAAAAAAAATGTATCATTGTGATTCAAGTTTTCAATGTTTACATTTTCTTTTCTTCTTTTGTTATGAAAAATATCAATATTTCTGACTGTATACTTTTTTTCTTTATATTAATATTTATTATTTCTGATTGTGTTCGAACCTTTCCCTGAACCGTAACCTAGTTCTGATTTACCATGAGAATATATATGGGGAAACATGTATATCTCCATGAGATTAGTCGGGTGCGCGCAAGCTAGCCCAGATCACCTATGTAACAAAAAAAATTATTAATTATTTAATATAGGAAATATAAAATCGGAAATACAATTCGGAAATATATTTCGGAAATAAAATCGGATCGGAAAACCCGGAAATTTCGGAAATTTATATGTAGTTCCAATTCGGATCCGATTTTTTCGGAAAAATCGGAAATCGGAATTTCGGAACCGTAAAAAGTTGTTCCGAAATCGGAATTTTCGGATCGGAAAAGTCGGAAATCGGAAATTTCGGATCCGATTTCCACCCCTAGATATGCCTAATAAACTTAGGGGGTATGGGCTTATATCGTGGTGACAAAAGAAAAGGCTTTAAGGCTCAAAATTGGCTAAAAAGGATAAAATTAATACAAGGGGTAGAATGCTAAAAATGTCTCAAATGGCTTAACAAAGAACTGCCCCTATATTTTCCTAGTTACATAGTTTGCCTCTAGTTCATATCTAAGTGGGTTCTCTACGAATTTGGATCTCACGTTCTACAAACCAAACATTTTCCTTAAGTACAAGTTTACTTCTTTTGCATTGTTCATTAATTCTTTGCATCAATTACGTAGGTTTGCATGCAATTAAAGTGTGTTTTATACTTCTATATTTATTTTTGCATGCAATTATGTTTCCTAGGATCATTTATTTTTTTCTATTCTTCATCTTCATCTATATTCATTATTTGACTACCCTAATGTTTTTATCTTTACTGTATCGGGACGATACAACTTTGAGTTGGGGGTCTTGATGTCTCTCTATTTTTGATAAATTAATCTATACTTGAGACATCATTTTAGGGTGATATAGTTACTAATTTTGGGATTTTCCCCATTTATTCGTACTTTACTCTTTCGTGTCTTGTTTAAGGTGTTTTTCTATTTTACGAGCTTTTGCACGTAATTTGTGTAGCACTTAGATATATGGAAGATATTACACTTATGAAAACTGATTTGAAAAGGAAAAGTAAAGGAAAACCTTTAGTCAAAGTATAAAAGGAAGAGTTTGGATATATTTGGAATGTAAAGGAGCTGCCAAAACTGCACATGTGTCCATTAATTAATTTACTACAGAAATTCGGTCTTGAATTAGAGAGATATTTTTATATGAGCAGCTAGATCTTTTCAACGCAGTCGTTTGCATATAAAGAACGTCAAAATCCGATAAGTAACAAAGTAGATATGACCAAACCAAAATCTGCTAAGGTTTATCCCTTCCTACAAGTTAGGAATACGAAGTTTGTAAAATCTGGACCCCTTAACTTGGGAATTACTCCTAATTTCAACCAAGAGTCTATATATACTCATTCCTACCTTAGAAAACTCATCCTTGGTAAGCTTTTAATCATCTAAAGACCAAGAGGAAGCCTACATCAAGATAAGAGAAGATCAGAAGGAGTTGGATAACAAATCATGCCTTCCAAATCCTTCAAATTTGTAATTGTTTTTCTTTCTTTCTCTAGTATGAACTAATTCTATTTTAGCTTGAGATTAGCATATGGTTATGAAACCTAGACTTGTTTTACATCTATTTTGATTTGGAATATCTTTTACATTTAATTGAATTAGTGATTTATTCTCTGCTTTTATGTATTTTGATTTATTGTTTGTAGTTCTTGCGGTGTACAATGTATAGGATTACCTTAATAGTAGTTAGATGGTCACTCAGAAGGGGCGTCTAATTATTGAAACACCACATAAACGTCTAGTATGCGGTAATGATCCGGAAAGGCTTGCCTAACTAGGTAGTCGTTAGGATTTGAGATTAACAACCCATCATTGCGAACCCAAGTACCCTGGTAATTTTTTTAGGTCACCATCTATATCCACCCGGAAGGGGGTTAGGAGGAATAAAGAATCCTGTGCACATGCGAATGACAGAAAGAGAAGGGAGGGGGTAGGTTTTTAATTTCTAAACCTAATAGAAGAAGAGAAATGATTTTATTCTCATAAAATTAACGATAATAAATCGAAATATAGAGAAATATAATATCATAGTATTATTCACTGGAATTCAGATGGTTACAATATGATATGAATATCGTACTATATATAGAAAATCGTAAGTAGCTGCGCAGCTACTAGCTTAAGCTGCTGCGCAGCTGCACTGCAAGTCACTTATACACGTTACTACTTTATCAAGTATATCGTTGGTGTATATCCACTTTAAATAATATTTTATAACACTCCCCCTTGGATATCACCAACGAAATTTTGAAGTGAGAGATATGATATATGATTGCCTCGTTAAAACCTTGTCAAGAAAACCCATTGGGACAAAACTTGATGAAGGGAAAAGAGTACATCATTTCTTGGAGGGTGTAACACATATTTGGTCTGCCTCGTTAAAAACCTCTCCAGGAAAACCCCTTGGGAAAAACCTTGGTGAAGGAAAAAGAGTACAGAATGTCGATAAATTCTCCCCCTGATTACTAACTCAAATATTTCTGATAATGTCTTCTTTACTGGTCGGCTTGTAGCTTGAATATTGTTGTTGGTATAGCTTTAGTGAAGAAATCTTCTGGATTTTTCACTTGATCATATTTGTTCACTGTCAATAAACAGTAGATTGACATAGGGAGGAGTATACTTTAGATATTTGGCATGCCTCGTTAAAACCTTATTAGGAAAAACCCTGTGGGAAAAAACCTCAGTTAAGGAAAAAGAGTACAATGCACCAGTATCGTCTCCCCCTCATTGCAATACGCATTATTACAATAATTACACTGAATCACATAATTCATTTTCGAGCCCATAATTCAACATAAGTATAATATAGCTTTAGTTGATGAATCTGCTGGATTCTCGAATGGGAGAGTTTGTTGAAATATAGTTTGACATCTCACGTACTGATCTTATTTTTCTTGAATCTATTTCTTAAATTTCCAGGATGAGACAATCTCATCATAAAATAATAACGTTCTTGTGAGGAAGTGATCCATTCTGTCTGTTTCCTATTATATAAAATACTCTCTTGCACTTTATATTCTTCGGGAATCTTTTACGCTCCATGCACTTCTCGTTCTTTGAGAATTTGATATATTCATACGCTCTAAATGCTTCAGGCACTTATCATGCTTCAGGCACTTGTGCTTCGAGCACATGTGTTCATCAAGAACATTATTATCAGTCCAAGAATCATGACATCTATCTTGGTAATTTCCTTATCATAGTAAACTCTGCAAGAGTTCTCTAAAAAGTAAAATCCGAACGTCATTGTATACATAACATGAAAATAGGGACGTCTCCCAATATTCAATTCTCTACTTCTACAGGAACTTATGTGATACAAGTCGGATTATAGATTTAATAAAATTGTATGACCAATATTTGTCGACAATTTCACCACTTTGTGATTTAGGATCCTCATTAGTTATTTCAAGCCATAGTTTAAAGAAAATATATCAAATCCCATTAACCGTCTCACGGTTTTATATATTTTCAGTAGATAAATAATCTATATGGCGTTTCTTTATTTAGGTACCTCAGTCACTTCAGGGACCATTACGAAATTTATGAGTAATGCATGTGCAAGTAGTAGGTTGCTCAATAGTTCCCGTCATATAATGTGGTGTGCACATTCCACATTATTTACCATTTAATCATCATTTACTCATGAGATTTCCTTCTTTGGGGCAGGGTATATTCTAATTTGACAGGTCAACCACGCTTCATGCGTTGGTTATATGCATTACAGGTCCACCACGCTTCATGTGTTGGTTGGATACGTTACATTCTTACCACACTTCAGGCATTGGTTAGATGTGTAATAGATTCACCACGCTTCATGCGCTGGTTAGATATATTTTAAGTTCACCACGCTTCAGGCGTTGGTTTAATGCATTTTCTAGGATAATAATCTACTAGAGCATTAACAGTAGATTTATGGGATTTTACAACGTTCTTTTGGGTTCACGAAATGCATTTTATATATTATTTACAATATTTCACAAATGAATCTCCTTTGGTACTTCAAGTTCCGATTATTTAGTTTGTGGATAGAGATGAGATAGTGAATTATATTCCACGATATCTCACGCACTACTTCTAGTTGCGATGTCTCCCCCCCTAATAAGGGTATATTATCTCATCAAAATAACACTCTACAAGACGTGTTTTAAATATATCACATTTATGTGTTCAAGATATCGAATAATAGAACTATAATTAAAACCAACATAAAAATCTCAACTACCGGTTGAGATAGTCTCATAGTCAATTTTACTAGAGAAAATTAAACATATGGGTAGTCATTTAGTAAAAGAAACTTCTGGTTCTTTTTAGTTGAGTCAAAGTGAATTTTCCATTATTCGACTTCTTGTCCCTGGATAACCACGTCGATCATGTCATAATATAAAATTCTTTGGATCGTGATATTTTTGCTTTTGCACAATGTGCATTACAACTGCTTGAATACATAATACATTTGCTTGAATACATAATACAACCCCGAAAAAATAGCAAGATATTTTCTAGTACACACTTCTAGTATGACTTTCATAAATAATGCAAAGGTATAAATTGTTACGGACACTTGTGGTTTATACAAAATATTCATTTCAGCGAATATCTTAAATTTAGTATTTTTTTTCAGAATTTACTTAAACCATAATCCATTGATAATTTCAAGTTTGTACCACAAGGTAACATAACTTTTGGAGATCCAAAATTTTTATTTAGATCGACCAAATGATTTAGCATACGATAGGTATGCGACCAAAATATAGTTTCACTATATCGATAACATCCATGGTTACCATTTCATGATAACTTTTTTTTTCACTTTCACTTGCGTGACATTTCTTTTTTCACGTCTGGTGGTAAGAAATTTATTTATTTGTAGTATTTAGACTACTAATAATCAATAACTAATTATTTAATGACCGTAACCTCAACTGGAGTTCGGATCATCAAGACGTCAATTCCAAATATATTGAAAGACATTGCAATTTCTTCCAAGAGCACGTATTTATTCACTTAAGGGAATAAAGTTTCATTCACTTCGGGGAATGATTTTTAGTATGTGAATAGTACATGTAATTCACTTGTTTTTAACCACCACCACATCTATTTGCATAGATATTTAAAAAATTTATATCTACTTCAAGTAATATAACTCATTCACTTCCGGGAATAAATTTCCATCCACTTCAGGGAATGAAATTTAGTTAAAAGATATAAATCATAACCTTATTACAATACCAAAACATATTATAAATCACAAATTAATTACAACACCAAATAAAGATATAAATTAAATTTTCTTCCTTCCTTATATAATGGAAGACCATTCACTTCAGGGAATGATTTATAATCGGGATATATAATCCTCAAACCACCCGATTTTCGCCAACTCCACGTCTATATTCGTAGTTATTAATAATCGTTATATTCACTTCAAGGAATATAACTCATTCGCTTCCGGGACTAAAAGTTAGCTAGTGAAGCGCGAATCGTGATTTTAAATCAACAGTTCATTATTTTTTTTCCGTTACGAGAAAATATAGTTCTAACCCATAATATTGAGAAAAACCTTTTCTTACGATATTATTACTTCAGGAATATTATCGTAACATGGCGAAATTTATGTATTCGTCCAAAATACTTGACCCATAAAATATCACTCATACGATATTATTACTTCGGGTATAATATCGTGACATGACGAAATTCTCGTATTCATCCGGAATACTTAGTCCATAAAATATTAATCATACGATATTATTATTTCACGAATACTAGTGACGTGGTGAAATTCTCGTATTCCTCTAGAATACTTGTCCCATATATATTAATCAAAATACCATTTAATACATAAAATATAATTCTCGAAAAACATCGGGTTTTCCTTTTGCTCGGAAAAATTCGGGTTTTTCATTTGCTCGGAAAAACTTCGGGTTTTCCTTTTTCTCGAAAATGCAAAGCGATACTAGACTACCACGGGATGAGTTGATAAACTCTAATAATGCAAAGGGTGAATTATTTATTAAAGCCTAAGAACCTCCAAAGTTTCAAATTAAAGCAACCTAACTAATCATTTATTGTCCATCAGAATCCAACTAAAGAATCCAACTAAAAAGGCTATACAAATCTAATCCATACAGTGAAAAACAAAAAACAAAAACCAAAACACCATATAGGGGTTTCGATCAAAATACTGGACCTTCCCTGTGTCTTCACTGTCCTCTCTCTGTACCTTCCTCCCCCACCGCCCCTAAGCCTCCCTCTATCCTCCTTCATCACCACCTTCCCACCGATGCCCTCCTTCATCACCGACCCAGATCTGCACTCCTTCATCACCACCGATGCCCTCCTTCATCACCACCGGAGAAGAAGCCCACCGCTGCTGCTCTAAACCGCCGCCTCCTCCGCTGCTCTAAACTCAAGAGACCCGTGGCTGCAAACTGCTGCACAACAAGAATACCATGGCTGCAACAATGCTGCACATGTGTCTTTGGGTCCAGATCTGCTTCTCTGTTGCCAAACACCACCAGTAAAACACCACGACAGACTACACCATCATCACCGCCACCGTTCTGCTTCCCACAACTTCCATTCTCGCCGCTGTAGGCTCCTGCCGTCGTGAACCACCAGTAAAACACCACGACAGACTACACCATCATCACCGCCACCATTCTGCTTCCCACAACCTCCATTCTCGCCGCTGTATACTCCTGCCTTCGTGAACCAAGCCACCATCGCGATCTCTTCCCCACCGTGCTACAGCAAGAAAACCACCGAGAACTACCTCACCCTTCACGCCGGCAGCAGTGTCGAAGGTCTTTGGTGGAGCAGATGTGACGAGATGGAGACGAAGGTAGAAGAGGATTTACGATGCTCCACCACCGAGATCTGCCTCCACCTTCAACGCCCCCTTGGTCCGGCAACCCTACTATCTACGTTCTCTTTGTTGTTCCAGCCATCGGTCCAGGTCCAGCCATAGGTTCAGGCAGTGTCTAGCCCAGTGTCCAGCCCAGTGTCCAGCCCAATATATTTCCATGTCTATTTTTTTTTAAGTGTGAATGTGGTATCCAGCCCATTTCAGACTCCTCTTGGTCCAGCCAATTCTTTTCTTTTCAAAACTTGGTCTAGCCCTTTGGTGGGTGTATTTTATTAAAAATAACCATGTTAATTTTTGTGTCCAATTCATTGGGCCAGCCCATTTTGGTCTATTCCTCTATGTCCAGCCAGTAGTGTCTATATATGTTATGTGTAATTGGTTTTTTTTGGAATTGTGGGTGTGTACGCATTCGAGGGTACCCGGGGGTAAAGTTAATGGTTTCCGAATAACTTATTTCCTGAAAGTTAGACATGGACAAAAATCGGACACTCTTAATACCTTGACATGGAAAAAACCGAGAAGATATAAGAACAAACCCGTAGCTTGGGTACATACATTTTGACTTGGACGGACCAATGGATTTTAACATGGATATAACGTATATAAATGCTACACTAAAATTAAAAATGGTACAGCCCTATAGGTGCAGACTTGGACAAAAACGAAGCTTAGGTACAGACACATAGCCATGGATTGCATACGGATTAGTGGAAATAACAAAAGAATAACAATTTATGTCTGTACCATTGGGTACGGAATGCATTCGGATTAGTGGAAATAACAAAAGAATAAAAAATTGAATAGTGTGTAAGGAAAAGTAAGAGAGAGAATTTTGTTGTTTAGTTTGGTTAGGCTTTTAAAAGAACTATTCCTAACTTAGGCTTTATAACCTAAGAAAGTTAGGAATAGGGCTTTATATTGGAGAATCCTCTAATGCAAATTCCACAAGTGATGTGGCTGAAATATGAAAAAGAGAATGAGCCAAAGTATGAAAAAGAGTGCTTGTAGTGGGGTTTTAATCTTAGTCGTCCAATATCCAATACATCTCATATTTACTTAATAAAATGTTTATGTATTGGACTGAGGTCCAATAGCCCTTAAGTAGTTCAACCCAAGTAATAATACCACGACTTGGACTGGCCCAATACCAAATGAACAAACACACTTCACAAATATATTCATCTAAGATTAACAATTTCCACCTTAAAACGGTGTAGTGCAAAGATATGCATAAATCATCAGCTCCTTGAAATCATTATATAGGAAGCACCATCTCTATCATCATTATCTCCCAAATATATTTGCAAAAATAACTTAACCAACAAATAATAAGTCCAATAGAGTTTGAACTCAATATTTGAAAATAGTTTACTACCCATATCAGAAGAATTTTAACTCAGAAGCAATTTTTTTTTAACTTAACTTCTTTTTGAGCTAGTACATTGATGTCTTTATATTCTTAGCTTAGGGGTTTTCCTCATTAATTGATAGCTTCTTAATTCTTACCTTATTTTAGAGTTTTGCTACTCTTAGAGCATTTTTTGTATAATTTGTGTGTTAAATATGAAACTCTTAGTTACAAGGATGACATTAGATGCAAAGACAAGGATATAAAGTTGAGGAAAGAAGATCAAAGAGAAAATCAAGAGTTAAATAGGGCACGAGAAGCTGTTTTAGGAAGTGCAAAAGCTGCCAAAAGTTATTGTCTAGATTTATAGACGTGTAGTATATTCAATGCTGCATAAAATTGACAAAGATTTTGAAGTAGCCCTTTTGTATCAATAAAGGTCTTTAAATTGAGGTCGCACGGCCACTGGAATCAAGTGAGTTAGAGAAGTAACGAAGGAGTAATGATTTTTACAAGCTCTATGGGTCCACCAGTCCAAGTATTAAGGAAAACGAGTTTGAGTTGGATTAGGACTCTAAGACTTGGACCATAACCTAGATTCCGTCCTTGCACCTATATATATATATATATATATATATATATATATATATATATATATATATATATATATATATATATATATATATATATGTATATATATGGGTATTTACCTTAAGAAACATGTCCTCGATCAGTCTTTAATCATAATTATACTTAAAGATTATCCAAAGAAGCAAGTTGACTTGTAGAGGAAGACAAGAAGTTGAAGATTTACAAACTTCTTTTCTCTCATTTCCACTCTACCATTAGGTTAATTGTATAATCCGTGATTTTTACTTTCCTACTCTATGTTATATGAAATTTGAATTCAATTTTTTTGAGATTTTGTTTATAATTGTATTTTGTGTTTGCCTTAACCTAGCCTTAATTTTGATGACATTAGTACTGGCCTTAGTAGTTGGATTGTCACCCTAGCATGGGATTTAATTATAGAAAACAACACACAATCGCCTAGTGTGCTATCGTGATCCTGTCTGGCTTGCCAAACTAGATAGTCAATAGGGTTTTGATTTCACCAACGATCTCTGCACAAGGTCCCCTTACCCAAGTCCCTTGGTAGTATTTGGGTTGCCTTTTGAGCTACCCTCACGGGAGTTAGAAGGATTGTATAATTAAATTATGGGATAGAAAGCTAAAAAGTTTCAAATGACTATCAAAGAACTGCCTCTATCATTTTCCTAGTTACATAGCTTGCCTCTAGTTCATACCTAACTGGGTTTCCTACTTGTTTAGATCTCACGTTCACAAACCACTCATTTTCCTTAAGAACAAGTTTACTTCTTTTGCATTGTTCATTAATTTTTTTATCAATTACCTAATGTTTGCATGCAATCAAAGTGTGTTTTATACTAACTCATAAGGTCTACTATTTTCTATCATAAATTCATAAAAGCATGCTTAATAGGGACATTTAAAATACTCTACAGTCAAACGCAACCTTTAAATTGATATAATTGAAAGCAGTAAAAAAAAAATAACACATAAAAGTGGCATTAGCCAACGAACCCCACCCCAAACTCAAAAATGAGTCGTGTCCCCATGACTCGAAAATACTAAATAAAGCAAAGAAACTATTATAGACTACAAAATGAGAAAATGATAGGAAAACGTATCTTAACCAGCATTAGGCTGGTTTCCAATGTTGCGTTCAGGTTGGGTGACTTTCTTAAGCATTGTATAGGTGACATGTTATGAATCGCTCACCCTATAAAGTATGTTATTTATAAACACCAACTCTCTTGTAACTTTTCCTAAAGCTGTTAACACCTCTTCATGCTTCTCCTCTAATGCTCTAATTCTTTCAATCACCTCATGATCTTCGGCAACTCTAGTCTTGCGTCTGGGAGGTCTAGATTTGTTTTCTTCTCCAAAATGGATTGTCTAACTCCATCCCCTTCTTCTTGGCCTCGTTGTGAATATTCGCAATTGAAATCAATTTGATATTTTCACCTTTTTCTATCGGTTCATCCTCATTGTCCCTGAGTGACATATTTGCTTTCATACAGATCTTTGTGATAGTGCATGGGAACTTGAGGTTGCGTGAATCAATGGGGGATTTTTCGTTAACCATGATGGATTCATAAATGACGCGAGCTATATCAATCTCCTTCTTCTCAATAATGAATTTGATGAAGACGAGTTGCTCACGTGTTACCTGGATATGTGGGAATTACCAAAGAAGGTAGGAATAATAAAACAGGACCATGCTCTAGCACGTGGTAATAAATCACTACTAAATACATGACCTTCATATCTAGCACCCTTGGGGACGGGATGTATCCCATGAATCAGAATATGTTTGTAAAACGAATCCCATTCAAATGCTAGATCATTAAGTTCCTCAAGGTATTTCCATGGACCTTTCAAGTTTGGTAAACTAAATACTTCACGAATTCGCTCAACTAAGAAAGGGATAATCTTTCTACGGACTTCTATAGTGTTACCTTTTGCAAAGACCAACTCTTCATAAAATTCTTGAACTAAGGCCAGAATATAAGTCAGGTCTTTCTTTCTCAACTCTTTCCATCCAAACTCATCACATGAAACCACGTAATCTTTGAATTCACCGTCCATTATATTCATCAAAAATCCTTTCTCAACACCAAAAGACAAACTAGCAAACCACTTACGAATATAGAATTCTTGAAACCGTCCATTAGATCCAGAGAAATCTCATAGTATTATGGAAAGAATTCTAGAAACTGAGAAAATTTGGCCGTTAGAATCATAAAAAGAAGAAGATACCTTAGAAGCTCTAAGAATCGAAGAATTAAACCAGCAACTCAAGGAATTACAAGAACAATCACGTTTAAAGAGAAGATCTATAACTCAGGTAAATCTAGTACATACATTACCTTCATCTACTGGTTGTGGAGAAAGAAATCATTCATGGGATAATTGTATTAATAATCAAGCTTCGATTTCCTTCTTATCTCATCAAAGAAACCATTACTCGAATGGTTATTATCATCCTCAAGGAAGTCACACTAAGTATTATTCCCCAAGAATCCGAATTGGGTTGAAAATAAGGTAACTATTATCGAACTCAACCTCAAAATTATTATCAATCACAACCAATCTATCAACAAATACCAAAATATGAAGATTATTATCAAGAACCATACCCGTAATCAACACAACAAGCTAATTATGATCAACCTTCATCGCAACCCTCAAGTTTGGACCAAAATCTAGATAAATTTTTGAAAATTCTTGAGGAAAACATGAAGGTGAATTAGCAAAAGTTTCAAGAACAAGCGAGGGTTATTAAAAATCTCGAGAATGCTCGATCACAAATTGATAGTGCAATACAAATCTGGCCAATAGGGCATTTTCTGAGTGATACGGTAACTCCTCAAGATAATGCTTGTCATCCAGTTGAATTAAGAAGTGGAAAACAATTATCTCTACCTAGAATTGAAGAAACAGAACAACCAAAAGAACCAACCCCTATCCTTGAAGGGGTGGTTGAAGAACAGTTGAAGATAAAATCAAAAAGGTAATTGAACCGAAGAGTGTCCCAGAAAAGAAAACAGTAAAGAAGAAAAGTTTAGTGGTGAACAATACACGCCTCCTCCACCATTCCCGTCACGTGTCAAAAACAAGAACAATGAAAAAGAATTTAAGAAGTTCCTTGACATGGTGAGTAAGTTAGATATCAACATACCGTTTGTAGAAGCTCTCAAGAGAATGCCAACATATTTAAAATTCATGAAGGACATGCTTTCTAACAAACGAAGCTTAGAAACGGGGGAATTGATCGGTTACCTGAGTTGTGCAGTGCTATATGTCAAAGAAAGTTGCCGCCGAAGCTACAAGATCCCGAGGTTTTACAATTCCCATAGTCATTCGTTCGCGAAGTATGGACCGGGAAAGCATTATATGATTTGGACACAAGTATCAATCTCATGCCAAATTCCCTGTTCAATAAGCTCAACATAGGAGAGGTAGTACCTACTTCAGTAGTATTACAAATGGCGGATCGCTCCCTCTCCCAACCAGTAGGTAAAATTGAATATGTTTTAGTTAAAGCTGGTAGTTTTATATTTCCTTGTGATTTTATTATTCTTAACTACGACGCACATAAGAATGTCCCCATCATCTTAGGTAGACCATTCTTAGCCACGGGGCGTATACTATAAGATGTTGAGAATAGTGAATTGATCATGAGGGTCCAAGAGGAACAGGTATGATTCAATGTGTTTAAGGCTATGAAATATCCAGATACGAAAGAAGAATGCTTTAAAATAGATATCATGAGCAATATTACGCAGGAAGTTTTTAATGAGTCAAGCTTTGTGATGTCTCCCGATTTGTTCTAATTATTAGCCCCTTGGAGACATCCTTTTAGGTGAATAAATGACTTGTTTGATAGACTTTTAGGCTTATTTGATCATATTGCACTCTCTCCCCTTGGAAATTAACTATTTGCAGAATCTGAGCTTTTGTGCGTAAATTTGACTATTTTTAATGCAAAGTTAATTGGTTCTTGAATCTCATGAAAGACCAATCCAAGGAGAAAAAGTGAGAATAAAGTCTTAGGGTATTTTAGAGTGTTAGGAAATTATTTTGAGTCGAGTTTCTATTTTTAGAGTACACTTTCCTATTTCGATATCTTGATTTATTGATTTATTCTTTTTTAAGCATATGCGGTTTAATTATTTATTTAATGTGAAGCTTTAAAAGATAAATGGTAATTACTTAGAGACCAAGTCAAGATAAAGATGAAAGGAAAGAATATTTACATGGAAATAAGAAGATTTAGGAAAGATTTATTCAAAGGAGGAAAAGATAAAGCTGCCTTTTGAAATTTGAAAATCCAGCCACGTTTTAGAGATAAAATCATAATTAAAGATTGGCATGGATTCTGGACGAGTGGTCTGCACCAATAGAAAGCTCTTTCCAAGACAAGCAGTTTCATATATTGGAACTTCTCAAACGGATAAGTATTGAAAAAAATATGACCAAATCAAATCAGCAGCAAATCTTACCTTTCCCAAATTTAGAGCTACGAATTTTAGATTCTTTGACTTGTCTTCCACTCCAAGCAAAATTTGAACTAGGGTCCTCCAACATCTATAAATACACCCCTTAACCTCCTACTTTCACACACTTCAGAGAATTAACAAGAGGCTTAAGGTTTTCAAGTCAGAGCACGAAGGAGAGGAGAAGCTAGAAGCTGGAGGAATCCTGTTCTTCCATCCATAGTCATTCTACCCTTTAGGTTTTTCATTTATCTTTTGTATTTGAACATGAATTCCTTTTATTTTATGTTAGTCTTTAATTTCATCATGAGCTAAATTTCTTTATACTTGAGAATCGCATTAAAGGGATGAACCTTAATTAATTGTTTTCTATGTTTTGAATTTGGGATTGTTTAGATTTAAACTGAATTGAGTTTTAGGTATTGGATATTACTTTGTTTTCATTACTAATTCTTTTAGGAACAACTAGAATTAGCTGCAAGTATTTGGGCTATTCACTTTAGTGGCGAAGTGATCATCTGACAGGGGGGTTTGAATACAGATCTAGGTAATACCCGTGTAATGTCCGTTATTGACCGACAGGCTTAACTAGTTACATAGCCAAAGAGGTAAAATCATATCATCCGAAGAGCCATATTCGACCATACAGGTGTTTATGATACTTTAGGATAGCTTCTAGGTCCACCCGACAGGGGGCTAGGAGATATTAGAGTCCCGACTAATATTATAATTCCAATTCTACCCTTAAACATAGCATAGATTACATTGATTAGGTGGATTCCTTTGCGAGACTCAAGTATCTCTCTTATCTGAAGTTAGTCAATTTATTTGCTTTATTTCCTTTTTGTTTATTTAATTTAGTCTTTATTTTATTTGCATCTTTTAATTTATAAAAACCAAACAAAAATTCTTAGCTTTTATTTTCTGTTTAGCAATTATCTCTACTATCTGATTAATATTTGGGTTAAAACCTAATCAGTCCCTGAGAACGAACTTGATTATCATATATTACTTGGGACAACCGTACACTTGCGGTTAAGTGGTTCCTCTATTTTGCACTTTATTTTATAACACCCTAGGACCCACCAAGTTTTTGGTGCCGCTGCCGGGGACGGTAGCGTGTGACCCCGGTGTTAATGTTTTTGTAGTTTAATTGTTACTTTAGTTTTAGTTTTATTTTTCAGTTTTACGCTTTGAGTTGTTTTTCTTTCTTAGGTTTACAGGTTTTGGTTTATGCGTGAAGATATCGTGATTCTTGCAAATCCCAAAAACCTAGTTCGTGAAGCAAACAAAAGAAAGAGAGACGCTAAAGCAAAAGAGTTAGAGGAGCAATTAGCAAGAGAAACAATGGCTGAAGATCCAGTTGACAATCGACAACAACTCAACCCGCCAGCTGCTCCTGTTGCTCAAAACAATGATCCGTGGTTCATTAATGGTCCTGAAGAAGCTCCGTTTCGAGCTCCTGCCCTCGGAATTGGCCCCGCAAATATCAATGTCGAGAGATTCAGACCCGATCCGGGTATGTTATCTCAGTTTCAAAGTTATCGCAATTACCGAGGATCACCTAGCGAAGATCCAATCCGTGCTGTACAGAAGTTCATGCAAATTTGTGATTCTTATGTTACGCAAGGAGTAACTAAAGAGCAAATGTATTTTGCTCATTTTAGATACTTCGTTATTGATGGAGCAAGCGAGTGGCATGATTCTCAAGAACCCGGAACAATTACAAATTGGGACGCATTACAAACCGCGTTCTTCGATAGATACTACCCAACAAACATGAGACTAGATGCGCAAGTTGAAATAACGTCATTCAAACAAGAGGAAGACGAGACTTTGGGTAGAAGTTGGAAGAGATTTCAGATTTGCTTAAGAAGAGTCCCCGATCATGGCCTCACAGAAATACAACAGATGAAGATATTTTACCGAGGACTTGATGGCTCTTCGAAAAAGGATCTAGACTTACTTTGTGGTGGTGCATTTCTTCGGGTACAACCTGTCCATGCTAAGATTATCTTGAATAGAACCGTAACGAATGAACTGGGTTGGAACACTGTAAGAACACCTGTCCGAGGTGGAAATATTGCACTACTTGAAGAAAAATTCACCGCCATGGAAAACAAACTCGAACAACAACTGAAACAGCTTACTCTAGCTGTTACAAAAGGTGCTACTGGTAGAAGAGCAGATATTAATGTTACACAAGAAGTTTATGGATGTTCTAACTACGGTACACAAGATCATGATTGGGAGACCTGTCAAAATAATCCATAATCCGTAATGTTCGTGTCCAACCGAGGATATTATAACTCAAGTGGTCAAGGTTATCAACCAAACGGAAACCATCCGGGTTTCCAATATTCAAATCCAAATGGGGCTGCTAATCCAACTTATGCATATCAACCACGTCCCCAAGGAAACAACTTTCAACCAAGACCTCAGAACAACTACCAAGGTGGACAAGCATACAGAAATCAAGCTCAGAGACAACCTCCTCAAGATTCTTATACCGAAACCATGAACCATAAAGCCTTACCTGCTCAACCTCAAGAAGGTGCTCTAGATGTTCAACAAACCTTGACAACACTAATCAGTATTCAACAATCTACGGCCGCAGCACTCAAATTGATGGAAACTCAGATGGCTCAGATAAATAAACAATTAAATCAACGTCAGCAAGGACAGCTACCGAGTGACACTGAAGAACCTAAGCAAAGAGAAGATTGTAATGCAGTGACACTTCGAAGTGGTAAGAAGCTCGTTCCATCTCCTTTTCCCATGATGAAAGAAAAAGAAACAACTGTGAAAGAGAAACCGGTAAAAGATGTGGAAGAGAAAGAAGATGAGCCTGAGATAATTGAAGTGGAAAAGATTTCGGAAAAGCCAAAATCCAAAGATGTTACAGAAACCCGTCCTCCTCCACCTTTTCCCTCAAGAGTTCAGAAGAAAGGAGACATGGCAGAATATCAGAAGTTCTTGAATATGGTACGTGGTCTCAATATTAACGTTCCGTTCTTAGATGTTATACGCGATGTTCCGAAGTACGTTAAATTTCTGAAAAGAGCCATCACCAACAAGAGACCGTACCGCGAGAATGAGATGATAGGATTGCCGGAAGAATGCAGCGCTATATGCCAAAGTAAGTTGCCACCTAAACTACTTGATCATGGGAGTTTCACGATTCCCATTTCTATTGGCAATGAGTGGCAAGGAAAAGCTTTGTGTGACTTGGGCGCGAGTATCAATTTGATGCCCAAGTCAATTTTCGAAAAATTGAAGATAGGAAACGCTAGACCAACTTCCATGATCCTACAAATGGCTGATAGATCCCTCGCTCATCCAGAGGGACGAATCAAAGATGTCCTCGTCAAGGCAGGTACGTTAATCTTTCCAGTTGATTTCGTTATTCTTGAATACGACGCGGATAGGAATGTTCCCATCATCTTGGGTTGACCATTCCTAGCCACGGGGCGTACTGTTATTGATGTAGAAAACGGCGAATTAACTATGCGAATCCAAGACGAGACGGTAAAGTGCAACGTGTTTAGGGCCATGAAGTTTCCAGATATTCCTGAAGAGTGTTTCCAAATGGATGTACTTGATTTAACTGCGCAAGAAACGTTTGATTGTATGAATTTTAACGATATCTTGCGAGCAGCCCTAACACTTGACTTACCGGAATTGATGGAAGAACTAACCGAAACCATAGCTGCTCTAAATTCCGGAACTATGAAACATAGGCATCTCACCTATGAGCCATTCCGAGAACCTGGGGAGATAGTATCTAAAAAGAAACCATCTATCGAGTCTCCCCCACAATTAGAAGAAAATCCCTTCCATCACACTTGAGGTATGCGTATTTAGGTACTAACAACACTCTACCTGTTATTGTTTCAGCTACTTTAACAGGTCCTCAAGAAGACAAACTGTTGCGCATACTGAGAGCTAACAAAGAGGCGATTGGTTGGACTATTGCTGATATCAAAGGTATTAGTCCTTCCTATTGCAAACACAAAATCATTCTAGACGATGAAAACGCACGCTCAGTTGAAGGACAAAGAAGATTGATGCCAGCTATGAAGGAAGTAGTGAAGAAAGAGGTTATCAAGTTGCTAGATGCGGGAATCATCTATCCCATAGCTAGCAGCGAATGGGTAAGTCCAGTTCAATGCGTACCAAAGAAGGGTGGTATTACTACCATCTTGAACGAGCAAAATGAAGCCATTCCCTCAAGGACCGTTGTTGGTTGGAGAGTGTGTATGGATTATCGGAAGTTGAACAAGGCCACCAGAAAAGATCACTTCCCTCTTCCGTTTATTGATCAGATGTTGGACAAGCTAGCTGGTAGAGAATATTATTGCTTTTTGGATGGATATTCAGGATACAATCAGATTTATGTAGATCCAAAAGACCAACACAAGACAACCTTTACATGTCCTTTTGGTACCTTTGCCTTCCGAAGGATGCCATTCGGATTATGTAATGCACCTGCTACTTTTCAAAGATGTATGATGGCAATCTTCTGGGATATGATTGATGATTTCCTTGAGGTATTTATGGATGAATTTTCTGTGTTTGGTGATAACTTTGAGTAGTGTTTACGAAACTTGGAGAAGGTATTGATTCAATGCAAGGAGACGGATTTAGTTTTGAACTGGGAGAAGTGTCACTTTATGGTTCGAGAGGGTATAGTGTTGGGTCACAAGGTTTCAAGTGCTGGTTTGGAAGTTGATCGTGCGAAGATTGAGGTAATCAAGACTCTTCCCCCTCCTATTTCCGTAAAAAGGGTAAGAAGCTTTTTGGGTCATGCTGGTTTTTACCGACGTTTTATCAAGGACTTCTCCAAAATATCTAAGCCGTTGTGCAACTTACTTGAGAAGGACACCAAATTCCTTTTTGATGAAGCTTGTATAAAGGCATTCAACGAGATTAAGGAGAAGCTTATTTCTACACCTATTTTTTTACCTCCTGATTGGAAGATTCCGTTTGAGATTATGTGTGATGCTAGTGATCTTGCGATGGGTGCTGTTCTGGGTCAAAGAAAAGAAAAGGTATTTCATTCCATCTACTACGCTAGTAAAACCTTCACAAGTGCTCAAATAAATTATACCGTAACTGAGAAGGAATTACTAGCTGTCGTGTATGCATTTGACAAATTTCGTTCCTACCTCCTTGGGGCGAAAGTTGTGGTTTTTACCGACCATTCTGCGATTAAATACCTTATGGAGAAGAAAGATGCGAAGCCGAGGTTGATTAGATGGGTTTTACTGTTACAAGAGTTTGATTTAGAGATTCTGGATCGAAAGGGTTGTGATAATCAGGTTGCTGATCATTTGTCACGTCTTGAAGGTTTTGAGTCTAATGGAGGACCCGAGCTGGTTAGAGAAGAGTTTCCTGACGAGAGTTTGTTTTCAGTTTATTCATTAGAGACTCCTTGGTATGCGGATATTGCAAATCTTATTGTGAGTGGTTCTTTTCCTCAAGGAGCTACCTCACAAGAGAAAAAGAGACTAGCCCACTGAGCGAGACAATTTTTTTGGGAGGATCCTTTCCTCTACAAAACATGAAGTGATCAGATGGTGAGGAGATGCATACCAGATAAAGATATTCTATCCATTATTATGGGTTGCCATGATTCACCATACGGAGGGCACTTCAAAGGAGACCGTACAGTTGCAAAGGTACTACAATCCGGTTTTTATTGGCCCACTTTACATAAGGATTGTCATGAGTATGTCAAGAAGTGTCACAGATGCCAGTTTACTGGTAATATATCTAAGAGAGATGAGATGCCGCGTAATAATGTTCTTGAAGCTGAGATATTCGATGTATGGGGTATTGATTTCATGGGACCTTTCGTACCATCTAACGGAAATCTGTACATCCTACTAGTTGTTGATTACGTGTCTAAATGGGTAGAGGCTGTAGCTCTACCAACTAATGATTCGCGAGTAGTGATTAAATTCTTGAAATCACACATCTTCACTAGACATGGTACACCTCGAGTTATTATCAGTGATGGAGGTTCACATTTTGTAAACAAATATCTGAAGAAAGTTCTAGAGAAGTATGGTGTGAGACATCGTGTATCTACCGCGTATCATCCACAAGCCAATGGTCAAGCTGAGGTCTCTAATCGAGAGATTAAATCCATTCTTGAGAAGACAGTTGGTTCCACACGCAAGGATTGGTCAATGAAATTAGATGATGCGTTGTGGGCATATCGTACTGCGTTCAAGACACGTGTGGGTGCATCTCCGTATCGTATTGTTTATGGTAAGGCTTGTCACTTACCTCTTGAGCTTGAAATGGGTGCCTATTGGGCAATTGCGGAGATGAACATGGATCCAACCTTAGTTGCGGAGAATCGTATGATGAAGTTGAATGAACTTGACGAGTTTCGATTTCATGCCTATGAGAATGCCAAACTTTACAAAGAAAAAACGAAGAGATGGCATGACAATCGCATTCGTGAGAAGAAATTCAAAGTTGGACAGATGGTCCTCAAGTATAATTCCAAGTTCAGCAACTATCCGGGCAAGTTGAGATCAAAGTGGTCTGGTCCGTTCGTGGTGACCAAAGTTACGCCTCATGGAGCGATAGAGTTCGAGAATCCAGACGAGCAACGCACCTTCATGGTGAATGGGCATCGTCTAAAACTTTACCATGTAGGCGAGGATACCAATCGCAAAATTGATCCACATCCGGGGGAGGTCATGTACCTCCTTGAAGCTGAATAGATGCGAGAGGTAACCCGTCGAGCTTAACGACGTTAAACAAAGCCATTTCAATATATATAAGTTTATTGCTTTCAGTTTTTCAATTCCTAGTGTATAATTCTAAGTTAGTGTCGAGTTTTAGTGTCTACTTCTAAAGAAATGAGAAGGGTATTGTGTTAATGGTGCAGGAATCGAGTTTGGGATGCTAGGAGAAATTTTTTGGAGAATTCAAGGCTGGCGCGGACTACCCCGCGGTGTACCCCCTATACCGCAGGGATGTACCGCGCCCCAAAAACCCGTACCACGGGTCGCGCACCACGGGTCTTATCCAGAAGCAAGAAAAAAAGAAGCTGAAAGCCGCGGTGCACCGCGCCCTATACCGCACGCCCAAAACGCGTGCCACGGGGTATGTACCGCGGGTTTTTTGACGGAGCACGTGCGGACTACCCCATGCACCGCACCCCTGCACCGCAGGGCAAAAACGCGTGCCACGGGGTGCTAGCAAGGGTACAAGGCAGAAGCGAGAAAAATCACACCAGCAGTGCTGCGGTGTACCCCGCGGTATACCCCATGCACCGCAGGGATGCACCGCGCCAGGAGGTTTGTGAAGAATTCAAAGCCCAGTCAACTTCTAACCTTAAGGAGATAAACCCTAGCCTCTTCCAAACGAATTTTCCAGCTCCCAACCCTATAAAAACACCTTGAAGCTTGATTAAACCTCCACAACAAACACATTAACATCATTAAATCTCTCCTCCATAAACATAACCTCTTCATCAAATTCATCACAAAACACCATTAAACACAATCAAGATCATCAAGCTTTCAAGAGTTCTTCCAAGATTCATCAAGATAACAACTTCCTTCATCTAATCCAAGCAAGAAACTCAAGCTATACCAAGTTTTCTTAACTTTATTATATCCTTGGTATAACTTGAGTTTGGGGTCAATTCAACCATGACAAACAGAACAGATGCTTTGGATTACAAGAGGAAGTGTTATATCCTAGGGAAGAACAAGAATTTGCCTGGTTCTACACTTGAAAAGGCCATCAATCTTGATGAGCCTACTGAAACACAAGAAGAAAAGGCACCTGCACCACCACAACACGGGAAATTAACAGCAAGGATGAGGGTATCATCAAAGCCTACAGACAAGTTACAATTTCAAGTTCAAGGTTTTTCTTCTTCTCAAACTGATTCTGGTATTCCTCCATGGGCTCGCAATTTGCAACAAGAATTCGAACTTTTACGACTAGACATCGGAGCACTATGGAAGGAAATTACACAGATCAAGTCAACACTGGAAGAGGTAACTTTGTTCATGGATATTGATAATTATTCTTCCCCTTCGGAGGAGGACACGATGGATCTTCATGGCCAGGTACCCCGTTCTAATTCTTCTTCTTAATTCATGGTAGGCACTAGTTAGGTAGTTTTAGTTTAATTTTATTGCTTTATTGAGTCTTTTTCGAGTCGTGGGGACACGACTCACTTTTGAGTTTGGGGTGGGGTTCGTTGCCTCATCCCAAATTTTTGTGTTTTACATGCTTTCAATAAAATTAATCTTAGGGTTGCGTGACTGTAGAGTATTTTAAATGCCCCCATCAAGCATGCTTTTTATGAATTAATGATAGAAAATAGTTGACTTTAGGAGTTAGTATGAAGCTGAACTTTAATTGCATACGAATATGAGATAATTGATAGGAAAAATTGATGAACAATGCAAAAGAAGTAAACTTGTGCTTAAGGATAATAGGTGGTTTGTAGAACGTGAGATCTAAATGAGTAGAGAACCCACTTAGGTATGAACTAGAGACAAATTGTGTGAATAGGAAGATGATAGAGGCAGTTCTTTGTTAGCCCTTTAAATCCTTTTTGGTTGTCTATCCCTGAATTAATTTTATCCTTCTTAGACAAATTTTTAGCCTTTAAGCCTTTCTTTTGTCGCCACATTATAAGCCAACTTACCTTTAGATTATTAGGCATGACCATATGACCCGCACTTGAATCACGATCCTGAGACTTCCTGTCTTGAGCTTGAGTTTGGGGTGGTGGGTCCACTATATGGGAATTTACATTGAGATTGGGAGTTTTTGAGCTTATCAATGATGCTTTGTGCTATATATGATGATGATTCACAGGTTTATTGTATTGTAACCCTTTGCCGGGGTAATAGTGAATGGAAAAGAAGCTTCGAGCTCAAGTTATGAATAGGCATAACTATGAAAAATAGCATGATATCACAAACATCATAAGGAGAGTCATAACTATAAGAAAAAAACGAATGATTTGAAAAGAATATACATATTCGGACCGCCAAAGTGGAAAATTTTAGGTGAATCATCCTTAGTGCTTATTGGGTTAATTTGGGGACGCTATTTAAGCGCGTCAATTGGGTTGAGTGAGAACATTATTCGAGTGTAAACTCAAGCTCTTGGACAGTTTTGTTGATGGTAAGTGAGGAGAGAGCCAAAAGCTCACTTCAAATTTACCAAATATACATACCATACCGTCCTTCAGCCTATGCTAAAACCGTAAAGACCTCGTGATTCCTAGATGCACAGTGAGTTAATAGGGATTATTCTAAGTGGAACATTCAACACAAGTAAAGATCGAGGAACACCCTATAGCCACCATCTTGAGATAAGCAATAAGCGTAACCTTCTAGCATTGTGAAATTAATTTTTGATTGATATTGTTTTGTATTTGATTTTGCATGATAAGTGTAGGTGTATATTAATTCCTAGATTAGACTATATGAAATTTGTTTTAAGCTTTGCTTTGGGATTATTTACTAGATTCTACCTTCTGCGTTCACCTAAAAGATACTTTGTTTTTATTTTACTTTGTCGGGACGACAAAGGTTTGAGTTTGGGGTCTTGATGTCTCCCGATTTGTTCTAATTATTATCCCCTTGGAGACATCCGTTTAGGTGAATAAATGACTTGTTTGATAGACTTTTAGGCTTATTTGATCATATTGCACTTTCTCCCCTTGGAAATTAACTATTTGCAGAATCTGAGCTTTTGTGCGTAAATTTGACTATTTTTAATGCAAAGTTAATTGGTTCTTGAATCTCATGAAAGACCAATCCAAGGAGAAAAAGTGAGAATAAAGTCTTAGGGTATTTTAGAGTGTTAGGAAATTATTTTGAGTCGAGTTTCTATTTTTAGAGTACACTTTCCTATTTCGATGTCTTGATTTATTGATTTATTTTTTGTAAGCATATGCGGTTTAATTATTTATTTAATGTGAAGCTTTAAAATATAAATGGTAATTACTTAGAGACCAAGTCAAGATAAAGATGAAAGGAAAGAAGATTTACATGGAAATAAGAAGATTTAGGAAAGATTTATTCAAAGGAGGAAAAGATAAAGCTGCCTTTTGAAATCTGAAAATCCAGCCACGTTTTAGAGATAAAATCATAATTAAAGATTGGCATGGATTCTGGACGAGTGGTCTGCATCAATAGAAAGCTCTTTCCAAGACAAGCAGTTTCATATATTGTAACTTCTCAAACGGATAAGTATTGAAAAAGATATGACCAAATCAAATCAGCAGCAAATCTTACCTTTCCCAGAATTTAGAGCTACGAATTTGAGAGTCTTTGACTTGTCTTCCACTCCAAGCAAAATTCGACCTAGGGTCCTCCAACACCTATAAATACACCCCTTAACCTCCTACTTTCACACACTTCAGAGAATTAACAAGAGGCTTAAGGTTTTCAAGTCAGAGCACGAAGGAGAGGAGTAGCTAGAAGCTGGAGGAATCATGTTCTTCCATCCATAGTCATTCTACCCTTTAGGTTTTTCATTTATCTTTTGTATTTGAACATGAATTCCTTTTATTTTATGTTAGTCTTTAATTTCATCATGAGCTAAATTTCTTTATACTTGAGAATCGCATTAAAGGGATGAACCTTAATTAATTGTTTTCTATGTTTTGAATTTGGGATTGTTTAGATTTAAACTGAATTGAGTTTTAGGTATTGGATATTACTTTGTTTTCATTACTAATTCTTTTAGGAACAACTAGAATTAGCTGTTAGTATTTGGGCTATTCACTTTAGTGGCGAAGTGATCATCCGACAGGGGGGTTTGAATACAGATCTAGGTAATACCCGTGTAATGTCCGTTATTGACCGACAGGCTTAACTAGTTACATAGCCAAAGAGGTAAAATCATATTATCCGAAGAGCCATATTCGACCATACAGGTGTTTATGATACTTTAGGATAGCTTCTAGGTCCACCCGACAGGGGGCTAGGAGATATCAGAGTCCCGACTAATATTATAATTCCAATTCTACCCTTAAACATAACATAGATTACATTGATTAGGTGGATTCCTTTGCGAGACTCAAGTATCTCTCTTATCTGAAGTTAGTCAATTTATTTGCTTTATTTCCTTTCTGTTTATTTAATTTAGTCTTTATTTTATTTGCATCTTTTAATTTATAAAAACCAAACAAAAATTCTTAGCTTTTATTTTCTGTTTAGCAATTATCTCTACTATCTGATTAATATTTGGGTTAAAACCTAATCCGTCCCTGAGAACGAACTTGATTATCATATATTACTTGGGACAACCGTACACTTGCGGTTAAGTGGTTCCTCTATTTTGCACTTTATTTTATAACACCCTAGGATCCACCACTTTGATGACACTCTAACAGCAGTCTTAGCACTTGAATCCCTAGAGATATATGACGATATAGCTGAAGAAGTTGTTGTATTAGATTTAGTTGACGGTAGACCAAAAGTAAGAATTCATGAAAACTTTGAGAGGCAGGAGACATTGAACCAATGAAGAGACCATCTATCATATGTCCCCCTGTTCTTGAAGAAAAACCGCTTCCAACTCACTTGCGTTATATGTATGTAGGTATTAAAAACACTTTGCCTGTTATTGTTTCTGCTAACTTTTCAGGTCCTCAAGAGGATAAGTTACTAATTTTGCTTCAAGCTAACAAAGAAGCAATTGGATGGACTATTACCGATATAAAGGGAATTAGTCCTACCATTTGCCAACACAAAATCATACTTGAAGATGAAGGAGGGCGTTCGATAGAGGATCAAAGAAGAATTATGCCAGCAATGAAGGAGGTCGTAAGAAAAGAGGTAATCAAGTAACTAGATGCGGGTATTATCTTTTCAATTTCAAGTAATGAGTGGGTTAGTCCAGTGAAATGTGTTCCAAAGAAATGATGTATCACTACCATCCTTAACGATCAAAATGAATCAATTCCATCAAGAACAGTCGTGGGGTGGAGAGTATGCATGGATTACCGCAAGCTCAACAAAGCCACGAAGAAAGATTACTTCCCTTTACCGTTCATTGATCAAATGTTAGACAAGCTTGCCGGGAGAGAGTATTACTGTTTTTCTTGACGGATATTCAGGCTATAATCAGATTTGTGTAGATCCAGCTGATCAACACAAGATAACTTTCACTTGTCTATTTGGCACCTTTAATTATAGAAGGATGTTGTTTGGTCTATGCAATGCACCTTTCACGTTCTAGAGGTGTATGATGGCTATATTTTGGGACATGATTAATAAATACTTGGAAGTTTTTTATGGATAATTTTTTGTTATTTGGAGATAGTTTCGATGAGTACCTCAATAATATTGAAAAGATAATTCTGCAATGTAAAGAAACAGATTTTGTTTTTAATTGACAAAAAATGACACTTCATGGTCCGAGAAGGAATCGTGTTGGAACAAAAAGTTTCAAGAGTGCAGGAATGGAGGTTGATCGTGCAAAAATTGAAGTAATAAAAACCTTACCACCTTCGGTTTCTGTGAAAGGAGTTAGAAGTTTCTTGGGTCATGCAAGATTTTATCGAAGGTTTATTAAAGATTTCTCCAAGATCACTAAGACGTTTTGTGCCTTACTTTAGAAGGATACTCCCTTAAATTTTAATGACACATGTCTTGAAGCATTTTTAACGATTAAAGAGAAACTCATCTCCACACCGATTGTCATACCTCCAGATTGGAACGCTCCGTTTGAATGTATGTGTGATGCAAGTGATCACGCAATGGGTTTTGTGTTTGGCCAAAGGAAAGAGAAGATTTTTCACACGACATACTATTAAACTAAGACCTTTAACGGTGCCCAATTGAATTATACAGTGAAGGAGAAAGAGTTATTAGTCGTAGTATATGCTTTTGATAAGTTTCGTTTCTATATGCTTGGAATGAAAACTATTGTATACACGGGTCATTCAGCAATTAAATATCTTATGGCGAAAAAGGATGCTAAGCCGCGTCTTATTAGATGGGTATTGTTGCTACAAGAATTTGACATAGATATTCGAGGCTGAAAGGGATGCGAGAATCAAGTAGCTGATCATTTATCCAGGCTCGAAGGATGTGATGTCAACAAAGAACCAGAAATGGTCAAAGAGGTATTCCCGAATGAACAACTTTTTACTATTAAAGATGTGTTTGTTCCTTGGTATGCATATATAGCTAAACTCATAGTAGTGGTGTATTCACTACGGATATCAATCCACAACAACGAAAGAGGTTAAGATATAGAGCCAGACACTTCTTATGGGATGAGCCCTACTTCTTCAAAGTTTGCAGTGACCAAGTTATTAGAAGATGCGTCCATGAGGGCGAAATGAGGAAAATCATTTCAAGATGCCATGGTTCACCATAAGGTGGCCACTTCAAAGGCGATAGAACCGCAACTAAAATTCTTCAATCCGGATTCTATTGGCCTACCTGGTGTTTTCTAAGGTGTGATAAAAATATGATAATAAATACGGATAAACGATGCAATAACACCCTAGACTAAACATGTTACTCACTGCAAGTATCACAGGTCGTAAGCAAGTTTTAATGATAAGTTAGATTCGTTCTCAAGGACTTAGTGTGTTATACGAATGGGTAAACAGAATAGAGTAGCAATTAATAGTTAAAGACAAAAAATAAATAAATATGATTGATGAGGAGTAATGATTAAAATAAATAAAATAAAAAAAATAAAAACAAGTACATAAAATATGAAAGAAATAAGATGGGAGAATATAGCTCAAGTTTTGCGAGTATGCACTAATCCTTCTATTTCTTCTACTAGTTAATAAGGGTAATAATAGCTCTTAGATAAGTAGTCAAGATTCTAAATTCCTCCCTACCCCCTTCCGGGTGGACTAAGGTGGCGACCTCACAATTATCAGGGGACTTAACTAAGGTGCTCCTATGCCACTAGGTTCTTAAATGAGACTGGTCTGCAAATAATGATCGGTGATTAAATCAAACCCTAATGACTATCTAGTTAGGCAAGCTCTTCCGGATCACTATCGCACACTAGACGTTTATGTGGTGTTTCAATAATTAGACACCCTTTTGGGTGACCATCTAACTACTATTAGCACAGCCCTAAATTGATCAGGTTTAAGACAGACAATAAATCAAAACACATAAAAGAAATATATGGTTAAGCAGCTAAAATCAATTTAAAATAGTTCTCCCAAAGAAACATAGATATAAGAAAATATAATTCATAGATTATACATTTATGCAAAACCCAAGCTATGGAAAATTAGTTCATACTAGAAAGAAATAAACTGAAAAAAGATACATATTGTCAACTTGCTTCTCTTGAATGGCTAAGGATTGGACTAAGTTTTAGAATTGAGCAAGGACATGTTTACAATAGTTAAAGAGTGTATTTATAGGAGTCTAGGAAGCCCTAATTCGGATTTCTTGGAGTAGAAGGCAAGCAATTTGACTCCTTTACCAAATCAAATTCATAGCCTAAAATATAGAAAAGGTTAGAAAATGTTGTTGTCTTGTTTTGGCCATATCTTCTTCAATATTGCTCTGATTGCTGCATTCTTTAAATCGAAACTGATAGTATCGGAAAGCTCTACACTTTTTCTTCGGACCATTCTTCCAAATTCTCCGTCGATTTTGAGTTATGATCACTTTAGTGGACGTGTCTGCTGAAATTCAGATTTACTTGGTAACTTTTATTTTCCTGTATTATCTTTTCCTTCCTTTATCTCCAATTTCCATCCTTATCTTCTTTCCTTAATCTCTTAAAATTGATTTGACATCTAATTAATTACCATATATCTTTAAATCTTTACAATTAACAAACAATTAAACAAAATATGCTTTAAAAATAATAAATTATCAAATCTAGACAAGAAATAGGAAAATATAAGAATGTGAATAATAATCGAGTATTGACTATCCTAATACACCTAAAATAATGTCTCCAACCTAGATTAATTCATCACAAATAGGGAGACATCAACACCCATAACTCAAAGTTGTATCGTCCCGATACAGTAAAGACAAGAACAAAGGGAAGTCTCTAAATACACACCTAGGTCAATTAAGCACATTGGGAAAGAAGATAGCAGAATATATAGAATAGAGTCAAAGCAACTACTCAGAAATTTTCATGTAATATATTTACAAAGTAAATTACATGTATACTCGTCATATCTACAATCAACACGGCTCAAATTCAAGATTAGATTAGCTTCGCGGTGTAAGCAGTATCCAAAGATCCACTTTATTACTCTCTATTGGCTCAATTACTTCTAGATTACATAGCAAAGAATCATAAGGTCTTTAAGGTTGTAATGTTGGCTTAGGAAGGTATGATAAGTATATTTTGATAATTTAGAGTGAGCTTTTGGCTCTCTCCTTACTAGCCATCAACGAATCTTCCTAGAGCCTGAGTTACTCTCATATGATTTTCTTGATGCATGAATTAGCATCCCCAATAACCCAATAAAAGCATAAAGATGTTTACATAAAAATTCCACTTTGCCAGTCCAAATATATATCTTCTTTTCATAGCAATTTTTTTTCTTTTTGTATAGCTATGAATCTCTTTTTGATGTTAAGATATCATGCTATTTAGTCTCATATTTTTTTTCTTTTCATGCTTTTCAGCTTTTTTCATTTACTCTTACACCGACAAAGAGTTACAATATAATAACTTGTGAATCATCATCAATATATCGATCAGAGCACAATTAATAAGCTCAAAAATTCGCAACCCAATAATAATTCCCATAATGGTGGACACACCATCCCAAACTCAAGCTCTAAAACAATTGTCAATGCATCGCGATTCGAGTGCGGGTCATATGGAAAAGTCCTAAAATATAAAGGGATGTGGCTTATAATGTGGCTAATAAAAAAGGTTTTAGAAAGACTAGAAGGGGATGAGAAGGATATAAAATAATAATTTGGACAACAAGCTAAAAGGAAACAAGAGACTTATGAAAAAACTGCCTTAATCACTTTCCAAACTATGCAATTTCGTCATTCTCCTACCTTTAGCATGTTCAATAAATGGGTTTATTAACTAGCTTGGATCTCACTGCCTACACGCCACTCTTGGCTCCCTGAGATCGAACACACTTTCTATCACATAGCTAACTAATCTTTTTTTTACTATCAATGTGTGTTTCCTGCAAATACTCAAAGCATACAAAATAAAATAGCTCATAAACATACTACTTACTATCATCAACTTACTGAGTTGATGCTTTCGAGCCATTAAACGCACTCTACATCTAAATCCCACGTATAAAATTTTTTAATTTATCCCAAAAAAACATAAAATCACATAAAAATGGAGATGAGAGACAACGAATCCCCTCACCCAAACTCAAAAATGAGGCGCGTCCCCACGACTCCAAAAAGACTCTTAAAAGAAATTAAATTAAGCAGATAAAGCATATACAGAAATGGTGAGGAAGAAGGAGAACATACTCTTGAGGCTATTGCCTTGCATTACCGACATCCATGATAGGATTTACTGGATGTTTCTTTAATTGCTCAAAGAGTGTCATGATGTGCACTTGATTAGCTTTCATTTGTGACACATCATTGGCCAAGAAAGTTTTAGCTACTACGACTTTATTCAATCGCTCCTATACCTTTTCTCACCAAATACGATCCTTTTCCTCTTTTGTAACCTGCGTAATTCCCGCTCCTCTCAAAGTTGTCTTGATCCAGGAGTTTTCAATATTGTTACTCATCTTATACTCTAGTTTCTCTTCTTCTCCCAGAATCACATTCGCTCTCTGAACAAGGCATGTGATCGTAGTAGGATATTTCACATTAAATAACAAAGTAGGAGAGATCGAAAATCGCATCACCTCCTCAAAGATCAACTGTGCCACATCCACTTCTTCTCCCCTTACAATACAATTCAAAAATATTGCGTTCTTATTAGGTACATCCTAATTTCTCGTGTTTCCAAAGACATTAAGTGAAAGAAAATTGTGCCAAACTCTTGTATCTGCTTGGAGATATTTTTAAGGCCAAGGTGCCTTCAATTCTCCCTTATGTGTTTGCACTTTCTCCTTGTCTAATACATGCTCAAATAGTAGATTCCAATATAAAGTATTGATATTTCCACCGCTTCTCTATACATACATGGTCTTACCAATTTCTTGAACAGGAAGTGGTTTCGAATCTCTTCAACTATAAAAGGAACCGACTTGCCTCTAACTTGAACACAACCTTTACTATCTCGGATAAAAAGGCCTAAATAGAATTTGGAAACTAACTCAACACATAAATTTGAACGTCTTACCATGAATGTAGACCAACCGAATCTTTCACCTATCTCCACGAATCTCTTGTACTCACCTTTACCAACTTCTTCTTCAAATACTCTCTCATAAGCAAAATGTAGTCCCTGTAGATGTTTCTTAGCTGAAGCTAACAAGGCCTTTGAAGCTTCCTCTTTTTCTTTGGGTGTAGGACTCTCGATCTGTAGAGGTTGTGGTGTCTTCTTTATAAAAGCTGGAACCTTTTTGCCCATTGAATTTACCACAGCTAGCTGTCCCCTCTTCTCATGACCTGTTATACCCTTTATGTTGGAACTTGAACTTTTCTCAATTGATTTCTTTTCATTAGAACCCAATACCTTACTTATCTTCATCTCCCTAATAGTGGATAATGTTTCCGTTCTTTAGTCATCTCAATTAACCTCCAACTTAAAGATTTAACCACTCTTGAAATTTGAAACTCTTGATAATAAGTTGTACAAGCTTTATTTGGGGTAAGAAAGGTGTTATGATGATAATTCTCTATATGGGTAGGATTGATTCTTGTTTGATTGGTATGGATCTAAGAAATTGTTGGGTGAAATTGGGAAATTTAGGCTTTTGATTCTTGGATTCAAAGCGTTTTAATATGATTTGGGTGGTTGAATCTTCTTTATAATGATGTCGGGAAAGGATTGGATGTGTTTTTATGGTGATTGGGTAGTGTTTTGATGTTTGGGGAAGGTTTGTTGAAGCTTTAATGGAGTTGGGAGAGGTTTGAAGAAGAAAGGAGGCTTAAAGGATTGAAAAATCCGGAATAAACTAACTTCTTCTTCTTCTAAACCTAAAAAAAGAAAATTCTCTCTTACCTGCGGCGGCTGCCGGCATACTGGTCCTGTCACCGGCTAGCCGGTCCCAGACCGTGTCGACACTCGCGCCCACTGTTTTTCCTAAGTGCTCTCAGCATTGAACCTGATTTCCTCTACCGTGCAACGGTTTTCCTCGCATCGGTATACAGACCCTGTGAGCGGCATCCGGTCAGCCAATTTTTTATTTTTCTCTGTCTCGGCAGTGAACCTGATTTTGGGAACCGTGTCACAGTTTTTTTGACCCACTGGCATACCGGTCATCTCACCGGCTAGCCGACGGGTGGGTCAAAATGTGGTCAAATTTTTTCTTTTTCTCCCTAACTCGATTTTCGTAGTACCTCAATATCAAAAACACTAATACCTTCCTCGAATATGCAATATCAACTAAAAACAACTAAACTAAACATAAATTAATGACATAAAAAACTTATAAATTGCGGGTTGTCTCCCGTACAACACTTTTATTTAACGTCTTTCAAAGTTAGACGCATTACCTCTATCAAGTTTTGCGAATATAGCCTCCCCAGCAACGAGCAAGGCTATAAAGGTCTACTAACCTACGTTTAATGCCCCTTTTAGGCCTTATCTCTATCAACTTAGCTGAAACAACCTCAGTGACTACGAATGGTCTCATCCACGAGTCTTTGTGGGCTCAACTTCATGGCCGACCCCAAACTCAATCTTTGGCTTCGTATCCACAGGTTTTGTGTGGATCACGTATGGGACTTTGTGATGTGAAAGACTGTGGATGATAGGAACAGTGGGATCTAACTTCCTTGGTTTCTTACCCCAAACATGGAATGTCTCGGATACGTTTTTAGCCTGAAGGGTAGTCGTCCCTTCCCAGAAGTTGATGATGCTCTGACTTGTGCCCAAGAAAGGCTGTACAACTATGATTGGAATCTGCTTATCCGCATCGAACTCAAGAATAACAAAGTCAGTGGGGATGGTGATATTACCTGTTCGAACGTGTACGTCTTCGACTGTACCCCATGACTTGGTAACAAAATTGTCAGCAAACTGTAACTTCATTGGAGCTTTCTTTGTTTTCTGGAGTCCAAGTCTATCGAACACAGACTTTGGCATAAGATTCACATCTGAACTCACATCACACATAGCTTCCATCTTGAGCATACCAGTGATTTTAATAGGAAGTTTAAAGCTTCCTGGATCTTTGAGCTTCAATGGAAACTCTTTATCAACTCTTTTCGAGACTCTCTAAGTACGAGTTACAGTCTCTTTCCTGGATTCTACACTCGCTTCTTTCTTTGAAATAACTTGCGTGAATACTTGTTACAGTGTAAGACCTTTCTTCACAATCTCAAACATCTAGGTGTTGATATTTTCTGGACTATACGCCTCTACAAATTTCTTAAGTTCAATGTCTACCTCCGATTTGTATCAGGAATATTTGGTGACATTGTTTGAACAACCGGTGGCGAATCCACCCGCTCTACTTCTTTCTTCTCTTGCACAACTGGTGCAACTTCATTTTTCATCTCTTTTGAGGCTTCTTCCTCTTTTTCTTTGGCTTTAGCAGCTTGGAACTCCATAACCGATCTAATCTCTTCTTGGATATCTCTCATAAGGTTTATAAAGTCAGATCTCTCAGACGAATTCTCATCTTCAGAACAGTCTGAGTCTTCGGGGCTAGACTTGGTTGGTTTTTTTTCAATTTCTAAAACTTCCACAACAATTTCTGTAGTATGTGCTAATTCCTTACTCACTTCAATCTCAAGGCATATAGCCTTACAAGCTTCGAACCCAGCATTGGCATCACCTCCTTTGATAGCTTCCAATTCCTTCGCTTCCATGATATTTGTTAGAACTTTATTCATATGTTCTACTTGCGTACCTAAAATCTGAACTGAAGCTTCTTGTTCTCTTAACTTCTCGTTTTGTGAATGCATATTAGTTGTCAAAGCAACTACTCAGAAAATTTCATGTAATATATTTACAAAGTAAATTACCTATAGACTCGTCAAATATACAATCAACACGGCTCGAATTGAAGATTAGATTAGCTTTGCAATGTAAGAAGGAGAGGTTCTTTACTCAGTTTAACAAAGAGGCTATAAATTGTTCATCGAACATTACTAGTACCCAAAGATCCACTTAAATACTCTCGATTGGCTCAATTACTTCTAGATTACATAGCAAAGAATCATAAGGTCTTTATGTTTGTAATGTTGGCTTAGGGAAGGTATGATAAGTATATTTGAATAATTTAGAGTGAGCTTTTGGCTCTCTCCTCACTAGCCATCAACGAATCTCCCTAGAGCCCGAGTTACTCTCATAAAACGTTCTCACTCAACACAATGATTTTCTTGATGCATGAATTAGCATCCTGGTGGGTCCTTGTGTGTTGTAAAATAAAATGCTAAAGTTGAGGACTCACAAACCACAAGTGTACGGTTCTCCAAGTAATAAACCGATAAATCATATTCGTTCGCAGGGACGGATTAGGTACATTTCAGGTGTGGATCAAATAGTGAGATAATTGCAAGTACAGAAAAGTAAATGATATAAAACTTTTTTTTGGATTTTTGTTTTAAAAACTAAGATGCAAAATAATTTAAAGACTAAATTAATTGAACTGAAATGAAAATAATGCATATAGAATCGTTGGACGCATGATGAGAAGTGGTACTTGAGTCTCACTAGGGTTTCACCTAAACCTTCTTAATTAGTGTTTTCTGTTAAGGGTTGAATCATTATAATTATGCTGGTCGGGATTCTAAAGTCTCTTAACCCCCGTCAAGGTGCACCTAAGAGCTCTCCTATGGTATTCTAAACTCCGTCAGGATGATTAAAACTACTTTCAGGTGGTTCACTTACTTACCGCATTGGCTATTGGTTAGTCAACTCTGTCAAGGTCATTGGCGAATACCAACGGCAATTACCTAGTTATGTATCTAAACCCCAGTCAAAGTGATCAATACGCCACTATATTGAATAGTCTAGATACTAAAATTACCCTTAGTTCATGACTCTAAAAATAATAATTCAAGCATAAAATAAAAATCCAACATAAAATAACGAATTTAATTTAAATTAAGAAATCCCAAATTAGAAAACATTAAATAATCAAGTTAGGGCTCTACCCAATTCGCGATTCTCAAGTACAAATAAATTTAGCAAATAATTGAAATAAAAACTAAGGAAATAAAATTAAAGGAAATCATGTTTTACAGAAAGAAAATACGAAGGAACCTAATTAGGGAATTGGGTTTGGTTGCGACTTGGAGAATATGATATTCTCCAGCTCTTAGCTTTCTTCTTTTCCTTGCTTCTGACTTTCTCTATGGCGCTTTTAACTTCTATGAATTGGGTTCTGTGTAAAATAAAATTCGAAAGGTCTATTTATAAGCTTAAATTCGGAATTGGGCTTTACTAAGTGAATTAGTGATATATTAAAAAGCCCAAGTCCAATCTTTAGTTACAAATCCCGTAACTGGTGTACACCCTTCACTAGAACGGTTGTAACTTTCTCAAATCAACTTCGAATTGACTCGTTTAACTTGATATATATTTGTAACTCGATAAGGAACAAATATTATTTGGGTTAATTATTTTGTAAGGCCTATGGCCAGTTGGGTTTCTTTTTTAAAGCCCAACCTGTAACTAGTAGTTACATGAGTAACTAAAGAAGCTGAAAATACCAAAACACCCCCCACTCCTTTATACCCATATAGAAAACAACAAAAACCAAAATCCTCCCCCTATTAAGAAGTTGGACAAACCCAGAAACCCCACTCTGAGTCTTCTCTTTCTCTCTCTCTCTCTCTCTCTCTCTCTCTCTCTCTCTCTCTCTCTCTCTCTCTCTCTCTCTCTCTCTCTCTCTCTCTCTCTCTCTCTCTCTCTCTCTCGTACAAACCCAAAAACCACCCCCTCACCACTGTACCCTTCCCACCCACCTTCTCTTTCTCACATCCATTAACCACCAACAACACCACCACCAACAGCTCTTGATTCGCTACCACCACCACCTGCTCCTCTCTCTCTCTCTCTCTCTCTCTCTGCCCCACCCCCAAACCATTCACTACCTGTACAGGAGAAGCGGCGCTGTCACCACCACAAACAGCTCCTGATTCGCGTGTTGCAGAAGAAGCATCACCACCGCGTGTTGCAGAGGAAGCACCACCACCGCCGAGATCGACTTTCATCCCCGATCTGCACAACCACCACGAGTCAGACGAGTCAAAACCGCCATCCCACCACCGCCGAGATCGACCTTCATCCCCATTTCTGTTCCCAGAACTGCGCCACCGTGCTCCAGATCTGCACCACCGCCGCATCAGGAACTGCGCCACCGTGTTCGAGAGATGATCCTACCGCCGTCTATCCTCTTTGCTGCTTACCATGGCTTCATCACCATCTTCCCCGATCTGAACAAAACCGCGCTGCGTCACACGGAAAACGTTGAGCGTTGTTGGGCCAGCTTCGCACCAGGACTACCCAAAGCACACCATGGGTACGGCCCGTTGAAGTCCAGTCACACAGTGGGCCAGCCCCATCAAGGCAAAGACGGGGTTACAAAGCACACCATGGTATGGCCCGTTGAAGTCCATTCACACTGTGGGCCAGCCCCATCAAGGCAAATGACGGGGTTACAAAGCGCACCATGGGTACGGCACTGTGGGCCAGCCCCATCAAGGCAAAAAACGGGGTTACAGAGACGTGAATTAGATTTTGTTTTGTTTGTTGTTTTTGCTCTTGCTTGTTCTTGTAAAAACTAAGAAACTGTTTTGTTTTGTTTGTGTGGTATTTTGATAATTTGTTTTGTTTGATCCAGATCATATTCTTGTTGAGAGTTCATAATATTTCTAATTTCTATATCATTTGAACACATTTTGTATATTGTTTATTTTACTTTTTGTTTTTGTTCATTAAGGGTATGGCCCCCTATTATCTTTGTTCATTATGGGTACGGCCCTCCCCCTGTTTTTGTTCGTTAGGGGGCCAGCCGTCCTTGTAGTTGTACTTTATAAAAAAAAACTACTAAAAAACATAGCGCCCTAGACTGGGTCGTGGGTACAGCCCGTTCAGTCCTCGTGGGTTTGTACCTCAGTCCTCCTGGGTCTGTACCTCATGCTGGACTGGATAGGGGTAAAATAGTAATAGCTCTTCCATAAAAAAGTAACTAAAGGCCTTAAAAAGAAGGTTTTTTTAGTTTGGACTTTAAATATAAAGATGCCAAAAGTGAGGCTCTAATAAGTATTTTCCTCATATTCTTTACAACTCAGAGGTTGAATCCACGTCTAAGTAGCTCGAAATCAGCAATTGCCATCATCCTTCCAGATTTGCAGCTTCAACTTGTCAACTTTTCGGGATATTTTTTCTCGCCTTTGACTTCTTTACACGATCTAAGACTTTAATTCTTGATTCCTTTCCTTGCTAGCATCATGGACCTACAAACTTTGCACTGAAACAACCCATTTAACGTGCAAAGCTTAATAAATGAAAAATATTAAAATCCAAGGAGAGAAAATGAAATATGACGAATTAACACTAAAAGTCTATCAAATTAGTCAAATGATCACCTAAAATGATGTCTCCTAAGGGCATATAATTAGAACAAAAGAGGAGACATCAAGACTCCAAACTCAAACCTTTGTCGTCCCGACAAAGTAAAATAAAAAACAATGGTCTAAGGTGAATGCATAAATGCAGAAACTAGTAAATTGGTGTCTCCTAGTGTGTTCTAAATAAACACACCTAAAAAAAGGCAAGACATGTACCGCAAGTGTACGGGTCGTCCAAGTAAAATCCGGTAAACGGGATTTCGATCTCAGGGACGGATTAGGTATGATTAAAGTGTTATGCAATAAATAAAAATAGTTGCTTGAATGAAAAGTAAAAGTAAAGAAATAGATTTTTATTTGATTTTTGTTTAAAGGACTAAAGTGCAAATAAAGTAATTATTAACTAAATTAAAACTAATGCAAGAAAATAAATATGAAGAGACGAAAAGATGAGAGAATAGTACTTGAGTCACGCTAGGTTTCACCAAAATAAACTTAATCAATGCTTCTTCTAAGGGACAAATTAGTAACTAGTAATAGTCGGGATTCTAGATTCTCCTAACCCGTCAGGGTGGACTTAGGAGCTATTCTCAGATGTTACAAACCACGCCAGGGCGATCATAATCCACCTTCGAATGTCAGGTTCTCTACCCAATTGGCTATAAGATTAACTAAGTCTGTTAGGATTAATAATTTGTATCTTACATTTATTACCTATGTTAGTAATTAAACCCCCCGTCAAGATGATCACTTCCCCACCAAAGTGAATAGCTTAATTACTCAAACTTATGTCTAATTGGACAAATTAAATATAGTGAAATTAACTTACGATAACAAACAATACTAAATTACTCAATTCGAATTAAATTATAAAAATCCCAAATCAGAAAACATCAATTAAATAAATTAAGGTTCAACCCATATAGCGATTCTCAAGCACTTAAGAAGTTTAGCTCATAACAGAAAATAAAACTAAAATAAATAAATTAAAGGACATAATGTTTTACAGAAAGAAAATAAATAAAACCTAATGAAGAGGTTGGGTTTGGCCTTGAATTGGAGAAGATGACTGCTCCAGCTCTTAGCTTTCTTCCTTCCTGCTTGCTCTGACTTGAATCCTTAAGCCTCTTTAATAATTATATGAAATGTGTTTAAAAGAGGAGGCTAAGGAGTGTATTTATAGGTGTAGAAAGACATAGGTCGAATTTACTTGGAGTAGAAGACAAGTCAAGAACTCTTTAATTCGTAACCCTAAAATCTAGGAAAGGTAAGATTTTGCTGCTGATTTGTTTAGGCCATATCTCCTTCAACACTTATCCGTTTAAGGTGTTCCAATATATGAAACCGCTTGTCTCGGAAATCTATATCCATTGGTGCAGACCAATCACCCAAATTCCTAGCCAATATTAAGTTATGGAATCGTCTTTGAAACGGGGCTGAAATTTCAGATTCATATGGCAGCCTTATCTTTTCCTTCTTTGCATATATCTTTCCTTAATCTTCTTATTTCCATGTAAATCTCTTTCCTTTACCTATTTGACTTGACTTGGTCTCTAATTAATTACCATATATCTTTTAAAGCTTCACATTAAATAAATAATTAAACCGCATATGCTTTAAAAAATAATAAATTAATAATCAAGACTAGAAATAGGAAAGGGCACCCTAAAATTAGAAACTTGACTCAAATACTGCCTAACACACTAAAAATAAGCTAAGACTCTAATTCTCACTTCTCCACCTTGCATTGAAATTTAAGAACATACTAACTTTGCACTAAAAATAATCAAATTAACGCACAAAAGCTTTAAAAATGCAAATAGTCTAATTCCAAGGGGAGAAAGTGCAATATGACGAAATATGCATGAAAGTCTAGCTAATAAGTCAATAATTCACCTAAAATGATGTCCCCAGAGGGCTAATATTTAGAACAAATAGGGAGACATCAAGACCCCCAACTCAAACCTTTGTCGTCCCGACAAAGTAAAATTTAAAACAAAGGCCTTTTTTAGGTGAACGCAGAAGGTAGAATCTAGAAAATATTCCCAAAGCACAACTTAAAACAAATCTCATATAGTCTACTCTAGGAATTAATATACACATACACATATCATGCAAAATCAAATACAAAACAATATCAATCCAAAATCAATTTCACAATGCTAGAAGGTTACGCTTATTACTTATCTCAAGATGGTGGCTATAGGGTGTTCCTCGATCTTTACTTGTTTTGAACGCTCCACTTAGCATACTCCCTATTAACTCGATGTGCATCTAGGAATCACGAGGTCTTTACGGTTTTAGCGTCGGCTTAAGGAAGGTATGGTATGTATATTTGGTAAATTTAAAGTGAGCTTTTGGCTCTCTCTCCTCACTTACCATCAACAAACTGTCCAAGAGCTTGAGTTTACACTCGAATATTTTCTCACTCAACCCATTTGACGTGCTAATTTAGCATCCCCAAATTAACCCAATAAGCACTAAAGATGATTCACATAAAATTCCACTTTGCCGGTCCGAATATATATTCTTTTCAAATCATTTATTCATTTTTTTTCTTTTTCTTTTTGTATAGCTATGACTCCCTTTTTGATGTTGAGATATCATGCTATTTTTCATAAGTTATGCCTTTTCATAACTTGATCTCGTAGCTTCTTTTTCATTCACTATTACCCCGACAAAGGGTTACAATATCATAAACCTGTGAATCATCCAAATATATAGAACGAGCACAATTGATAAGCTCAAAAATCCCAACCCAATGTAAATTCCCATAATAGTGGACCCACCACCCCAAACTCAAGCTCAAGGCAGAACGTTTGGATCGTGATTCAAGTGCGGGTCATATGGTCATGCCTAACAATCTAAATGGATATTGTCTTATGATGTGGCGACAAAAGAAAGGCTTAAAGGCTAAAAATTTGGCTAAGAAGGTTACAATTAATTCAGGGATAGAAGGCCAAAAAGATTTCAAAAGGCTAACAAAGAACTGCCTCTATCATTTTCCTATCTACACAGCGTGCCTCTAGTTCGTACCTAAGTGGGTTCTCTACTCATTCGGATCTCACGTTCTACAAACCACCCATTATCCTTAAGCACAAGTTTACTTCTTTTGAATTGTTCATTAATTTTTTCCTATCAATTACCTCATATTTGCATGCAATCAAATTGCGTTTTATACTAACTCCTAAAATCAACTATTTTCTTTCATAGATTCATGAAAAGCATGCTTTGATGGGGGAATTTAAAATACTCAACAGTCAAACGTGATGTCTCCTTATTTTGATAATAGAATCTATTTCTGAGACATCATTTTAGGCGTTGGTGTGGCCTAAGGTGTGATAAAAAGATGTATAAACTAAGTGCAAATAAACACCCTAAGCTAACACGGTACTACAAGTATTACAGGACGTATGCAAGTTTTAATGATAAGAAGATTCGTCCTCAGGGTCTGACGAAAGTTAGAGAGAACTTATGCAAATTATCAAGTGCAAATATTAAGATAGATAATAATACGCAAGTAGAAAGACGAGAAAGACAGATATTTATTTGGTTTTTAATAAGAAAACTAAACTACTAAATTAAAGACAGAAAATAAATAACAGAAAGGAAAGAAGATAGTATGAAAGATATAGCTTAGGTTTTACTAGTATGCACTAATCCTTCTAATTCTATCTATGAATCTAGTTAATAAGGGAGAATATTAGCTCTTGGTATACTTAGTCAGGATTCTAAATTCCCATACCTTAGACCTTGAGAGCGACTAAGGGGGCAACGGCACAACCAAGAAGTGATTTCAAATAGGGTTATCAAACGCCACTAAGGCCCTAAGCAAATACTGCAATCTTGGTGATATGGTGGTTAAAACAAACCCTAATGACTATCTAGTTAGAATCATGTTTTGTCAGAACTAATATCGACACTAGACGTTATGTGGTGGTTCAATAGTTAAACACCCTGTCAAGGAGACCATCTAACTACTATTAAGGTAATCCTATACTCGTGCACTAGCAAGGAAAACAATCATTAAATCAAAACACATAATCAAATATAAAGGTAAGTAGCTAATATCAAATTAAAACATATAATTCCCAAAGAAAATTAGATAGAAGAATTAGATTTCATAGATTATACATTATGCAAAAACTAAGCTAATAGAATTAATTCATACAAAGAAAAGAAGAGAAAAGAATTACAAAATAAGAGGTTGAAGGAGACATAGTTGTTGCACAGCTCCTTCCAGACTTCTTCTCTTGTGTTGCAGCTTCCTCTTGGCCTTAAGGTCTGGCCAAGGATGATTTTAGAGTGTTAAGAGGCTGTATTTATAGGGTATAGGAAGACCTAATTCGTTTTCTTGAAGGAGAAGGAAAGTAATAGACTCCTAGTCCAACTCAAATTCGTATGGAAATAAAGATAAACACTGCTGGACCGTTTTGAGCATATCTTCTTCGTTATTGGTCGGTTTGAGCTCCATAAGATACCAAAAGAATCGCAACAGAATTATCTTGACCCTAAAGAAGGAAATTACCAAAATCGGCCTATTTCTTAGGTAAAAACGCATATCTTTAGACGTGTATGCAGAATCCCAGATTTAGGCAGCTTTTTCTTTTCCATCTTTTTAGCTTTTGTTTCCTTATCTCCAATTACCATGCAAATCTCTTTCCATATCTTGTAGTCTTTGACTTGGACTCTAATTAATCTCCATAATTATCTTTAAAGCTTCACACTAAATAAACAATTAAACCCAATATGCTCTAAAAATAATAATTCTACAAATCAAGACTCAAAATAGGAAAGTGCACTAAATTAAGCTAAGATCGACCTATAAACTAATAAATAAGCCTAAAATGATGCCTCTGAATTATATTATATTATCACAAATGAGGAGACATCAGGCGTATTTATTAGTTTATAGGTCGATTTTAGCTTGATTTAGTACACTTTCCTATTTTGGGTCTTGAATTAATTAATTATTATTTTTGGAGCATATTGGGTTTAATTATTTATTTAGTGTGAAGCTTTAAAGATATATTGTAATTAATTAGAGTCCAAGTTGGTAAAGGGAACTAAAGGAAAGAAAAGCTAAAAATATGGAAAAGGAAAAGCTGTCTTAATTCTGAATTTCTGCACCTACGACCACAAATCAGCTTATATCTTAAAATCGGTGAGGAATTTGGAGAAACAGTCAAGAGCAAAGTTGAAGTTATTTCTGAGACGATGAATTTGGTATACTCATACGCATCAATCGGAGATATATTGAAGCTGTTAGGACCAAAAGAAAAACGGGGCTGATTGCATGTTTTTGGGCTACGAATTTGAGTTGGGCTTGGAGCCCATATTTACCTTTTCCTTCAAGAAAACGAATTAGGTCAACCTATACACTATAAATACAGCCTCTTAACACTCTTAAATCATCCTTGGTGAAACCTTAAACCAAGAGGAAGCTTACAACACAAGAAAAGAAGTCTGGAAGGAGCTGTTCATCATTATGTCTTCTTCTACATTTGAATTTGTAATTTCTTTCTTTTCTTGCATTAGTATGAACTAAATTTCTTTTAGCTTGAGTTTTTAGCATATATGTATGAACCCTAGTTTTGATTGACATCTATCTAAGTTGGGAATTCTATGTTTTAAATTGAATTATTGTTTTTATTCTCTGTTTATGTGTTTGGATTTATATTCTGTGTTCTTGTGGAGTGCACCCATATAGAATTACCATCTAGTAGTTAGATCACAATTGACAACGGTGTTTAATTACATGTTTAGCACATAACGTCTAGTATTCGGTTTAGATCTGACAAATCAACCTAACTAGATAATCACTATGGTTTAGTATATATTACTATTTACCAATTGCAGGAACAGTTTGCTTAGGACTCCTTATTGACATAGGTAAATCCTATTTAAAACTACCTAGCGCAATTGGAACCGATTATTGAAATACTACATAATTCACCCTTACATGTTTAGAACGGCAAAACTAGTGGGGATTACATGCTATTGACTCAAGCTATTGGTGGTCCTTTGTGTGTTCTAAAATAAATTCAAAAAGTAATTGAACCACAACCGCAAGTGTACGGTTGCCCCAAGTAGTAATAATGGTTCTAGGATCGTTCGCAGGGACGGTTTGGTTAACTACAATGCTTATCAGATAGTGATTGGTTGCCCTTATGAAAGCAAGTAAAAGATATAATGGTTGATTTGTTGTTGTATTAATTCTAAGTAATGAAAGACTATGAAGAAAATGCAAATAAATACTAAGACGCAAGTAAATGAAGGTGAAACGCAAATATGAGAAGGCAGTACTTGAGAGACGCAAGGGATCCTCCTAATTCTATTTCATAACATATGTCGTTTAAGGGTTAAATTGGTCAATTAACGTTGGTCGGGATTCTAAATTCCTTATACCCCCGTCAGGGTGGACTATAAGGCTATTCAAGAGTGTCACTAGTCACGTCAGGGTAAATATGATCCACTTTTGAATGATTAATTAATTTTACCACATTGGCCCTAAACTTAACTAAGCTCGTCAGAGTCAAATAGTTTCGATTTTAGATTGAGTAATTAAGTCTGTACCTAAACCCTCCGTCAGGATGATCCACACGCCACATATGTGGAATAGCCTAGATACTAACACTTGTTCTTAGTTCATGACTCTAAAAACAGTAAATAATCCTAAATTACAGAAAAATGTAAAAGACCCAATTTAATTTAATTTAATAAAAACTCAAATTCAGTCATATGAAATTCAGTAGAATAGGGATTCACCCATTATGCATTCTCAAGTACTATGAAGAAATTAGCTCATACTAATTGAAAACAAAACTAAATTAAAGAAATGGAATTCATATTGTTTTACAGAATTAAAAATAAGAAAGACCTAATTTCCAGAATTGGATTTGGCTGAGAATGGAGATATAGACTCTCTCCAGCTCTACATCTTTCTTCTTCTTCCTTCTGCTTTTTCTCTCTTGATGTTTTATTTTGTAAAAAGTGAATTATGTGAAAAATAGAAGTCAAGAGCTCATTTTATAAGCTCAAATTCGGACTTGGACCTAATCTTTTAATTAAATGAAATATTAAAGGCCCAAGTCCATTAACTTAGCCCAAAATCCCGTAACTGCTGCACCACTTCCACTAAAACAGCTATAGCTGATTCGTTATAACTCCGATTGACCTTAAATCAATTGCTAAATTTCTGTAACTCGATAAGGAACATATTCTCTTCAAATGTAAGCGTCTAAATCAACTCTTAAGTGCCTTGAAATCAGCAATCTTGGGCCTGTTTTCCAGATTTGCAACTCCAAAATATAATTCTTTCGGGATTTATCTTCAAGCTTTGACTCCATATCACGATCTTTGACTCTCTTCTCGGAATACTTTCCTAGCTAATATTCAAAACCTACAAACTTTTCACTAAAATACACAAGATTACGCGCAAAAGTTTAATAAATCAAAAATACTAGAAATAAAATAGGAATTCCGGATTATTGCATTTTTAACTCAAAAGTCTATCAAAATATTCAATTAAACATAAAAAATGATGTCTCCCAAGGGTCGAAAATAAGAACAATTAGAAAGACATCAAGACTCACAACTCAAACCTTTGTCGTCCCGACAAAGTAAAACAAAACAAAACTAAGGGGTAGAAGTAAACGTAAGAACAAATAGAAGCTAGCAAATACACCTAAAGAAATTCTTAAGATAAATCTCATAAAGCAAACTCTCTAAACTAATATACGCATACATCTATAATGAAAAATCAAACACAAATAATCTCAATCATAAAATTAAAGTCACAATGCTTGAAGATTACACTTGTACTCATCTCTGTATGATGGCTATAGGGTGTTCCTCAATCCTAAATCGCTTTGAACGCTCCACCTAGTATATTCCCTATCAACAGAATAATAAATTCACTATGCACTTAGGAATCACGAGGTCTTTATGGTTTGAATATTGGCTTAAGGACGGTGTGGATGTATATTTGATAAATTTGAAGTGAGCTTTTGGCTCTCTCCTCACCTACCATCAACAATGTCCTCGAGCTTGAGTTTACGTTCAAAAATGTTCTCACTCACCCATTTACGCAACAATTTAGCGTCCCATGTCTACCCATTACAAATAAGATGATTTCTCAGAAGATTCCACTTTGCCGGATGTTTTATTCATTCATATATTTCTTATTTCTTTTCTTTTCTCTTATTCTCTTTTTTTTGTACAGTTGCAAACCGGATTCCCGGTTTTGGCGAAACCGGGTTCCTGGTTCCTACTATATAGATTTTCGAAATTTTTTATTTTTTCTTTCTTTTTCATTTTTTTCTCATTCCCGGCAAAGGGTTACAAGTATACATCATCTGCAATTGTGCCACAATACAAATCACATCAATCCCTACCCAATAAATTCCCCATAAGTGGACCCACCACCCCAAACTCAAGCTCGAGACATGTCTCAGGATTGTGATTCAAGTGCGGGTCATATGGCCATGCCTAATAATCTAAGGGATAATGGCTTATATCGTGGCTACAAAGAAAAGGCTAAAGGCTCAAAGTGGGCTAAGACGGATAATAATTAATACAAGGGATAGAAAGCTAAAAAGGTCACAAATGGCTAACAAAGAACTGCCCCTATCATTTTCCTAAGTACATAGCTCGTCTTTAGTTCATATCTAGGTGGGTTCACTACTAATTAGGATTTTACGTTCTACACACCAAACATATTCCTTAAGTACAAGCTTACTTCATTTGCATTGTTCATTAATTTTTCCTATCAATTACCTATGTTTGCATGCAATTCTAAATGTGTTTTATAGCAATCCCTAAATTCCACTATTTACTATCATAGATTTACCAAAAGTACGCTTAAAGGGACATTTAAAATATTCTACAGTCAAACACAACTCCGAAAATTCTTTTATTGAAAGCAAATAAAACAAATAGCACATAAAAACTGGGATGAGGCAACGAACCCCACCCCGAACTCAAAACTGAGCCGTGTCCCCACGACTCGAAAAAGACTCAAAGCAATTAAACTATTCTACACTAAAAAGGAAGGATTAGAAAACGTATCTTAACCAGCGCGTGGCTGGTTACCGGTGTTGCGTACTGGACCTTTATCTCGCGTAATAGCATCATAAATCGCGTTTTGAAGTGTGTTTACGCCTAAGATAAAAGTTCGAAGAAGGTCCAATTCTCTTGTAACGTTTCCCAAAGTAGCAACCATCTTCTCTTGATTCTCTTCCAACACCCTAATTTTCGATTCCAACTCAGGAGCATTCTTCGCTTTCTTTGGTGGAGGAGCTCTAGGAGTCTTCGTAGCTCGTGTTGCTTCATCATGGATATTCTGAATTGTAGTCAATGCCATGCTTACTCCAACGGTCACACCGTCATCTTCTGTGTTCCTACGCGGAATCTGTGCGTCTAGGCACAACTTAGTAATAGTACAAGGAAACTTGAGATTCTGCTGTTTCATCGGAGCTCTCGCGAATTCCATGATGGTGTCATAAATAATCTTAGCAACATTCATCTGATTCTCCTCAATAATATACTTAATAAAAATTATATGCTCCTTCTTCAACTCGGAGGTGTGTTTAATTCCAAAGAAAGTAGGTATTATGAAACGAGACCAAACCTTCGCACTAGGTGTCAAATTACTGCTATAAAACTGTCCAGGATATCTTTCTCCTTCAGGAATTGGGCTAGCCCCATTAATAAGCACAGTACCCCAAAGGGATTCATAATCGAAAGAAGGGTCATTAAGGGTTTCTTTGAACGGACATAATCCAGTAAAGTTGGGTAATTTCAAAGATTTCCGAATAAGTTCAATAGAGAAAGGAACTACCTTTTTGCGAATTTCAATTGCCTCACGGGAAAGGGCTAAACCTTCATAAAATTCTCGCACAAAAGTAGGAATAAACTCGAGCTTCCTTTCTCTTAATTCTCTCCAACCAAACTTGTCACAAACAACAGCATATCCTCTATGAGCACTACTCATAATATTCTTAGGAAAGTCCATCTCTTCACCAAACTTCAAAAATTCAATTCTTTCACGAACCTGTTCATTCCATGAAGTATAAACCCTCTTAGGATTTTGGGCCCACATCTTTCTTCGCGGGGGTTTCTGTTGAACTGGTATTCTGGAACTTCTTGTTCAGTTTCATCCTCAAGGTCTTTCTCAATCTCATCTTCATGTTCATCCTCAGTTTCTGGTTCATCAATTAATCTTCTCCTCTTACCTGTGATTTCTTTCTTCTCGGGAGCAAGCTTAACCTCTTCAGTATTTCGTTTAGGACGCAAATCAGGAATCTCAATATCTTGTTCTTGAGTACCACCAATGGTGGTCTTCTTTCTAGGAGCAGTTCTTCGGAAATCACCGGTTCTATTAGTCATCTCTTTCCACCCCAAACTCAAAACTTCAAATAGTGAGAAACTAGAGAAAAGTTTAGAACTTTGATGTTTTGAGGCTTAGGAATTGAAGAACAAGGTGGAATATGATATGGGTATTGTTTAATTTGTGTGGGGGAAAGAAGAATTGGGAGTAATTAAAGGATTGGGTGAAGAACAATCTTGGTGAAAAACGAAGGATTTGATGTTATTTTGGAGAAGAGGTGAGTTGATTTTGTGATGAAAGAGGGTAGGATTTGATGATATATAGGTGTTAATGATGATTTTCGGAGGTGGGTAGTGTGTGGGAGCGTTGTTGGAAAAAACTTGCAGAAGAGGCTAAGAAAACTAGGTTAAGGAGGCAAAAACCGCCTCTCACAGTTGAAAACCGGGTTCCCGGTTTCGAAAATCCGGGTACCCGGTTTCGCGTCGCTGTGTCGGCGCGAAAACAATTACCTAATTGATTTTTTTTTACCTCAACGCAAATAATGGTTGGACCCTAAAACGATGGGTCAGAGAGCACCCCTTCGAAACCGGGTTCCCAGTTAGTGCGAATCCGGGTATCCGGTCTGCAATGCTGATTGGATGGACACGCGGGATGGTGACGCAGCAAACGGCGGGACCCAGGACGCTAGGTCAGAAAGGTCGAACATTACAGCACCAAAACCGGGTTCCCAGTTTTGTGAAATCCGGGTACCCGGTTTCCGTCGATATCGCGAGTGAACACGCAGCAAAAGGCTGCCTTCCAAGACGCTGGGTCAGAAACTCCAAAAATCACAGCTCACGAAACCGGGTTCCCGGTTTTGAGAAATCTGGGTACCCGGTTCGTGACGTTGTGTCGTGAACCAAGACGCCAGGTGTTGCGTGTGTGAGGTTGGTACCAGCTCCAAAACCGGGTTCCCGGTTTTTGCGAAACCGGGTACCCGGTTTCTCCTGGACAACCAACCTATTTTTCTTCTATTTTCGCCCTTTCGACCCCAAACTCATGACCTTTTTACCCCTGAAATCATCAAAAACAACTACCCTTCCTCATTTCTTAATAATAAACACTAAAATTATGAAAATCAAACTATTTTACATTGCGAAAATTAATAACTCAAACTAATATACAAGGAATTGGCTTTTGTTTAACGTCGTTAAGCTCGACGGGTTACCTCACGCTTCTAAGGAGTCTCGAGGAGATACATGACCTCCCGGGGATGTGGATCTTCCAAGCGGTTGGTATCTTCACCTCCATGGTATATCTTTAATCTATGACCGTTCACCATGAAGGTACGGTTCTCTAGTGGATGTTCTATTTCTATCGCCCCATGAGGTGTAACTTTGGTCACAATGTATGGACCCGACCACTTAGACCTTAACTTACCCGGATAATTGCTGAACTTTGAATTATACTTAATACTTTTTGTCCGACTTCAAAGATCTTCACACGAATCCGATTGTCATGCTATTTCTTCGTGTTTTCTTTGTAAAGTTTAGCATTTTCATAGGCATTCAATCGGAATTCGTCAAGTTCGTTAAGCTTCATCATACGATTCTCTCCGGCTAAGGTAGGATCTAAGTTCAATTGTGCAATCTCCCAATAGGCATCCATTTCAAGCTCAAGAGGTAAGTGACAAGCCTTATCATACACCATACGATACGGAGATGCACCAACTGGAGTCTTAAATGCAGTACGATAGGCCCACAACGCATCATCTAACTTCGTTGACCAATCTCCTCTCCTCTCCTTAGCAGTCTCGTCTCTATCAAGCTTTTCTTATAGGACCAAAGGTCTTCTCTAGGATTGATTTTACTTCACGATTCAATACTTCAGCTTGACCATTGGATTGTGGATGATATGCAGTAGATACACGGTGTCTTACTCCATACTTCTTTAGAACAGCCTTCAAATACTTATTAACGAAATGAGATCCTCCAACGCTAATAATCACTCTTGGTGTACCATGTCTAGTGAAAATATATGATCTCAAGAACTTAATCACCACTCGTGAATCATTTGTTGGTAGAGCCACAGCTTCTACCCATTTGGACACGTAATCAACAGCTAATAAGATGTAGAGGTTACCATTTGAAGGAACGAAGGGACCCATAAAGTCTATACCCCAAACATCGAATATTTCAACTTCTAACACATTATTACGTGCATCTCATCCCTCTTGGATATGTTTCCGGTAAACTGGCATCTCGCACATTTCTTAACATATTCATGACAATATTTCACAAGAGTAGGCCAGTAAAAACCTGATTGGAATACCTTAGCAGCAGTTCTATCTCCCTTGAAATGTCCTCCGTATAGAGAATCATGACATCCAGCTATAATGGCTTCTGTCTCCTCCTTGGCTACACATCTTCTTATACTTGGTCAGCACACACTTTGTAGAGGAAGGGATCCTCCCAAAAGAATTGTCTAGCACGATGAGCTAACCTCTTTCTTTCTTGATAAGTGGACCCTTCAGGAAGAGAACCACTCACCACTAAATTCGCTATATCTGCATACCAAAGAGCTTCATAATCATGAACCACAAACAAATTCTCGTCAGGAAACTCTTCTCTAACTACTTCAGTACCACTATTCATCTCAGAACCTTCAAGACGCGATAGATGATCTGCAACCTGATTCTCACAACCCTTTCTGTCTTTAATCTCTAAATCGAACTCTTGAAGCAATAAAACCCATCTGATTAACCGTGGTTTAGCATCCTTCTTTTCCATAAGATATCTAACTGCTGAGTGATCTGTATAAACAATAAATTTCGCTCCAAGAAGATAAGAGCGAAACTTTTCAAATGAATACACAACTGCTAGTAATTCTTTCTCTGTAACTGTATAATTAGCTTGAGCACCATTAAAAGTTTTACTAGCATAATATATCGAATGAAATATCTTATCCTTTCTCTGTCCCAATACAGCTCCCATACACAAATCACTCGCATCACACATAACTTCAAACGGTAAACTCCAATCTGGAGGTAATACTATAGGAGCGGAAATAAGTTTTTCTTTGATTTCTTGAAAGGCCGCTAAACAAGCTTCATCAAAAAGGAATTTGCAATCCTTTTCTAGTAAGTTGCATAACGATTTAGCAATCTTACAAAAGTCTTTAATGAAACGCCTATAAAAGCCAGCATGGCCCAGAAAACTTCTTATCCCTGTATCGGAAACAGGAGGGGGAAGAGTTTTAATTACCTCTATCTTCGCTCTATCGACCTCTAATCCAGCACTCGAAACCTTGTGACCCAGAACTATACCTTCGCGAACCATGAAATGACACTTCTCCCAGTTTAAGACCAAATTTGTTTCCTTGCATCTGATTAACACTTTCTCCAAGTTCTCTAAACATCTATTGAAATCATCATTTTACACGGAGAAATCGTCCATAAAAACTTCAAGAAAATTATCGATCATATCCCAAAAGATGGCCGTCGTACATCTTTGAAAGGTAGCAGGTGCATTACACAACCCAAATAGCATTCTGCGATATGCAAAAGTACCAAAGGGGCATGTAAATGTTGTTTTATGTTGATCTTCTGGAGCCACGTAAATATGATTAAACCCGGAATAACCATCTAAGAAACAGTAGCATTCTCTTCCAGCCAATTTATCTAACATTTTATCAATGAAGGGTAGAGGGAAGTGATCTTTTCTGGTGGCCTTGTTCAATTTTCTGTAATCCATACAAACACTCCAACCAACTACCGTTCTTGAAGGAATAGCTTCATTTTTATCATTAAGAATTGTTGTCATTCCTCCTTTCTTCGGTACACACAGAACTGGGCTCACCCATTCACTACTTGAGATGGGATAAATAATCCCCGCGTCTAAAGGCTTGATGACTTCCTTCTTCACTACATCCTTCATAGCGGGCATTAATCTCCTTTGACCTTCAACTGAGAGTGTGTTATCATCTTCAAGTATGATTTTATGTTGACAATAGGAGGGACTAATTCCTTTCATGTCAGCAATTGTCCAACCTATTGCCTCTTTGTTGGCTCTTAACACACGCAACAGTTTATCTTCTTGAGGACCTGTTAAATTTGCTGAAACAATAATAGGTAGAGTTTCATTAGTACCTAAATACGCATACCTCAAGTGTGCTGGTAATGCCATTTCTTCCAATTCCGGAGGAGATTCAGTTGAAGGCTTCTTTTTAGGAATAATCTCCCCCGGTTCTCTCACAGGTTCATAGGCAAGACGCCTATACTTCGGATTCTCAGAATTTAGAGCTGCCACTGTCTCGCCAAGCTCTTCCATCATCTCAGGTAAGTCTAATGTCAAAGCGGCCTACAAGATATCATCATAATTAAAACAATCAAATACCTCTTGCGATGCCTGCTCAACTACATCCATTCGGAAGCAATCTTCTTGAGAATCTGGAAACTTCATAGCTCGGAACACATTAAATTTGACCTCCTCGTCTTGGATTCTCATCGTCAATTCGTCGTTTTCTACATCAATCAATGTACGCCCCGTGGCTAGGAATGGTCTTCCCAAAATAATGGGGACATTCCTATCCGCGTCGTATTCAAGTATAACGAAATCGACGGGAAATACTAACGTACTTGCCTTAACAAGGACATCTTCAATTCGGCCTTCTGGATGTGCAAGAGATCTGTCCGCCATTTGCAAGACCATAGAAGTAGGTCTTGCTTCTCCAATTTTCAGCTTATCAAAGATCGATTTGGGCATCAGATTGATGCTCGCACCCAAATCGCATAGTGCTTTACCTTTCCATTCTTCTCCAATTGATATCGGAATTGTAAAACTCCCAGGATCAACTAACTTTGGAGGTAATTTACTTTGACAAATAACACTACATTCTTCAGGAAGACCAATCATCTCATTATCACAGTATGGTCTTTTGTTAGTGAGGGCTCTCTTCAAAAATTTCGTGTACTTGGGAATATCTCGGATAGCTTCCAACAACGGAATGTTAATACTGAGGCCTCTCACTCTATTAAAGAACTTCTAAAAATCGGCCAAATCACCCTTTTTCTGAACTCGAGATGGAAACGGTGGAGGAGGGCGATTACTCATAACATCATCTTTTTTCTTTGGAATCTCACTCGGCCTCTCTATTTCTTCAACTTCAATATCCTTCTCTTTCTCATCCACATCCTTTTCTTTTCTTGGAACTTCTTTCTCTTTCATAACAGAAAAAGGAGGTGGAGGGAGGATCTTACCACTTCTGAGAGCAACAGCTTTGCAATTTTCATGTTGTCTCGGATTTTCCGTGTCACTAGGGAGTTGCCCTGGTTGACGTTGATTAAGATGTTTTGCGCATTGATCCATTTGGTTCTGTAGTAGTTTGATACTTGCGTCAGACGCTTGTTGATTTTGCATAGCTTGCGTCTGGAGAGCAATTAAGCTTTCAACGGTTTTCTGAAGGGTAACCACACCTTCTTGTGGATGGGCAGGTAAGGCTTTTTGGTTCATGGTTTCATTGTAAGTATCTTGAGGGGCTTGCCTTTGCACATAGTTTTCTTGATTCTGTCCTCCTTGATAATTGTTGTGTGGTCTTGGATTGAAGTTGTTACCTTGGGGACGCGGCTGATACGCATAGGTAGGATTGGCTGCCCCATTAGGATTTGAGTATTGAAACCCAGGATGGTTTCTGTTAGGTTGATACCCATTACCACTTGAATTAAAGTTTCCTCTATCGGAGACAAACATCACAGGCTCTTGGTTATTCAGACAACTCTCCTCATCATGATCATTCATACCACAATACGAACACATATAAACTTCTTGTGCAGCTTGCACAGCTACCTTCTTACCCAAAAATCCTTCTTTTACAGCTAAAGTGAGCTGTTTTAATTGTTGCTCTATGGTGGTTTGAATCTTGTTCTCGAGGGTAGCGAATTTTTCTTCGATATTAACTTTATTCACTCCTCTAACTGGGGTTCTTACTGAATTCCATCCAACTTCATTCTTTACCGTTCTCTCTAGGATGAGTTTCGCATGAGTAGGTTGAACTTGTAAAAAGCCAGCACCACATAGCAAATCTAAGTATTTCCTTGAAGTCCCATCAAGACCTTTGTAGAAATTTTTTAGTTGTTGTTGTTCTGAAAGGTCATGATCGGGAACTCTTCGTAAGCACATTTGAAATCTTGTCCAGCTTTTACCCAAAGTTTCATCAAACTCTTGACGAAATTGAGTTAATTCAAGTTGATCATCTAACCGCATATTACTTGGGTAATACCTGTCAAAGAAAGTAGTTTCTAGTTGTTCCCAATTTGTTATCTTCGTAGGCTCTTATGTATCGTGCCATTCACTCGCTCCATCAATAACGAAAAATCGAAACGCAGCAAAATACATTTGTTCCTTTGAAACACCTTGTGTGATGTAAGAATCACATATCTGCTTGAATTTCCATACTGCTCGAAGGGGATCTTCTCCAGCTTTACCACGAAAGTTTCCAAAACTTTGGAATTGAGCTAACATACCCGAATCTGGACGAAACCTCGGAACATCTATGTCTAGAGCACCTACCCCTAGAGCAGGAGCACGGAATGGAACTTCTTCTGGACCGTTAACAAACCAGGGATCTTGATTATTCGCCATTTCTCTTTCCTCTTTCTCTTGTTCTCTTCTTTTCTTATTTGCAAGTCTGATTAACGAATCCGGGTTATCAAGGATTTAAACTGGTGGTTCAAATCTAAGTCTTCTTCGCATACACCAAACCTAAATAAATCTGAAAGAGAAGAACAAACAAAAAGCGTAAAACTGATAAAAATAAAAATAATGCAACTATCACTAAAGGATAAACACCGTGGTCACACGCTACCGTCCCCGGCAGCGGCGCCAAAAACTTGGTGGTCCTTTATGTGTTCTAAAATAAATGCAAAAAGTAATTGAACCACAACCGCAAGTGTACGGTTGCCCCAAGTAGTAATAATGATTCTAGGATCGTTCGCAGGGACGGTTTGGTTAACTACAATGCTTATCAAATAATGATTGGTTGCACTTATGAAAGCAAGTAAAAGATATAATGATTGATGTGTTGTTGTATTAATTTAAAGTAATGAAAGACTATGAAGAAAATGCAAATAAATACTAAGACGCAAGTAAATGAAGGTGAAACGCAAATATGAGAAGTCAGTACTTGAGAGACGCAAGGGATCCTCCTAATTCTATTTCATAACATATGCCGTTTAAGGGTTAAATTGGTCAATTAACATTGGTCGGGATTCTAAATTCCTTATACCCCGTTCAGGGTGGACTATAAGGCTATTCTAGAGTGTCACTAGTCCCGTCAGGGTAAATATGATCCACTTTTGAATGATTAAGTAATTTTACCACATTGGCCCTAAAATTAACTAAGCTCGTCAGAGTCAAATAGTTTCGATTTTAGATTGAGTAATTAAGTCCGTACATAAACCCTCCGTCAGGATGATCCACATGCCACATATGTGGAATAGCCTAGATACTAACACATGTTCTTAGTTCATGACTCCAAAACCAGTAAATAATCTTAAATTACAGAAAAATATAAAAGACCCAATTTAATTTAATTTATTAAAAACCCAAATTCAGTCATATGAAATTCAATAGAATAGGGATTCACCCATTATGCATTCTCAAGTACTATGAAGAAATTAGCTCATACTAATTGAAAACAAAACTAAATTAAAAGAAATGGAATTCATATTGTTTTACAGAATTAAAAATAAGAAAGACCTAATTTCCGGAATTGGATTTGGCTGAGAATGGAGATATAGACTCTCTCCAACTCTACAGCTTTCTTCTTCTTCCTTCTGCTTCTTCTCCAGCTTTACCACGAAAGTTTCCAAAACTTTGGAATTGAGCTAACATACCCGAATCTGGACGAAACCTCGGAACATCTATGTCTAGAGCACCTACCCCTAGAGCAGGAGCACGGAATGGAACTTCTTCTGGACCGTTAACAAACCAGGGATCTTGATTATTTGCCATTTCTCTTTCCTCTTTCTCTTGTTCTCTTCTTTTCTTATTTGCAAGTCTGATTAACGAATCCGGGTTATCAAGGATTTAAACTGGTGGTTCAAATCTAAGCCTTCTTCGCATACACCAAACCTAAATAAATCTGAAAGAGAAGAACAAATAAAAAGCGTAAAACTGATAAAAATAAAAATAATGCAACTATCACTAAAGGATAAACACCGTGGTCACACGCTACCGTCCCCAGCAGCGACGCCAAAAACTTGGTGGTCCTTTATGTGTTCTAAAATAAATGCAAAAAGTAATTGAACCACAACCGCATACGATCTGTATTTACGTATTTACTAAAACTTGCATACGATCTGTATACTTGCAGAACCGTGCTTAGTCTAGGGTGATTAGTTGTTCTTTATTTATTTCATATTTTATCACACCCTAGGCCGTACCAAAACGCAACCCTAAAAAAATTTCTTTCTGAAAAGCATGTAAAACACAAAAAATTGGGATGAGGCAACGAACCCCACCCAAAACTCAAAAGTGAGTCGTTCCCCCACGACTCGAAAAAGACTCAATAAAGCAATAAAAATAAAAACTAAACTACCTAGTGCCTACCATCAGTTAAGAAGAAGAATTAGAACGGGGTACCTGGCCATAAAGATCCATCATGTCCTCCTCCGAAAAAGAAGGATAATTATCAATATCCATGTTCGTAGTTACCTCTTTCAATGTTGAATTCATCTTGGCAATTCCCTCCCAAAGATTTATGTTTTGTTTTCTTAGATGATCGATTTGTTGTTGAAATTTGATAGCCCATGGGGGTGTGCAAGAATTATTCTGAGAAGAAGAAGAAGAACCTTGATCTTGGATTGGTGTCTTTTCTTTAGGCGTAGATGATAACCTCATCCTAGCTGTTAATTTCTTGTGTAGTGGTTGTGCATGTGCCTCTTCTTGTTGTTTCTCTTCAATAGGATCATCAATATTGATGGCCTTTTCAATTGTAGAACCAGGAAAAATTTTGTTCTTCCCTAGGCTATGACACTTCCTCTTATAATCCATAGCATCTATTCTGTTTGACATGTTTGATTTGACCCCAAACTCAAGTTACGCCAAGGATAGAATAAAGTTAAGAAAGATTGGTGTAGCTTGACTTTCTTGCTTGGATTTGATGAAGAAAGAAGGGTTCTTGATGAATCTTAGAAGAACTCTTGATAGCTTGATGATCTTGAAGGTGTTTAATGGTGTTTTTTGATGAATTTGATGAATAAATTGTGTTTATGGAAGATGGAGGAGAGAATTATTGATGTTATTGTGTTTGTTGTAGAAGTTTAATCAAGCTTCAAGGTCTATTTATAAGGTTGGGAGCTGGAAAATTCGTATGGGAGAGGCTAGGGTTTACACTTGATAAGGTAAGAAGTGTATAAGGCAATAACTCTTCCAAACCGACATGCGAGCCGGCATACAGGGGCTGATGGCCGGCATACCGGTGCTGGACGTGTGTCTTTCTCTACTTCTCGGCCTTGTACCCAAGACGCTACCCGTGGCCACATGTTTTTGTTCTGCCGGCATGCCGGTGCTGCTTTTTGTCCAGGGGTGAACTCCGTCAAAATACCTGAGGCGAGCTACCAGAGGGCACGAGTTTTTCATATGGCAGGCATACCGGGATTCTGACCGGCATACCAGTGCGACTCGTGTGATTTTTTCTACCTCTCGGCAAACAACCCGAGCCTTGGACCCGTGGGCACGTGTTTCTACTCCACCGGCATATACCGGAAATCTCGCCGGCATACCGGTCAGAGCAGCAGATTTTTTTTTTCTTTTTCGATCCTTAGAACCCCAAACTCAATTCCTGCAAAATTTCGCACATTACCTTTCTCATTTCTTTTTAAAAGTAGACACTAAAACTCGACACTAGCTTAGAATTATACACTAGGAATGGAAAAACATAAAGCAATAAACTAATATACAATGAACTGGCTTTTGTTTAACGTCGTTAAGCTCAACGGGTTACCTCTCGCGTTTATGCAGCTTCAAGGAGGTACATGACCTCCCCAGATGTGGATCTACCATGCGATTAGTATCCTCGCCTCCATGATAAACTTTCAATCGATGGTTAATCACCATGAAGGTGCGGTTCTCGATTCGATGTTCAATCTTTATCGCTCCATGAGGCGTAACTTTGGTCACAACATAAGGACAAGACCACTTCGATCTCAACTTCCCCGGATAATTACTGAACTTGGAGTTGTATTTCAGGACCTTCTGTCCCACTTCAAACTTTTTCACACAGATACGGTTATCATGCCACCTCTTAGTATTATCCTTATAGATTTAGCATTCTCATAGGCATGTAACTGAAACTCATCAAGTTCATTCAATTTCATCATACGATTCTCACCGGCCAAAGTAGGATCTAAGTTCAACGGCGCTATTGCTCAATATGCACCCAATTCAAGTTTAAGAGGTAAGTGACAAGCCTTACCATAAACCATACGATACGAAGATGCACCAACATGAGTTTTGTACGTAGTGCGATAGGCCCATAAAGCATCATCTAACTTCATTGACCAATCTTTTCTTGTAGGACCAACAGTCTTCTCTAGGATAGATTTTACCTCTCGGTTTGAAACTTCTGCTTGACTGTTTCCTTGTGGATGATACGCGGTAGAAACACGATGTCTTATCCCATTCTTCTCTAGCACTGTCTTCAGATATTTGTTCACGAAGTGTGAACCTCCATCACTGATAATAACTCTGGGTGTACCATGTCTAGTGAAAATATGAGACTTCAAGAATTTAATCACTACTCGCGAATCATTGGTTGGTAGAGCTACAACCTCTACACATTTAGACACGTAATCAACAGCTAATAGGATGTATAGATTTCCGTTGGATGGTACAAAAGGACCCATGAAATCAATACCCCAAACATCAAATATTTTAACTTCAAGAATGTTGTTACGCGGCATATCATCCCTCTTGGATATATTACCAGTAAACTGGCATTGATGGCACTTCTTAACATACTCATGACAATCCTTATGCAATGTAGGCCAATAAAAACCGGATTGTAATACCTTAGCAGCTGTGCGGTCGTCCTTGAAGTGTCCTCCATAAGGTGAATCGTGACAACCCGCAACCACTGATTGAACGTCTTTCTCAGGTATACATCTCCTCAACATCTGATCACTACACACTTTGTGGAGGAAAGGATCATCCCAAAAGAACTGTTTAGCACGGCTCATCAATCTCTTCTTGTCTTGTGAAGTGGCTCCTTTGGGAAAGTTACCACTTACAATAAGATTTGCAATACCAGCATACCACGGAGCAACATCGTAAACCGAAAATAGGCCTTCATCGGGGAATGTTTCATTAACTAGCTCAGGACTACTATTCGACTCCAAACCTTCAAGACGTGACAGATGATCAGCAACTTGATTTTCACACCCTTTCTATCTTGAATCTCCAAATCAAACTCTTGTAGCAACAAGACCCATCTAATCATTCGTGGCTTCGCATCTTTCTTCTACATAAGGTACTTAATAGCGGAATGATCGGTGAATACAACAATTTTCGCCCCAAGGAGATAGGAACGAAATTTGTCAAAGGCATAAACAACAGCTAAAAGCTCCTTTTCAGTTACCGTGTAATTAATCTGAGCACTGGTGAAGGTCTTGCTTTCATAATAAATCGAGTGGAACACTTTATCTTTTCTCTGACCCAACACCGCACCCATAGCAGAATCACTAGCATCACACATAACTTCAAAGGGAATTTTCCAATCATGTGGCAGCACAATCGGCGTAGTAACAAGTTTCTCTTTGAGCTCTTGGAATGCCTTCATGCAAGCTTCATCAAAAAGGAATTTGGTGTCCTTTTCGAGTAAGTTGCACAAAGGTTTTGAAATTTTTATGAAGTCCTTGATAAAACGACGATAAAACCCAGCATGGCCTAGAAAACTCCTTACCCCTTTTACAGAAACAGGAGGGGGAGAGCTTTGATAACTTAAATCTTTGCACGATCAACTTCTAACCCAGCACTTGATACCTTGTGTCCCAACACTATACCTTCGCTAACCATAAAGTGACACTTCTCCCAATTCAAGACCAAATCGGTTTCCTTACATCTAATCAATACTTTTTCTAGATTTTGCAAACAATCATCAAAGTTATCTCCAAAAACAGAAAATTCATCCATGAATACCTCAAGAAATCGATCAATCATATCTCCAAAGATTGCCATCATGCAATGTTGGAAAGTAGCAGGTGCATTACATAGTCCAAATGGCATCCTTCGGTATGCGAAAGTACCAAAAGGACATGTGAATGTAGTTTTATGTTGGTCATCAGGATCTACGCAAATTTGGTTGTAACCGGAATACCCATCTAAGAAACAATAATACTCTCTACCGGCTAACTTGTCCAACATCTGATCAATGAAAGGGAGTGGAAAATGGTCTTTCCTAGTAGCCTGGTTCAACTTTCGATAATCCATACAAACTCTCCAACCAACAACGGTCCTCGAGGGTATGGCTTCATTCTTGTCATTCATGATGGTAGTCATACCACCTTTCTTCGATACGCATTGAACTGGACTCACCCAATCGCTACTAGCTATGGGGTAAATGATCCCCGCATCTAGTAGCTTGATCACTTCTTTCTTTACCACTTCCTTCATCGCATGCATCAATCTTCTCTGTCCTTCAATTGAACGTGTACTATTGTCTTCTAGAATGATCTTGTGTTGGCAATAGGAAGGGCTAATACCTTTGATGTCAGCAATAGTCCAACCTATCGCCTCTTTATTGGCTCTTAGTACACGCAACAGTTTGTCTTCTTGAGGACCTGTTAAAGTAGCTGACACAATAACAGGTAGAGTATCATTAGCACCTAAATATGCATACCTCAAGTGTGATGGGAGTGGTTTATCTTCTAGCTTCGGGGGAGATTCAATAGATGGTTTCTTTGGAGGCTCAATCCCCCCTGCATCACGTAATGGTTCATAGGCTAGATGCCTATACTTTGGGTTCTCAGAATTAAGAGATGCCACTGTTTCGGCAAGCTCTTCCATCATCTCCGGTATATCTAATGTTAACGCAGCCTGCAAGATGTCATCATAATTAAAGCAATCAAATACTATATCCATTCAGAAACAATCTCCGGGAACGTATGGAAATTTCATGGCTCGAAATACATTCAATTTGACCTCCTCGTCTTGGATTCTCATGGTTAATTCTCCGTTTTCTACCTCAATTAAAGTACACCCCATGGCTAGGAATGGTCGTCCCAAGATGATGGGGACATTCCTATCCGCGTCGTATTCAAGAATAACAATATCAACGAAAGTACCTGCCTTGACGAGGACATCTTTGATTCGTCCCTCAAGATGCATGAGGGATTTATCTGCCGTTTGTAGGACCACAGAGGTAGGTCTCATATCACCAATTTCCAGCATATCAAAAATAGATTTATGCATGAGATTAATACTCGCGCCTAAATCTCATAAATCTTTCCCTTTCCACTCAATACCAATCGAGATTGGAAGCGTAAAACTTCCAGGATCAAGTAGCTTCGGTGGCAATATGCTCTTACAGATGGCAATATACTCTTCAGGTAATCCTACCATTTCATTATCACAGATGGCGTAAAACTTCCAGGATCTTAGCGGTTAATGCAGTTTCTATGTCCAAATTTAAAGTACCTCTCTCAGTAGCTCTAATCGATGAGTTCGAGGATTGCCAACTCATTTCATTCTTCACAATTCGGTCCATGATGATCAGAGCTTGATCAGTTGTGACCATCATGAGACCACCTTGGCACATAGTATCGATTTTGTCTTTCGCAGCTTCACCTATACTTCGATAAATTATCCCGAGCTGTAATTCAAGAGAGTACCCATGTAATGGGCACTTGCGTAATAAGGATTGAAAACGAGCCATGCAACGCCTACAGTTTCTCCTAGCTCTTGGCGAAAACTAACAATATCTAATTGCCCACTAAGTCGAACTACCTGTCGAAAAAGGTTGTTTGAAGTTGATCCCAAGTCAAGATCGCGTTGTGTGGTTGTTGATCATACCACTTACTCGCTCCTCCGGTGAGGAAGAATGGAAACATATGAAAGTACATTTGCTCTTGGGTTACTCCAGGGGTGACATATGCATCACATATTTGCATTAACTTGTACATGGCGCGAATAGGATCTTCACGAGCTGCACCATTACAGGGCCGGTCCTGACCTTTTGGGGGCCTAAGGCGAACTTTAGAAAAGGGGCCCTTAAAAAAATTATAACTTACATAAATAAAATAAAAAAACCAAAATATAATAAGGAAAACGACTAAATAATTTTAAAAAAAAACACAAACAAATTTATCACTTGAACACTCATCTTTTTACAGTTTTTGATGCAAATTCACTAATATTTTTAAGTCTAAAAATAATTTAATATCACTTATATGCAAAAATAATTAATAAATTAACAATCTAATTATAATTTACTTTTCTAATTAATTAGATATAAATAAAATAAATTATAAACTATAAAATTTATAACTATTCATATAATAATTTTTTAAGTATAAACCTAATTATTTTGAAAAGATAAAATAATTATTTAAATATAATCTAGATAATATATATTCTAACAAAAAAAACAGCATATATAAAAGTTATAAATAATAAAATAATATTTTAATGAATTAAAAAATAAATTAGAAAAAAATACATACCTTTGATTATTAAAGGAGACACGCACGCTATTCTTTATTTTTTCCAATCAGGCCAGCCGCCACACGTTGACTATTGTATATTAGTCTTCAACTTTTTATTAATTATAGTATAGTGAGTAGTATTGAATATAAGATTTTTTTATCGGACGAATGAACAAAGCATTATTAACTATTGATATATATATATGGAAAACTCTTCCATCCTATATAGGATGGAACTATATTTTTTACTTTACAACTATATCCTTATTTAAAAAAAATATTATTAATAATTAAAAAATATTTATATAACATTATTTATAATTTTACATTAACACCCTTAGATATGTGAACCGTTTTCTCCTATCTTCCCGTATCAATTCTTTTTATTTTTTATTTATTTTGATACAATTTCTTCTTCTTTTATCCGGTAGGGAGCTTTGTTAAATATTGGAAGAATTCGTAGAGTAGATATAGTACAATTCGGATGCTTAGAGAATCAACGATTCGGAAAGCCCTAGGCAACCTATAGCGGAAATGGAAGCATATGGGGATTCAATTCATTTCATTCCCACAATGAAAGAACCAGTAATAGAAGAAGAAGAAACAAGAGTAGAAGAGAATCAAAGTCTTCAAATTCTTCCGACTCCACATCCACCGGCGGACCAGGTAACCGGTTTCCTATCAAGGAAGCTGTCACCGCCGCCTCCCTTTCTCTCACCGGTGACACCATTGCTCAGCTCCGTCAACGTTGGCTCAAAAAACAAAGACACCATTTCTGATTCTCAGAATCCCCAGGTCAGTCTTCTGATACACCCAAATTCGAATATCCAATTAATTCTTTAATGTATATAACATTAACACCCAGATGTAAATTCAGTCAAACTTATCTAAAATCATAAACCCAATTGAAGTATTTGCATAACAAGTATGTATTCAAATATCTTTGTCTTTGTGTGTGTTTTTAAGCTTTGAGTACTACTTTATTATTGATAGGCATGGGCTAGGCTTTGTAAATGTTTAGGACAAGATTTTCTTCCTTATATGGGAGTAGTTATGCCTCCTTTACTTCAATCTGCTCAGCTTAAACCTGATGTTACTATAACATCTGCTGATTGAGACAATGAAATTGATGAGTCAGATGATGATAGGTTTGTTTTTTGTCTTTTCTCTTTCTCTTTAAGTGTATTTATGTGAAATAAGACGTTGAATTTTGTGTAGTATGGAGACTATTACTCTTGGGGATAAGAGAATAGGGATTAAAACAAGTGTTCGTGTTGTTATGCTGATGAATTAAAGGAAGGTTTTTACCCATGGATTGACCAAGTTGCCCCTACTATGGTTCCTCTTTTGAAATTTTACTTTCATGAAGAAGTCAGGAAAGCTGCTGTTTCAGGTGAGATTTTATTTTTTATTTATTTTTTTACTGCTTTGTTTTGTTTGCTGAATAATTGAAACGTTGGTTACGTGTTTGTAGCAATGCCCGAGTTGTTACTTTCTGCTAAATTAGCTGTAGAGAAAGGGCTTGCTCAAGGGCGTGATGAGTCATACGTGAAGCAATTATCTGACTATATAATACCAGCTTTGGTCGAAGCTTTGCATAAGGAGCCTGATACTGAAATATGTGCTAATATGTTGGACGCACTTAATGAATGTCTTCAGATTTCTGGGTCTCTTGTTGATGAAGATCAGGTTCGAAGTATAGTTGAGGAGATAAAACAAGTGATTACAGCTAGTTCTAGTAGAAAAAGAGAACGAGCTGAGAGAACTAAAGCTGAAGACTTTAATGCTGAAGAAGTTGAAATTCTTAAAGAAGAAAATGAACAAGAAGAAGAAGTTTTTGATCAAGTTGGAGAAATATTGGGTACTTTGATTAAAACATTTAAGGCTGCTTTCTTGCCTTTATTTGATCAACTTTCATCTTATTTGATGCCTATGTGGGTAAGTTTTGTGTTATCTTGGCTTGCATAAGTTTTTTTTTTTATTTCATTAATCTACGTTGTTACTAATAAATCGGGGTAAGGATAAAACTCCTGAAGAGAGAAGAATCGCTATTTGTATTTTCGATGATGTTGCTGAACAGTGTCGTGAAGCTGCTCTCAAGTATGTATATATATACATGAATTTTGGAATTATTCAACTTAATTGTATTATTAATTGCTTTTTTGTTGTGTTAACTAGGTATTATGATACGTATCTACCTTTTATATTGGAGGCATGTAATGTTGAAAACTCAGATGTACGACAAGCAGCTGTGTATGGACTTGGGGGTGCTGCTTTTAAACCTCTTGTAGGAGAGGCTTTATCAAGGCTTAAAGTTGTTATAGCTGATCCTAATGCTCAAAAACCTAAAAACTTGATGGCTTATGATAATTCTGTTTCTGCACTTGGTAAAATTTGTCAGTTTCATCGTGATAGTATTGACTCTGCACAGGTACTTGCTTACTTACAAACTTTCCTTCTTTATTCTTTTGATAGATAGATTACTGATTACTGAAAAATGAATATTACAGGTCATTCCTGCTTGGTTGAACTGCTTACCAATTAAAGGTTATTTAATTGAAGCTAAAGCTGTTCATGACCAGCTTTGTTCAATGGTTGAGAGGTAAATAAATACAACTAGACTCTGATTATTATTACTTTTTTCTAGCCTTTCACCTTTTAATTTTGAGTGTCTTTCATTTATTTACAGGTCAGATAGTGAACTTTTGGGTCCCAACAATCAATATCTACCCAAAATTGTTTCTGTTTTTGCTGAGGTACAAATCAGTTTTTTCTTTCTACAAACATGTCCCATTAATCACGACTAATATTGTGACATATATATTTGGAAAACTCTTCCATCCTATATAGGATGGAACTATATTTTTTACTTTACAACTATATCCTTATTTAAAAAAAATTGTATATTTCTTTAGAAATCTATGTTTGTAATCCATCTCTTTGTTACAGGTGATGAAATTTGGAAACTTCAATGAAAGGAAAGACCAGTTTCCTGATATAGAGCCAATGTTCAAGCGGCTTAGTTATGAAATTAAGTAGATAGGATATAATATGGTGTAGGTAAGTGAGTGAGATACTGTATATTGCATTGTTAAAGGTTTCAACTCATATTCCATCTTGTTCACGGCAGATAACATAAAGTTGAGATTCTTAATTAGTTGAGGATTGAATATTATGTATGGATATAGGAGGATAAATGATATAATAAATGAATATAAGGGCTGCAAAAGAGAGATATCAGATGTATCAAAATATCAGGTAACTTTATATTTGTTATTTTTAGTTTTTACCATAAAAGTTAATATATATTTTTTCAGGTCTGTGGTTAAGCGAATGCCTGTACTAGATTAGGCAACCTATAGCAGAAAGAGAGCTGCTGGGTTATCTGTTCCTTTACAAGTAAGTCTGGTTTATTATGCAACCTATACCTATGTCGTCCCTATTAAAAGAAAATTGGAAATATACAGGTTTACCATCCTAAATATTGAATAAATATTGAGTTATCACGATTAGTGTATGTTTCTCGTGAGAAGAGACCTGGTTTTCAACATCACAAGAAAGCTGGTGCTATGAATGCACTTGTAAGTGTAATTTTTTGTGGTTTTTTTGGGACCATATAAGTATAACAATTTTTTTGTGTATCTTTGTAGGTTCATGTATCGGCAGTTTTGACAAACGGACCTTTCATGTTGAATCTTGATTGTGATCATTACATTAATAACAGCAAGGCTATTAGAGAAGCTATGTGTTTCATGATGGACCCAAATCTTGGTAAATATGTCTGTTACGTTCAATTCCCTCAGAGTTTCGATGGTATTGATAGGAACGATCGATATGCTAATCGTAATACTGTTTTCTTTGATGTAAGTTCTATTAATCTTAATTCTCTTTGATCATTATATCTTCTATGAGATTCATCTTTATAAAAGTGTTGCTGTTGTTTATGAATCAGATCAATTTGAGAGGTTTAGATGGAATTCAAGGACCTGTATATGTGGGTACTGGATGTGTGTTCAACAGAACAGCATTATATGGATATGAGCCACCTCTTAAACCTAAGAATAAGAAATCAAATGTTTTCTCTTCTTGCTTTGGTGGCTCAAGAAAGAAAAGCTCTAAATCAACTAAAAAAGGCTCTGACAAAAAGAAATCTAGCAAGCATGCGGATCCTACTGTGCCAATATTCAGTTTAGAAGATATAGAAGAGGGAGTTGAAGGTATAGTTTAGCTTAGTTTATTTAACATCTCGATTTCTCTTTTACTCATCATTAAACTGTAAAAAACAGGTGCTGGATTTGATGATGAGAAGTCACTTCTTATGTCACAAATGAGTCTCGAGAAAAGATTCGGTCAATCAGCTGTTTTTGTAGCATCTACACTTATGGAGAACGGTGGTGTTCCTCAATCTGCTACACCAGAGACTCTTCTTAAAGAAGCTATTCATGTTATTTGTTTTGGATACGAGGATAAATCAGAGTGGGGATCCGAGGTTTATTTTTGGACTTTTTACTCGTAAACTTGTTTTAATTTTAAAACACTCTCTTACCTTATTAATTACTTCAGATCGGATGGATCTACGGATCAGTTACAGAAGATATTCTTACGCACGCACGTGGTTGGAGATCAATTTACTGTATGCTCGCAAGACCAGCTTTTGAAGGATCGGCTCCTATTAATCTTTCGGATCGTCTTAACCAAGTGCTTAGGTGGGCCCTAGGTTCCGTTGAAATTCTTTTCAGTAGGCATTGTCCTATTTTGTATGGTTATAACGGACGATTAAAATGGCTTGAGTGTTTCGCATACATTAATACTACTATATACCCCCATCACTTCAATCCCTCTCCTCGTTTATTGTACTTTGCCAGCTGTCTGTTTAGAGTTACCGGTCCAGATGTTGTCACATGTGGAATTAATTCCTAAACTTTGGAGATACTTTATTAAATATTTGTCTGAACATACTAAGAGAAGATTGGAAACCTGTGCTAAACATAAACACTATTGTCTATGGCTTGTCTCATCTTTTCACGGTATTTTGATTGACTTTCATGTTTATACTCTTGGTAATATATGGTTATAATGGTGTGATATGTTTTGTGTAGGAGCCGAATTATGAGGACCCACTTAATCACGCAGCTGCAGAAGTACTTAAAGATAACCCAAAGATGTTTCAGCTAAATGTTAGAAAGACTATGCAAGATTTATTATAGTCTTTCAAGTGGAGTAATAACAAAGAATTTGCAATTATCTACAAGTCTTTTGCACTTGTTTTTCTTTTTGGAATTAGTGGAAAAAATAGTTAAGCAAGTAATTTTAGATGTTCTTGTTTCTAGGATCCGACTTTATAGATTTATGGTTAAATCCCTTATTATAAGATATCAAAAATCAAATGTGGGTAATTAGTTTTAGATGATTTGATTGTTTATCGTGTATTTTATGAACATGGGTTTATCTCTCAAAATGTGCATTCCTGATAATTTTTATACCCAAAACGGAAAATTTATTTTTTCATAAGGGCGTATAAATGTGTCTTACATGCACTCATTTCGTCTAATATAAGCGAACGTGCTAATTTTGTCCAATATAATTAACATAAACATCGGGTAAAACATGTTTAGAAAAAACCCAAATAAAATTATATCATACATTTTGTCAGTTTTTAAGTTGAATTCCTTGGCAGAAGGGTAAATTATTGTACAAAATCCTACTAATTTTGAATTTTTTTTCTTTAATAAGGCCATTATCTTTAATGAGTCAAGTGAGAATCTGCCAAATAGGCCAAAGAATATGATGTTACTGAACAAGCAAACATGAATAATACCCGGTAACTAAAATAAGGATGCAAACATGAATAATACCGGTAACTAAAATAAGGAAAAAATCCTTGATACAGTGTGAGTTTAATACTCGGTAACTAAAAATCCTTGATACAGTCTGAATTTTGGTGTTCTAAGTTAAATCTCTTACTGAAGGACAAACTTGAAACGACCTTATAAGTAAAAGAATCATCACATCATTTCAGTTTCAGCTTCCGTGTCTTTTAAGACATTAATTATTGCATTCGCACGATCCTTTTTAAAAGTCTAATACAACGGCGTGTAAAATAAGCTGCACAAACCGAAAGGAACCACCATTATTGAAATTAGTCCCTTCGACAACGCAATAGCTTCTGGAATAGACCCTTTAGTTGGATCAACAGTCTTCAAATTTTACATAATATAGGGACATAGGTATAGTTGCTGGGTTGTTTGTTCCATTATTCAAGCTCTTTATTATTACTGGTAATGGAGTTGTGGAACAAGTGATTCATCTAGTCTGGTTTATATCCAAATTTTGCATGTCCTTGGGCTGGCAAATCGCTTCTGGAGCTTTTGATGTTCGATTGTAATGCTTATCATTGCAAAAAAAAAAAAAAATTATATTATTATTGTCATAAGATTCTTATACCATTATATTATTTGGATCTCTACTCATTAGTCATTTCCTTTAAAATGCTCTCCTTTTACTATTTTCGATTTTACAAGCCTTGGCAGTATTGAAAAGATCTTGGCTACAAGTTTGACTTCTAGCATGTGGTTTTTATTTTTGTTAGAAAGAAATAATTAAATTGTATATTTATATAAAAAAAATTACGTAACAATGAAAAAATCAAGAATACCAAGCCTATAGTGATTAGTTATATGTGGTGTAAATTAGCCTATTTGTGTTCTAGTCAACAGACTCTATTTGACTTAAAATAAAAGATAGACTAAAAAAAACTAGAATATTTATTACTTGACCAAAAAAAGACTATTCATTAGATGTAACATGACTACCAAATTTCCCATTTTAGGATTACCGAAATCAACTTTATAAAACTATATTTCATTTGCATATTAGTAGTGTTGTTGGCGTTAAGCATAATAAGAGAGGGTTAATATTTTCTTTTTCAAAAGTCTTACTGAAAACTTTTTATACCTACTCCTGGGATGCTACCGGTGACAGCTCAACAAATGATAACATCAAGAACAAAGTGATGATAGACGAAAACGGGGGTCAGTTGGATGATATTACGACATCCTGTAGGGAAATATTAACATCCGATGAGGGTTTTGAGATCGTACGTGTGTATCGGAAAGTAAACTTATTTGTAGACTGACTCGCAAAGAAAGGATTAGATAGCGAAGAGGACCCAATAATGTATGTGGATCTCCTAGATGGCCTTTGGAGGCTTCTAACTCAAGATAGGAGTGGGTGGTCCAATCCCAGAGATACATTGTGCACCCCATAAAGGAAGTGTGATGAGTACTATGTACTTAACAGACTTATAGGCCTCAAATGTATGAAAAATATATAACTAATCATCCCTATGAACATTTGAAAAAACACTGCTACACCAAAAAAAATTAAAATCACCGACACTGCTATAGTGAGATGACTTATTTTGGGAGGTAGAATCACGAACTACTTTCACTCAATAAAAAAAAACTAGAAGTAGGAATAAAATTAAAGAATTTTTACTGAAATGATACATGTGTTGACCAAAAATGGATGTTGAACATAAGATCAAAGTATATTTTTTGTACTAAAAGACCTAGAGATTACTCTTCAGTTATAGACTCTAGTTTATGATCTTATTAAAACTATGGGAATATAGGAGATTAAAAGTCTCTTTGGGAGATGAGGAATGATAAATATCATGAACCTGATGGTCTACCTATATACTTCTTTAAGAAACAATGGAATATATTAAAATTTGATATTTTTAGATCCATCACTGACTACTCATGGTATAGGGAAATCTTTATCAGATTAATAAAATCCTTATCACTCGAATTCCTAAAGTCAAGAAGTCTGCTAATGTTTCTCATTACAAACTCATAAGTTTTTCTAATTTTATTTATAAAATCTTGGCCAGAGTTATAGTTTAACGGCTACAAAAATATATGGCTAAGAGTATATATGAAAGTGGCAGGTTTTCATCCCCGGAAGAGAACTAACTGAAAATTAAAACTGACTCATAAAGTAAGCCACTATTTTTAGAGAAAAAGAAACACTAGAAAACACTATGTAAACTCTAAGGTTGATGTAGCAAAAGTTTATGAAAATGTTGAGTGGGATTTCTTACAAGATACTATGATAACATTAGGTTTTCATAATATTTAGATAGAATGGGTTATATGGGGGTGTGTCACCTCAGTCTCTTATTCTATATTGCGTAATTGTGACCAAGTTCTTATCTTTGACTTTGACCCTATTAAAGGGTTGAGCCAAAGGGACCCACTTTGTCCCTTTCTTATTTTGTATTATAACCCAAGCATTATCTACCCTTATGAACAAAAAGATCCAAGAAAATATTATAAGAGAGTTTAAAATAACAAAAAAAAAATCCACTTTGAGTCAGATACTCTTTGCCAACGGATCCTTTTTTTTCTTAAGTGAAAAATAGAGAATATTGAACAACTTAGCAGTGTCCTTAATGAATATAGTCATGCTTTAGTACAACATATAGATCTAAACAAATATGGTATAATGTTTTGCAAAAAACACCCGTGGGAAAAAATTCATCTTTTACTTAATACTTTGAGAATTAATAAAATATAGAACCTATGGTAATATCTAGGCTTGGCTGTTGCTGGGGTAGATCTAAAGTCAAGGCACTTACTTGGATAATTGATATAATACAAGAAAAAATGGAAAAATGGAACACTACATATCTTTGAGATTTTGACCCAAGGGGTCTTGAACACCCACCCCTTAATCCTAACCCAACCCTATTTTCTAGCTCTTCTCACTAAAGACCTCAAAGAATTTTTACACTATAGGCAAAAATTCCCTTTACAAATATACCCTCTTTTGTTTTTCATTTACTATATATATATTGTATTTTATTTTAGAAATTATTTTATTAAAACCCTAAAATTCCTACCATCTCTCGCCTCTCTCTCTCATTTTATTTCATAAATCACAGCAGCTCCGACAGCAGAAAATCAAGCCATGGCCGGAGCAAGCACATGTATGTCCTCCTCCTCCGCCTTCCGTCATCGATCCCTATGTGTCAATCACCCTAAATCTTTCTGAGGCAGGTAAAGAAACACTTATTAAATCTGTGATAATTGATATACTTGCCTATATTATGGCAGTTTTTTTTTATACCTAATAGTGTCTACATTAAAATTAACTCTCTATCTCTATATTTTGGTAGAACAACAAAAACAATAAAAGAGCACATTGGACTAACTAGAAATAAATGACTATTAATAATAAGGATGGTGAATAGGTTTTATGGATATGAAACTTAAAAATAAATCTTAATAACATGAAATGCCTGGAGAAGGAATATACTTCAGAGATACTATCTTTATTAAAGGCTAATTGGGTTACCACCATTCATGGGGTTAGAGAAGCCTAACGGAGGGAAGAAAGTCTCTCATAAATATTTTACAATAGAAAGTAGGTGATGGTAAGAATATAAATATTTGGGAGATGAATGGATCCCTGGTATAAGTGCATTGTAGTGACATATGAGTTGTCTTTCTAAAAAAGTGTCTGACATGTGTTATACATGGTCTAACTTTGGACTGACGTCCTTTTAATCTTGTTTTAATATTTGCCAAATCGTGTTTTAAATATCTCCGAAATAGTGCTTTATTCTTGTCTTAACTAAATAACGTTTCTCCATTCTTTTAACATTATTCTTCAAGGGTTATTGCTCATTAATCAAACTTATGTCCATCTAGTTTAGAAAGAGAACATGATTTAAATTAGCTTTTAATTTTATTTACTTAGAATAAAATTAGCCGATTAATTTTCGTGGTCCTATTCAACCCCCCTTCTAGGACGCATATAGACTTTCACTAACATATAAGATAAAGAATTAATATATAGATAGTTTTCTATGGAATTTTCTATTAAGATTATTAATATTATGACTCCCATGAAACCTTACCATAATCCATATGATGTTCTAATTTTGAAAACATAACAGTAATACTTGACTTATAGTCAACAGACTTAGGTTAAGAAATTTATTACTATAATTATATTATACTGTTTATTTCCATTATTGTGAAGTTAAAGGAAGATAAAAATTATTATAATTTAGATATTATTATTTTAAAGAGTCAATACTTATTAATTTAGGTTTATAATTGTTTTAACATATTATTAAAAAGTAGTAATTAAAAATTTACAAAATACAATTTCATGCATTAATCTTATATGGTGTGTGATGGTAGGGGGAGGGGTGTATTACTGATTTTCATCTTATTTCATAAGTAAAATTTAGAGATCTATAAACATGTTTTTTTACCATACGGATCTAGTTTTTTATTTTCAAAACTAAGGGACTTTAAATGCAATCAACTTATTTAACATTACTTAAAAAAAGTTACTAATTTTCATCTTATTTCATGAACAAAATTAGAATTTAATCAAAGTTTATAAAAGAACCAAAATATAAAATTTAGGGTCTATAAACATATTTTTTATACCATAAGGATCTTAATTATTTATTTTCAAAACTACAAGGACTTTAAATGCAATTGACGTATTTAACATTACCTAAAAAAAAGAAAATTACTTAACCACTTGTCCACGTACTTAGTAACCGGTTAAAAAACCCCCCCACTATTAATTAACTAATTAACTCCTGGTTTTTAGATGAACATAACGATACAATCCCTAGAAATCAAATATTTTAAAGCGCCCAAAGAAGAGAATCGAAAAGAAGAACGCTCTGTCCGTCATTAGAAGAAGACCAAGGAATTTCAGTGAGTTGTGACTTGTGAGTGACCCGTATATTACATGTTTTCTTAGCAGTAAATTCTTCTACTTTTCAATTATTGTCATATATGATATTTGATTTCATGGCTTACTGATATGAAGTGTATGTGTTAATTTCAGTTCTATAATGGAATTACAACATAATCCGTATAATGAGGATTATTTGGTTGATTTAACCGAGGACGATATATCCAAGATGACTTTTTTATCAGAAGATGATGCATACCGTTTTTACAATTCACTTGGACGTAGCAAAGGTTTTGGAATTAGAAGAGAAACAAAAATGAAGAATGAAGCGGGTAAAATAATTATTAGGCTATTTGTTTGTGATCGTGAAGGATTTAGATATAAGAAATATTTGGAAATGGGAAACAGGAAGTATGAACATAGACCCTTAACTAGATGTGGTTGTTCAGCTCGACTTCGTATAAGGTTGGGTGAGGACGGATTACGCTATCACGTGACACATTTTTACGAAACACACAATCATGACATGTTACCATCTTATGGCGTATCAGAGTCTCGGTCCCAGAGACAAGTAGATGCAGGTCATAAAGATGCAGGTCATGCTATGCACAGTGCAGGCATTAACAAATCTAAAATCATGGATTACTTTACACACGAGGCTGGAGGTTATGAGAATGTTGGATTCACAAGGAAAGACTTATATAATGTAATGGGTCGTGATCATCGAGATCAAGTGATTGATGGAGACGCCAATGTTGCATTGTCATATCTTGATGCTAAGTCAGATAGTGATCCATTGTATTTTTACAAGTACTCAACTGATAAGGAGGGAAGATTAGATAAGTTGTTTTGGACTGATGGGAGATCAAGGGCTGAGTTTGCTGTCTTCGGGGATGTTCTAATATTTGATGCGACATATAAAACGAATAAGTTCAAGTTACCTCTTGTTATTTTGGCCGGAACAAATAATCATCACAACACTTGCATATTTGGTGCGGCGTTGGTAAATAATGAGACTACTGAGTCATATATATGGGTGTTGAGGACACTTTTGGAAGCCATGTCCCCTAAGAGGCCTTCATCTGTGGTAACTGATGGTGATAAGTCAATGCATGCTGCAATTGCTGAGGTTTTACCGGACGCTAGACACAGACTGTGTAGGTGGCATCTTCAAAGGAATGCAATTTCTAATGTTACTGTACCCAACTTCAATGAAATTTTCGGTCGATTAATGTCTCTTAAATGTAGCGCTGATATTTTCGAATCAGAATGGAAGAAAATGTTGGTTGACTGTGAGCTTGAAAAACACACGTGGGTTGAAGATGTATATGAGAAAAGGCATTTATGGTCAGAAACATATCTTCGTGGATATTTCTTTGGCGGTGTGAAGAGTACCCAAAGATGTGAAGGTATGAATGCTTTCTTAAATAGAATTGTTGGATCCCATAGAAATCTTTTTATTTTCTTTCGAAAATTTCATCGAGCTTTGGAGCGGCTTAGAATCAATGTTATTAGTCAGGAAATAAAATCAAATTATACAAGGCCTGTGCTCACAACCCCTTTGCGGAATATTGAGAATCATGCTGCTAAAGTATACACAAGAAACATGTTCTTTAAAGTTCGGAAACAAATTGAGTTACAAGCTACTCTAATAAGCGATCAAATTGTTACAGATGATAACGGTTCTCGCACCTATGTCATTAGAGATTCAGTAAACAAGGAGTACATGAATTATGTGTTGTATAGAAATGATAATGATTATGTGAGTATTTCATGTGACTGCAAAAAATTAGAGTCATCTGGTATCCTGTGTAAGCATATGATTTTTGTGTTTAAGTGTGAGGGTCTAAATGAAATTCCAATTTCTTGCATTAATCAAAGATGGACAACAGAAATAAGTAAAGACTTTTGTGACAAAAATGTGTCTTCTGCAACCACTGATGAGATAGAGATGGCACGGCATGGTTACTTGAATTCACAATGTAATGAATTGGCATATTATGCCAAACAGACTAGTGTCGGGTATAAGGAGATAAGTCACGCTATTTGTCAATTGATCTCTCGTGCAAAAGACCTGTGCAAGATGCAAGAGAATCCCTCCGGATCAGGGGTTGAAAACGAAGAATTGCCCAAATTTGATGTATTGGATCCTGAGACTGCCAAGCCTAAAGGGAAGCCTAAAGGGAAGCCTAAAGGGAAGCCTAAAGAGATGCCTAATGATAAAAAGATAAGCAAATCACGCGCTCCGTACAAATGCAGTAAATGTAGGTTAGTGTTTTATTGACTGATTTATTCAATTAATGTTAATTAACTTTAATAATAGAATTTTATTCAACTGTAGCCTTAGGGGACATCGAGCCGATAAATGTAATAAACCATCACGTGGAGGTTCATCTGAAGGGCTGATAGCAGATGTATTCCCAGGACTGAGTCTAGGTTGATTTTTTGGAAGTTAGACATTGGGTTGTTGAAGCACTCATAGTGATTAGAGTGATTAGTTAAGAGTACCATTATATATCATGCAACTTCTATAATTATATATTAAGTTTATATATATTGAATTGTAAGGACAGTTGATCTCATTACTTTTATAATGACTATTAGATTCTTTCTACAATTCTGATTTCTTAAAGTTTACGTGGTTTTTACTATTAAGTGTGTTCTGATAATATATAGGGTACTCTGAGCCCTCACTATCAAGTTGTAATGGCTTAGTTCAGTACTTGGTTCTCGAAATTCCAGTTATGTTGCAAATCTTGTAAGCAACAGTACTTGCTCTTCCCTCTAATTCGAAATTCCATTGTTGGTTTGATTAATAACAATTTGTGTTAGTTGATCAGAAAATCAAGTATTAGCAATTGCAGATTAGTTTATTTGTAAATTAACTTGTGAATACTTTTAACAGGGTAAATAGATGTGCATTTTTGTTTTACAGACTACAAGAGTGAGATTTGTTTTCGATGATGAATCTCTGGTATGAGAATTCTATTATTACTATTTAGTGTATGATTATGATTTTTTTATTAATTTATTTTTGTTTTGCAGGAGATAAAAGTAGGAGAAGAGCTTCATGAATCGGGTGAAAATGTATTTGTGGGACGAAAGAATAGTTGGAAGTTAGTCATCTTTTTTTAAATCTAAATTTTTGGAATAAATGCATAGCTAATGACTGGTTGGTTTATCTATTATTAGATATTCAACATTTGTGAATTGAGAGCTATGGTGGCCAAATTTTCCGATTTTAGTTTATTTTAAAGAAACACAAACAAAGCCTAGTGAGAATAAGGCACAGACACATCAAAGACTCACCACCGCAAGTTTAAAAACCTTGACCCAAAATTAGTAGAGGCTGGTAGAGTTGCAAATAACTTTGAAAATGAAGGGTCAAAGAAAAATAATCATAAGAAGAAGAATGTGACCTTGGTTAAAAAATTTGAGGAGCTAGGGTTGAACCAAGAAGTTATGGGGGCTTTAGGCGAAATGTCAATCTCTGAGCCTAGTGAGATTCAGTGTACTGGTATACCTGCTGTCCTTGACGGGAAAAGTGTTGTTTTTGGGTCTCATACTGGTTCTGGCAAGACTCTTGCTTACATGTTGCCCCTTGTTCAGGTATAATGTTTCCATATTTCAGTGTTCTGAAGCATTTTTGATTATATTCCTTTAAGTGTTATAAATTTGTATTGAGGTGTTTGATGAAAATCCTCACAGGTTGGCTCATTTTTTAAGTAGTTGTTGAGAAAACATGTAATTGATAGTGGTATTCTGGTTAATTGCACCATTGGTCCCATGGGGTATATTTGGCTATTTTACAGAACACACAGGACCAAATGTTGCAATTAACCCATACTATAAGTTTTTTGTTGTTTTAAGGTGGTAATAATTGTAGGTTTTGAGTTTCAGGATTGTATTAGGAGGGAATCGTGTGATGTAACTGTGGCGGCTGAGATCTTTGAAGGAGATCCTTGTCTGAATGTTATGAAGAAACTCTCTGTTGAAGCTATTTGTAGTTGAGGTTGGGTCCCAGATTGGATTCTGTTTTGTATCAGCTTTTTGTTGAGGTGAAGTTGTACAGATTAAGCAACACACCGTTGGTTTAAAGCCGAATAATATTTGTGAAGATGATTGTGTACATAATGTGTATTATTTAAATAGCTTCAGTTACAGGGGTAGAAGGGGAACAGCTGTTTATAATTTATCATTTGGAATAACAATTAAATAATTAAAAAACAGAGAAAAAATCCGATCTTTTCCTCAATTTACAATCCTTTCAATAATTTTAAAGCCAACCCAGGCGATTAAAAGTGGTAATTTATTTTGGGTATTTATTATTATTTGATTATTGTATCTTTTTTCTTTGTAAAATCTTGTATTTTTAGTTTTACCTTTATTTGTGTTGTTGTTCTAATGTTAAAGAAAAAATTAAAAAAAAATATGATGAGTTTGAAATGTTGTTGGGTGAGATCCATGATCATGGTTATGGTGATCATCGTCATGGGTATGGTATGATGATGAGGGGTAGTGATTGTAACAGTAACGGTAATAGTAATAGTAATAGTATAGGCATGTATGATGATCATAAATATCCATGTGAATCTCCTGTTAGTGGCTTTTCTTTACAATCTGATGGTTCTTCATCTAGTTTATTCTCCAATGGTCATTCATTGTCTGATAATGGATCACCATCATCACCTCCATTAGAAGACCTCAAACCTCACTCAAGTCATGCTAATTTCAACAATTTTACTGGGTTGTCTATGGATTTAAATCTCGCTGATAAAAATACTGTTGATGAATTGCTATCGAGAAGTATGAATGAAATGTATATCACTGATCAAAATCGTGATCAATTGGTTAATTACATGAATGGATTCTATGGAAATTCCGATTCCTCTGTTCCTCGAGCTTTCCAGAATTTTAACGCACCGTATGCTTATAGGCTCGGTAATTAAACCAGATCACCATATTCTCCAACCCGATCCGAAAGTTACTTTTACCCTTCACCAAGCTATGTTAACCCAGCTATAGCTTCTCCATTTCACGGAGCAAATGTGCTTAACCATGGTTACCAAATGGGAGTTCAGGGACTGTTTTGTAAAGAAAAGGAAGTTAAATACTTACGGTTACAAACACCATATCTGATCCAGAAACAGCTTCGTCAATAGCTTGTTTACTTTCATTAGCGGAACTTGTACCAATATCTGGATTTCCACCAGCACCGAGTCCACGAGTTAACTCAGCACCGATTTGTAAACGATGTTCTGGAAAATCTCGTATTGAACAACATTGCATATTAAGAAGCTCAGTACATGAAAATCTCGCTACCCAGAAATAGTTCAGATTAGACCCACTTAAATTGATTAAATAAGAAATACAAATTCAAGAACCTGTTCAAAATGTATGACAGAAAGGAGCTACGCGTAAATGGTAAAGGTCGAAACCCACTTAAATCGATTAAAAGTATACACAAATTTAAGTACTGTATACTAAAACTAAGAATTTAAGATCAAATATTAAGAATTTAGGTGCAACATAAACAGTACTTAATTGAGTTAATGAGCTGAGTAAAAGTGAAAGTGATGAATTGTGAATAAAGTATATATAGCGAAAATGAACAATAAATACATTTAGTAATTGAGAGTTTAATAATCACAATTTTTAATCTATCCGTTGTGTAACTAAGTGGACTACCAAATGAAGTAATAACATAGGAACCTATAGTGCAATTTATCTTCTCATGAACAAGACAATACACAATAACAAATGTAAAATCTAAACACAAATGAGAGATAAACATACACAAAAAATTCACAAGACAAGATTCCATTGTCCCATAATTGTGTTAATATTCAACATACTTTATACAACATTACAGTACACAATACAACCCTTTCACTACCAAACTAACCAAAAAGTAAACTATCTTTCATAGACTAGTAATTTTTCCTGAGAAGCCCATATATGTCTCTTTTCACATCTCAATCTATTTTCACAGAGGAGTAAATCTTCTGCACAAACCAAAAACACGCATAAAACCCAATCGTACCAGTCGAAACAAAGAACGCATACGAAGCAATCAACATATACCCAAAGTACAAAACCTCCGAAACAACTTTACTAATCCCTAGCTTCGTAAAAAAGTAAAAAAACGAATAAAAAAACAAATAAACCGCTGAAGATCCATTTGTCAAATAAGCTCTCCACCACCAATGATAATCTTCACTACACAGCTGAAAATAACACAACACGATTTTAATCTCAGCCCAAGTAACCACCAATATCACAAACACTATGAACAGAAACCCGAATATATAGTAAAACTGATTCAACCATATCGAGGTTAAGATACATAAAAGCTCGATAAAAACTGCCCCAAACGGTAAAATCTCACCTATTAATATCGGAAAAACCGGTTTCATGTACCACGCCTGTTCAGGTATTTGCCTCGGGATTTTATTACTTTTTACCGGTTCTTCAGTTGCAGGTTTTTTATAACCCATCTTAAAGCCCATTTCACATCACTTTCCTGTGAGATAATTGTGCTTAAATATAAAATATATAAGAATGTTTTACTGTGAATTAATTACCTTAAATGTAACATCGTATGTAAATACAATTTCGCGATTAGTTTCTACTTCAAAACCCAACTATTCGAGCAGAATCAGTTTCGACATGTTTATGGTACATGACTCGAAAGCTTAAGTGATTATGAATGAAATACTTCTCTTTACTCTGTAAAAGAAATGAAAAGTAAGTAAACTACTAAAGCATATTTCCACCAAGACCTTGGATCAGATTTAACTGCAACATGTGGGCGATAATGAGCAAATTTCAGCCGTTGACTTAAAGCAGCAAAGTTATCAGCTAATTTCAACAGATCTCTATACCCATTCTGGAATAATATATAAAGAGATGAGATTTGATCAGATCCTAATCGGTGGAGATAAAAAAAAGGGATGAGAACGGATTTGTACTCACTGAAAGCTGAAAAGAAACAAGATTTGACTAAATATTCCATCTAAATATCCCACACGCTTCACTTTAATCTTAAATATTCCAACTAAATATTAACACACACTTCACTTTTAACAAATAACTCCCTGCTCCTGCTCCTGCTCCTGCACAATAAATGATGTCCTTAATTTTACAAACAATAAATGAAAATTCCTGCTCCTATCCAACACCTGTTAACAACCCGTTCAACTTGTTAACAAAATAGTATTAATAAAGATACGACCTACTATAAAAACTGAATTAAACACTTAAATTCAACAAAAATTCAATACATTGTCTTCTTAACTTAAATTCTAACAAAAATCCATGACATTGTTTTCTTAACTTAATCTAACTAGAAAGATACTTTGCTTAAAAAAACTAGAAAGAGTACAAACAAGAAATAAATCTTTTAACACGATTCGTTTTCCCATGACCATATTAAACTATTTGATTTGTGCCTCCACAAGCGCCTTGCTAAGTTTTTTCTTTCTTTTATGGATTCTTCTTCATTCAACGCTTTTTCAGGAATTATATCTTGCATCATTAGACACACATATAGACCACAATCGTAATTGTTTGATTGAAACGGCATTCGATCGTTGAATTCATATTCAAAAGTGTTGATTTTTTGCATCTTAGAATAAACTTCTGATTCCGCCATTTCTAACACATTGTGCATAAAGCATACCTATAATTTACTTAAATTTTTAGTAAAAATTTAAATTTTTGAACACTTTACAAAAACCATTCATATAAAGAAATACTAACTTACCAAACGAGTTACTTCAACTTGAACCAATGAATTTGTTCTAGCGTTCCTCATTGAATCACATATAGACACTGTACGACCCCATATATCTATGATGATCAAAATCCAATGGTTTCCATCGTAATTCATTGGCAAGTAAATCTAAATATAAAATAATTTTCGTGATTAATATAGATTGATGACAAAGATACTTAATGTTAAACCATAAAAAACAAGATTAAAAGTAAAAAGTTTTACTTTTTCGCATTTTTCTAATGAACCAGTGAACTTTTCTGATCCAAAATAACTCCTTTTGCATTTAGACGGAGTAAAATCTGACCCATTAAGAATTTGTCCCTGAAAAATATATAAACAATAAGTTTCATATATTAATAACAAATTATCTCTTAAGATGTACTTACCGAACAAACAGTAGGAAAAAACCATCTATCTTTCATCTTATTTTTCTTGGCATGCTCCTTTGTCAATTGCCACACTAAAGCATCGATAATCTGATAAAAAATAAATAAATATGTCATAAATTATTATTCAAACCAGTTAATTATAACACAAATTTTAACATATGTTACACAAAAAACTCACGCTTCCAGAAAGCCACCTCTTTGGTAATAGTTCTTGCATTTGGTGCCTTTTGATATCATACATTGAGTTCCAAACCACATACTCTCTACAAATGCAATTATAAAATAACAACTCACCCTTCATCGATATAAATTTATTAAAACTTACATAATATAATAACAAATACTTACCGCGGATCCTTAGATTGTGAGAACAAATATTCATATAATACATCTTTTGAGCTCATCATTGTATTAGAAATTTCGAGGGGAAGAATCACCGGTTTGATTGAGTCAACTCCATCGACTAAACAATTTGTAAGATCAATTATTTCAGATTTTGGAAATAATTGTCTTACTGGTGTTGGTTTATTACTATGAAAATCTTTAATTGAATGAGAGTACCGAACAAAACTTATATCAGATTGTGTATCCGGTGTCTTTATATTTTTAACTAATTTTTTTTTCTCATTCTTATAAATTGCAAGACAATCATCAGTACCTTTTTTACTTATTCCTTCATCTTGACCATATTTTATCTTGAATACATTCTTCAAATTGTTGATGGTAGTCTGGACATCCTTCATCTCTTTTTTAATGTCAACACATATAAGTTTCAGCTCACTAATATCCGTCTTTATTTCCTTCATTACCTCGTATATTAGATTCCTCAGAAAATTAAGCTCATTTTCCAAAGCAGTAGGATCCTCTGCATTTGTTATACCATATTGAAATTGTTCATACTTAGAGAGTTCTTCCCATTCTTCTTCAAAATGTGATCTCAATGACTTAGTAACTTTGTGACCAGGATTATCTAATTGATATTTAGAAATCCTTTCATCCCTATATTTTAAAGTAATTATCAAGAATCTATATACTTATAATAATTTACATATATTTAACATTTTCCTGTGATACGCAAAATATTTTAACCAAAATATAAAATCTTTTCAATTCTTCACTAAACTATTGAAAGGATGGATACATGAAATTGAAAATTAGTGTCCAAAAGTCAAAACTTACATGAAGCTCGTTCTTTTTGACCCAATATTGAAATCAATTGAGTTAGTGTCCGCTCTATTTCTCTTCATATTTTCACCCGATTGTATGTTTACCTAAGAATTATATAATCATGTAAGTGATTGGAAAATAAAGTTTATTGAACAAACATTTTATCAGTGTGTTAAGCTACTCATACAAGGAACTGTGAACACTTAAACAAGTAGGATTTGTACTTCTGAATATGATTATTATAACGTGGGGCCCATATTTTCAGTTACATTCCGCTCAATCATCTTCACTTTACAGTTCATTCTAATATGCACATATGAATTTACACTTGTACTATGATCTTAAGGAGCCAAATAGCTAAGCAAATTAGTCGTACAGTTGACAATCTTGTGATAATACCCTTGAGTTATATAACCTTTCGACATAGACACATTGATCAGGTCATTTTAACAAGTTATAACAAAGCCAAAAGACACAAGAAACAAAGCCACTGGTTTTACTCTAGCCATCATAAAGTATAACAAATTCTATAACACATAAAAGTAAAAATTCAGACAAGGACAGGGAAACCTAAGGGCCTCAAACTTAGACTCCATAGAGGAAAAAACTGATATTACTTTTATGCCGTTAAAAATGTGAGTCCAGAACCTCAATTATCTGCAAAAGACACAAATTATCAAAATGATATCAAAGTTTTAAGACAACATGAATTGTATTCACATGGATATCATATAATTATTAAGAGGCTGCTTCAATTAAGGGTAAAAGAAAGGTCTTGAGGAAGAAAATACACAACAAACGAGAGAAATTGTGACATGGGACATGTAACCATGATGCAAATTAGCTATTTAAAACTCCAATAATCTGTCTTTTTTACTATATTGAATCAGACGCTTAAACAGAAATTGTGAAGATTAGGGGAAGATTAGGGTTACTTACGGTAGAATTTTTCTAGAATAATTGATTTCTTCTTCTTCTTCTTCTTCTTCTTCTTCTTCTTCTTCTTCTTCTTCTTCTTCTTCTTCTTCTTCTTCTTCTTCTTCTTCTTCTTCTTCTTCTTCTTCTTCTTCTTCTTCTTCTTCTTCTTCTTCTTCTTCTTCTTCTTCTTCTTCTTCTTCTTCTTCTTCTTCTTCTTCTTCTTCTTCTTCTTCTTCTTCTTCTTCTTCGGCCGCTTGGAATGTTACTTCTACAATTTTAATCATTTTGTTTCTGTATTTAAAGAATTTTTTAGAAAATGAAAGAAAGTGGGTTTTAATCGTGTCAGGAAAGTGGATTTATGTATAATAATGGAGAAGGGCTATTTAGTAATAGCTATAAAAAATAGGACAAGGATAATCTAGTCTAAAATATATAATATTTATAATTAAAATTAAAAGCTAATATCTTATTGGTCAATTGGATCTTCCTATATTGGATGGAAGTCCTTCCCTATATATATATATATAATTTTTGACTTGGTCAACAAGTTATTTTAATTTTTTTGTTTTAATTTTTTGTTTCTTTTAAATTGAGCTGGTATATTAAGTTGGGCCTTTTTAATTTTTTTACCTATAATATTTTATACATAAAATAAATTTGGGGGCCCTAAAATTTTCATTTATTGGGGGGCCCAAGGCCATGGCCTCCTTGGCCTACCCCCAAAACCGGCTCTGCACCATTATACTGCCCAACCGTTGTAAACTGATTAATCATACTCGCGTCTGGTCTGAATCGAATTCCTTGAATTGCGGGAGGACGGAGTCCTAGTGGTGGTATACGAAAAGGTCTATAGTTGTTCGGTTGGAAGATCTGCAGTCCATTATATTGAAGTACTCTACCATTATTATTGAGTTGTTGTTGATCTGTGGGAGGAATTGGTATTTGTACTCCTACCGGTGGAACTGGTAACACCGGTGGAACTGGTACTACTGGTGGAACTATTGAAAGAACGTTTTCATCCAACTGAATCACGGGATTCTCAACTAAATTTTCCATTACTTCTTCTAACCTTGCTTGTTCTCTAGCTTCTTTATCTCTTTTGTTTTTCTCTCGAACTAGGCTTTCGAAATTATCAAGGATTATGATATCTCCAAGCATATACCAAAAACCTGTAAATCTGAGAAAGCAAGAACAACCCAAAGCGAAAAACTGAAAAATAAAAATTAAAAATAAACTAAAAACTAGCAACTAAAACACTTACGGCTAACACCGTGGTCACACGCTACCGTCCCCGGCAGCGGCGCCAAAAACTTGGTGTCTCCTAGTGTTCTAAATAAACACACCTAAAAAGGCAAGACACGTACCGCAAGTGTATGGGTCGTCCAAGTAATATCCGGTAAACAAGATTTCGATCTCAGGGACGGATTAGGTATGATTAAAATATTATGCAATAAATAAAAATAGTTGCTTGAATGAAAAGTAAAAGTAAAGAAATAGATTTTTATTTGATTTTTGTTTAAAGGACTAAAGTGCAAATAAAGTAAAAATATTATCTAAATTAAAACTAATGCAAGAAAATAAATATGAAGAGACGAAAAGATGAGAGAATAGTACTTGAGTTACGCTAGGTTTCACCAAAATAAACTTAATCAATGCTTCTTCTAAGGGACAAATTAGTAACTAGTAATAGTCGGGATTCTAGATTCCCCTAACCCCCGTCAGGGTGGACTTAGGAGCTATTCTCAGATATTACAAACCCCGCCAGGGCGATCATAATCCACCTTTGAATGCCAGGTTCTCTACCCAATTGGCAATAAGATTAACTAATTCCGTCAGGATTAATAATTTTTATCTTACGTTTATTACCTATGTCAGTAATTAAACCCCCCATCAAGATGATCACTTCCCCACCAAAGTGAATAGCTTAATTACTCAAACCTATATCTAATTAGCCAAATTAAATATAGTTAAATTAACCTACGATAACAAATAATACTAAATTACTCAATTCGAATTAAATTATAAAAATCCCAAATCAGAAAGCATCAATTAAATAAATTAGGTTCAACCCATATAGCGATTCTCAAGCACTTAAGAAGTTTAGCTCATAACGGAAAATAAAACTAAAACAAATAAATTAAAGGACATAATGTTTTGCAGAAAGAAAATAAATAAAACCAAATGAAGAGGTTGGGTTTGGCCTTGAATTGGAGAAGATGACTACTCCAGCTCTTAGCTTTCTTCCTTCCTGCTTGCTCTGACTTGAATCCTTAAGCCTCTTTGATAATTATATGAAGTGTGTTTAAAATAGGAGGAAACGGGGTGTATTTATAGGTGTTAGAAAGACCTAGGTCGAATTTACTTGGAGTGGAAGAAAAGTCAAGAACTCTTTAATTCGTAACCCTAAAATCTTGGAAAGGTAAGATTAAGCTGCTGATTTGTCGTGGTCATATCTCCTTCAATACTTATCCGTTTGACGTGTTCCAATATATAAAACCGCTTGTATCCGAAAGCTCTTACCATTGGTGCATACCACTCGCCCAAATTCCTAGCCAATCTTAAGTTATGGACTCGTCTTTGAAACGTGGCTGGAATTTCAAATTCATATGGCAGCTTTATCTTTTCCTGCTTTGCATATATCTTTCCTTAATCTTCTTATTTCCTTGTAAATCTCTTTCCTTTACCTCTTTGACTTGACTTGGTCTCTAATTAATTACCATATATCTTTTAAAGCTTCACATTAAATAAATAATTAAACCACATATGCTTTAAAAAATAATAAATTAATAATCAAGACTAGAAATAGGAAAGTGCACTGTAAAATTAGAAACTCGACTCAAATACTTACTAACACACTAAAAATAAGCTAAGACTCTAATTCTCACTTCTCCACCTTGCATTGAAATTTAAGAACATACTAACTTTGCACTAAAAATAATCAAATTAACGCACAAAAGCTTTAAAAATGCAAATAGTCTAATTTCATGGGGAGAAAGTGCAATATGACGAAATATGCATGAATGTCTAGCTAATAAGTCAATAATTCACCTAAAATGATGTCTCCAGAGGGCTAATATTTAGAACAAATAGGGAGACATCATAAATACATCCAAAGCAACACTTAAAATAAATCTCATATAACAAACATTAGGAATTAATATACACATACACTTATCATGCAAAATCAAACACAGATAATATCAATCTTAAAATTAACTTCACAATGCTAGAAGATTACACTTGTACTTATCTCAATATGATGGCTATAGGGTGTCCATTGATCCTCACTCGCTTTGAACGCTCCACTTAGTATACTCCCTATTAGCTGAATTACAAATCTATGCTCCTAGGAATCACGAGGACTTTATGGTTTTAGCTTAGGCTTAGGGACGGTATGGTATGTATGAGCTTTTGGCTCTCTCCTCACTTACCATCAACAACTGTCCACGAGCTTGAGTTTACACTCGAATAATGTTCTCACTCAACCCATTTGATGCGCTAATTTAGCGTCCCCATGTTAACCCAATACATACTAAGATAATTTCTACAAAATTCCACTTTGCCGGATATTTATTCTTTCTTTATTTTCTTTTTCATTTCTTTTCTTTTTCTTTTTTTTCCACAGGAAAAAACCGGGTTCCCGGTTAGTGATAACCAAGTTCCCATTCTTACTGTATTGACAATTTTCGTTTCATTTTTTTTCAATCCCGGCAAAGGGTTACAAATGATAATATCATCTGAAATTTCTCCTTAATACAAACACGTATAATTCCCTCCCAATGTAATTACCATAGATGGACCCACCACCCCAAACTCAAGCTCGAGACAGGTCTCAGTATCGTGATTCATGTGAGGGTCATATGGATATGCCTAATAAACTTAGGGGGTATGGGCTTATATCGTGGTGACAAAAGAAAAGGCTTTAAGGCTCAAAATTGGCTAAAAAGGATAAAATTAATACAAGGGGTAGAATGCTAAAAATGTCTCAAATGGCTTAACAAAGAACTGCCCCTATCATTTTCCTAGTTACATAGCTTGCCTCTAGTTCATATCTAAGTGGGTTCTCTACTAATTTGGATCTCACGTTCTACAAACCAAACATTTTCCTTAAGTACAAGTTTACTTCTTTTGCATTGTTCGTTAATTCTTTTCATCAATTACGTAGGTTTGCATGCAATTAAAGTGTGTTTTATACTTCTATATTTATTTTTGCATGCAATTATGTTTCCTAGGATCATTTATTTTTTTCTATTCTTCATCTTCATCTATATTTATTATTTGACTACCCTACTGTTTTTATCTTTACTGTATCGGGAAGATACAACTTTGAGTTGGGGGTCTTGATGTCTCTCTATTTTTGATAAATTAATCTATACTTGAGACATCATTTTAGGGTTATATAGTTACTAATTTTGGTATTTTCCCCATTTATTCATACTTTACTCTTTCGTGTCTTGTTTTAGGTGTTTTGCTATTTTACGAGCTTTTGCACGTAATTTGTGTGTTATTTGTGTAGCACTTAGATATATGGAAGATATTACACTTATGAAAACTGATTTGAAAAGGAAAAGTAAAGGAAAACCTTTAGTCAAAGTAAAAAAAGGAAGAGTTTGGATATATTTGGAATGTAAAGGAGCTGCCAAAACTGCACATGTGTCCATTAATTAATTTACTACAGAAATTCGGTCTTGAATTAGAGAGATATTTTTATATGAGCAGCTAGATCTTTTCAACGCAGTCGTTTGCATATAAACAACGTCAAAATCCGATAAGTAACAAAGTAGATTTGACCAAACCAAAATCTGCTAAGGTTTATCCCTTCCTACAAGTTAGGAATACGAAGTTTGTAAAATCTGGACCCCTTAACTTGGGAATTACTCCTAATTTCAACCAAGAGTCTATATATACTCATTCCTACCTTAGAAAACTCATCCTTGGTAAGCTTTTAATCATGTAAAGACCAAGAGGAAGCCTACATCAAGATAAGAGAAGATCGAAAGGAGTTGGATAACAAATCATGCCTTCCAAATCCTTCAAATTTGTAATTGTTTTTCTTTCTTTCTCTAGTATGAACTAATTCTATTTTAGCTTGAGATTAGCATATGGGTATGAAACCTAGACTTGTTTACATCTATTTTGATTTGGAATATCTTTTACATTTAATTGAATTAGTGATTTATTCTTTGCTTTTATGTATTTTGATTTATTGTTTGTAGTTCTTGCGGTGTACAACGTATAGGATTACCTTAATAGTAGTTAGATGGTCACTCAGAAGGGGCGTCTAATTATTGAAACACCACATAAACGTCTAGTATGCGGTAGTGATCCGGAAAGGCTTGCCTAACTAGGTAGTCGTTAGGGTTTGAGATTAACCACCCATCATTGCGAACCCAAGTACCCTGGTAATTTTTTTAGGTCACCATCTATATCAACCCGAAAGGGAGTTAGGAGGAATAAAGAATCATGTGCACATGCGAACGACAGAAAGAGAAGGGAGGGGGTAGGTTTATAATTTCTAAACCTAATAGAAGAAGAGAATGATTTTATGGTATTTTTTCAAATTTTAATTAACTTCTAATAAACTAGTTAGAAAATAATTGAGTTTAGACCTTTATTTGTTAAACTAACATTATATGAGGTATTTATTCTTCTTTTACCCTAACATACCACACATTCCGAAACTTAAACATTTAGCTTATCCCATAAACAATTAGCGGAACCCATTTGATTTGATCTAAGGCCCATAGTCGAAATAATATATGGGCCTCATTTGTTTTGGCAGAAAATACTTTAAAAGGTAAGAGAGAAAAAGAAAGAGAGAGAGAGAGAGAGAGAGTTAGGGTTTCGAAAAGATCAGAGATCAATAGCGTTGAAAGATATCCTCAGAATCAAAGAATCCGTTCCCTTCTGGAGATAAATCGATGTTGACTAAAACTCAGATAGCCTACGTGGCAATAGGTATGATTATTGGCTTCATTCGGGTGAAGTACGAAGAAGCTTGTGATCGCCGACATGAAGGCCAAACAATTTCAAGCTTAAGCTCCCCATTATCCGCTAGATTTGGTAATGTTATTATTATTATTATTATTATTATTATTATTATTATTATTTGCGTAATGAATTAGCTTAAATTTAAGCAGATAAGGGCAGAATAAAGTTTCAATTTTTATCATAAAAAACCTTTATAGAAAGGGATTTTGTAATTTGAAAAGAGAAAATTTTGAAGGGTGTGTTGTTTGTGTCAACGGATATAATATTTGATTGATTGTCTTGGAAGTTCTGTGGTGGTATTTTGGCTTCCTATTTACCTTTTACTTCATCTGCTCGCTTAAATTTTACAATGAGTTAGAGTTAGTTGAAGAACCTTACAATATTGATGCTTAAAAAAAGTATTTTCATGAACATCTGTCGTTATTATTTTCTTGTTGTTGATCAAGACCTTTGTTTTAATTGTTTTTTGCCGTCTCATTCAATTTATACTTTGCTCTTTTTATTTCCTAGTTCTTTTACCTATGGGAAAGTTTTATTCCAATAAATTTATAAGCTAATTTCTGTATAAGCTTCAAAGCTGTTAATAGTTGGATTTGCAAACCACAACTCAAGCTTTATTTTTTCTTCTTTTCAGGTAATGAAAAGAGGCGGGACTAATTATCAGAAGCCTTCTGGTGAATTTAAGATAATAAACTATGATGATGTTTTAAATTTCAAATTATGTTATGAATTTGAAGATCATTACCCGGATGATTGTAATGTTTGGTTATCTTTCTGTTTTGTATATATTATGATTATGATTGTGTTCTTCTGACTTTCTGAGTCCAAACCAATTGTTTTATAGATTGTAGCTTTGTGGATTTTTTTTTTTTTCTTTTTAGATTGGGGCATTATTTGGTGCCTTGTTTCACTAAATCCAAGCTTTTTTCTAAGATTAATTTATTTTACCTGTACAATGCGCTAAATGCAAAGCGATACTAGACTACCACGGGCTGAGTTGATAAACTCTAATAATGCAAATTCCACAAGTGATGTGGCTGAAATATGAAAAAGAGAATGAGCCAAAGTATGAAAAAGAGTGCTTGTAGTGGGGTTTTAATCTCAGTCGTCCAATATCCAATACATCTCATATTTACTTAATAAAATGTTTATGTATTGGACTGAGGTCCAATAGCCCTTAAGTAGTTCAAACCAAGTAATAATACCACGACTTGGACTGGCCCAATACCAAATGAACAAATACACTTCACAAATATATTCATCTAAGATTAACAATTTCCACCTTAAAACGGTGTAGTGCAAAGATATGCATAAATCATCAGCTCCTTGAAATCATTATATCTCTATCATCATTATCTCCCAAATATATTTGCAAAAATAACTTAACTAACAAATAATAAGTCCAATAGAGTTTGAACTCAATATTTGAAAATAGTTTAGTACCCATATCAGAAGAATTTTAACTCAGAAGCAATTTTTTTTTTAACTTAACTTCTTTTTGAGCTAGTACATTGATGTCTTTATATTCTTAGCTTAGGGGTTTTCCTCATTAATTGATAGCTTCTTAATTCTTACCTTATTTTAGAGTTTTGCTACTCTTAGAGCATTTTTTGTATAATTTGTGTGTTAAATATGAAACTCTTAGTTACAAGGATGACATTAGATGCAAAGACAAGGATATAAAGTTGAGGAAAGAAGATCAAAGAGAAAATCAAGAGTTAAATAGGGCACGAGAAGCTGTTTTAGGAAGTGCAAAAGCTGCCAAAAGTTATTGTCTAGATTTATAGACGTGTAGTATATTCAATGCTGCATAAAATTGACAAAGATTTTGAAGTAGCCCTTTTGTATCAATAAAGGTCTTTAAATTGAGGTCGCACGGCCACTGGAATCAAGTGAGTTGGAGAAGTAACGAAGGAGTTATGATTTTTACAAGCTCTATGGGTCCACCAGTCCAAGTATTAAGGAAAACGAGTTTGAGTTGGATTAGGACTCTAAGACTTGGACCATAACCTAGATTCCGTCCTTACACCTATATATATATATATATATATATATATATATATATATATATATATATATATATATATATATGTATATATATGGGTATTTACCTTTAGAAACATGTCCTCGATCAGTCTTTAATCATAATTATACTTAAAGATTATCCAAAGAAGCAAGTTGACTTGTAGAGGAAGACAAGAAGTTGAAGATTTACAAACTTCTTTTCTCTCATTTCCACTCTACCATTAGGTTAATTGTATAATCCGTGATTTTTACTTTCCTACTCTATGTTATATGAAATTTGAATTCAATTTTTTTGAGATTTTGTTTATAATTGTATTATGTGTTTGCCTTAACCTAGCCTTAATTTTGATGACATTAGTACTGGCCTTAGTAGTTGGATTGTCACCCTAGCATGGGATTTAATTATAGAAAACAACACACAATCGCCTAGTGTGCTATCGTGATCCTGTCTGGCTTGCCAAACTAGATAGTCAATAGGGTTTTGATTTCACCAACGATCTCTGCACAAGGTCCCCTTACCCAAGTCCCTTGGTAGTATTTGGGTTGCCTTTTGAGCTACCCTCACGGGAGTTAGAAGGATTGTATAATTAAATTATGGGATAGAAAGCTAAAAAGTTTCAAATGACTATCAAAGAACTGCCTCTATCATTTCCTTGTTACATAGCTTGCCTCTAGTTCATACCTAACTGGGTTTCCTACTTGTTTAGATCTCACGTTCACAAACCACTCATTTTCCTTAAGTACAAGTTTACTTCTTTTGCATTGTTCATTAATTTTTTTATCAATTACCTAATGTTTGCATGCAATCAAAGTGTGCTTTATACTAACTCATAAGGTCTACTATTTTCTATCATAAATTCAAAAAAGTATGCTTAATAGGGACATTTAAAATACTCTACAGTCAAACGCAACCTTTAAATTGATATAATTGAAAGCAGTAAAAAAAAAATAACACATAAAAGTGGCATTAGCCAACGAACCCCACCCCAAACTCAAAAATGAGTCGTGTCCCCATGACTCGAAAATACTAAATAAAGCAAAGAAACTATTATAGACTACAAAATGAGAAAATGATAGGAAAACGTATCTTAACCAGCATTAGGCTGGTTTCCAATGTTGCGTTCAGGTTGGGTGACTTTCTTAAGCATTGTATAGGTGACATGTTTTGAATCGCTCACCCTATAAAGTATGTTCTTTATAAACACCAACTCTCTTGTAACTTTTCCTAAAGCTGTTAACACCTCTTCATGCTTCTCCTCTAATGCTCTAATTCTTTCAATCACCTCATGATCTTCGGCAACTCTAGTCTTGCGTCTGGGAGGTCTAGATTTGTTTTCTTCTCCAAAATGGATTGTCTAACTCCATCCCCTTCTTCTTGGCCTCGTTGTGAATATTCGCAATTGAAATCGATTTGATATTTTCACCTTTTTCTATCGGTTCATCCTCATTGTCCCTGAGTGACATATTTGCTTTCATACAGATCTTTGTGATAGTGCATGGGAACTTGAGGTTACGTGAATCAATGGGGGATTTTTCGTTAACCATGATGGATTCATAAATGACGCGAGCTATATCAATCTCCTTCTTCTCAATAATGAATTTGATGAAGACGAGTTGCTCACGTGTTACCTGGATATGTGGGAATTACCGAAGAAGGTAGGAATAATAAAACAGGACCATGCTCTAGCACGTGGTAATAAATCACTACTAAATACCTGACCTTCATATCTAGCACCCTTGGGGACGGGATGTATCCCATGAATCAGAATATGTTTGTAAAACGAATCCCATTCAAATGCTAGATCATTAAGTTCCTCAAGGTATTTCCATGGACCTTTCAAGTTTGGTAAACTAAACACTTCACGAATTCGCTCAACTAAGAAAGGGACAATCTTCCTACGGACTTCAATAGCGTTACCTTTTGCAAAGACCAACTCTTCATAAAATTCTTGAACTAAGGCCAGAATATAAGTCAGGTCTTTCTTTCTCAACTCTTTCCATCCAAACTCATCACATGAAACCGCGTAATCTTTGAATTCACCGTCCATTATATTCATCGAAAATCCTTTCTCAACACCAAAAGACAAACTAGCAAACCACTTACGAATATAGAATTCTTGAAACCGTCCATTAGTCCCAGAGAAATCTCATAGTATTATGGAAAGAATTCTAGAAACTGAGAAAATTTGGCCGTTAGAATCATAAAAAGAAGAAGATACCTTAGAAGCTCTAAGAATCGAAGAAATAAACCAGCAACTCAAGGAATTACAAGAACGATCACGTTTAAAGAGAAGATCTATAACTTAGGTAAATCTAGTACATACATTACCTTCATCTACTGGTTGTGGAGAAAGAAAGCATTCATGGGATAATTGTATTAATAATCAAGCTTCGATTTCCTTTGTATCTCATCAAAGAAACCATTACTCGAATGGTTATTATCATCCTCAAGGAAGTCACACTAAGTATTATTCCCCAAGAATCCGAATTGGGTTGAAAATAAGGTAACTATTATCGAACTCAACCTCAAAATTATTATCAATCACAACCAATCTATCAACAAATACCAAAATATGAAGATTATTATCAAGAACCATACCCGTAATCAACATAACAAGCTAATTATGATCAACCTTCATCGCAACCCTCAAGTTTGGACCAAAATCTAGATAAATTTATGAAAATTCTTGAGGAAAACATGAAGGTGAATTAGCAAAAGTTTCAAGAACAAGCGAGGGTTATTAAAAATCTCGAGAATGCTCGATCACAAATTGATAGTGCAATACAAATCTGGCCAATAGGGCAATTTCTGAGTGATATGGTAACTCCTCAAGATAATGCTTGTCATGCAGTTGAATTAAGAAGTGGAAAACAATTATCTCCACCTAGAATTGAAGAAACAGAACAACCAAAAGAACCAACCCCTATCCCTGAAGGGGTGGTTGAAGAACAGTTGAAGATAAAATCAAAAAGGTAATTGAACCGAAGAGTGTCCCAGAAAAGAAAACAGTAAAGAAGAAAAGTTTAGTGGTGAACAATACACGCCCTCCTCCACCATTCCCGTCACGTGTCAAAAACAAGAACAATGAAAAAGAATTTAAGAAGTTCCTTGACATGGTGAGTAAGTTAGATATCAACATACCGTTTGTAGAAGCTCTCAAGAGAATGCCAACATATTTAAAATTCATGAAGGACATGATTTCTAACAAACGAAGCTTAGAAACGAGGGGAATTGATCGGTTACCTAGGAGTGCAGTGCTATATGTCAAAGCAAGTTGTCGCCGAAGCTACAAGATCCCGAGGTTTTACAATTCCCATAGTCATTCGCGAAGTATGGACCGGGAAAGCATTATATGATTTGGACACAAGTATCAATCTCATGCCAAATTCCCTGTTCAATAAGCTCAACATAGGAGAGGTAGTACCTACTTCAGTAGTATTACAAATGGAGGATCGCTCCCTCTCCCAACCAGTAGGTAAAATTGAATATGTTTTAGTTAAAGCTGGTAGTTTTATATTTCCTTGTGATTTTATTATTCTTAACTACGACGCACATAAGAATGTCCCCATCATCTTGGGTAGACCATTCTTAGCCACGGGGCGTATACTATAAGATGTTGAGAATAGTGAATTGATCATGAGGGTCCAAGAGGAACAGGTATGATTCAATGTGTTTAAGGCTATGAAATATCCAGATACGAAAGAAGAATGCTTTAAAATAGATATCATGAGCAATATTACGCAGGAAGTTTTTAATGAGTCAAGCTTTGTGATGTCTCCCTATTTGTTCTAATTATTAGCCCCTTGGAGACATCCTTTTAGGTGAATAAATGACTTGTTTGATAGACTTTTAGGCTTATTTGATCATATTGCACTCTCTCCCCTTGGAAATTAACTATTTGCAGAATCTGAGCTTTTGTGCGTAAATTTGACTATTTTTAATGCAAAGTTAATTGGTTCTTGAATCTCATGAAAGACCAGTCCAAGGAGAAAAAGTGAGAATAAAGTCTTAGGGTATTTTAGAGTGTTAGGAAATGATTTTGAGTCGAGTTTCTATTTTTAAAGTACACTTTCCTATTTCGATGTCTTGATTTATTGATTTATTCTTTTTTAAGCATATGCGGTTTAATTATTTATTTAATGTGAAGCTTTAAAATATAAATGGTAATTACTTAGAGACCAAGTCAAGATAAAGATGAAAGGAAAGAAGATTTACATGGAAATAAGAAGATTTAGGAAAGATTTATTCAAAGGAGGAAAAGATAAAGCTGCCTTTTGAAATCTGAAAATCCAGCCACGTTTTAGAGATAAAATCATAATTAAAGATTGGCATGGATTCTGGACGAGTGGTATGCACCAATAGAAAGCTCTTTCCAAGACAAGCAGTTTCATATATTGGAACTTCTCAAACGGATAAGTATTGAAAAAGATATGACCAAATCAAGTCAGCAGCAAATCTTACCTTTCCCATAATTTAGAGCTACGAATTTGAGAGTCTTTGACTTGTCTTCCGCTCCAAGCAAAATTCGAACTAGGGACCTCCAACACCTATAAATACACCCCTTAACCTCCTACTTTCACACACTTCAGAGAATTAACAAGAGGCTTAAGGTTTTCAAGTCAGAGCACGAAGGAGAGGAGAAGCTAGAAGCTGGAGGAATCCTGTTCTTCCATCCATAGTCATTCTACCCTTTAGGTTTTTCATTTATCTTTTGTATTTGAACATGAATTCCTTTTATTTTATGTTAGTCTTTAATTTCATCATGAGCTAAATTTCTTTATACTTGAGAATCGCATTAAAGGGATGAACCTTAATTAATTGTTTTCTATGTTTTGAAATTTGGGATTGTTTAGATTTAAACAGAATTGAGTTTTAGGTATTGGATATTACTTTGTTTTCATTACTAATTCTTTTAGGAACAACTAGAATTAGCTGTAAGTATTTGGGCTATTCACTTTAGTGGCGAAGTGATCATCCGACAGGGGGGTTTGAATACAGATCTAGGTAATACCCGTGTAATGTCCGTTATTGACCGACAGGCTTAACTAGTTACATAGCCAAAGAGGTAAAATCATATCATCCGAAGAGACATATTCGACCATACAGGTGTTTATGATACTTTAGGATAGCTTCTAGGTCCACCCGACAGGGGGCTAGGAGATATTAGAGTCCCGACTAATATTATAATTCCAATTCTACCCTTAAACATAGCATAGATTACATTGATTAGGTGGATTCCTTTGCGAGACTCAAGTATCTCTCTTATCTGAAGTTAGTCAATTTATTTGCTTTATTTCCTTTCTGTTTATTTAATTTAGTCTTTATTTTATTTGCATCTTTTAATTTATAAAAACCAAACAAAAATTCTTATCTTTTATTTTCTGTTTAGCAATTATCTCTACTATCTGATTAATATTTGGGTTAAAACCTAATCCGTCCCTGAGAACGAACTTGATTATCATATATTACTTGGGACAACCGTACACTTGCGGTTAAGTGGTTCCTCTATTTTTCACTTTATTTTATAACACCCTAGGACCCACCAAGTTTTTGGCGCCGCTGCCGGGGACGGTAGCGTGTGACCCCGGTGTTAATCGTTTAGTAGTTTAATTGTTAGTTTAGTTTTAGTTTTATTTTTCAGTTTTACGCTTTGGGTTGTTTTTCTTTCTCAGGTTTACAGGTTTTGGTTTATGCGTGAAGATATCATGATTCTTGCAAATCCCGAAAACCTAGTTCGTGAAGCAAACAAAAGAAAGAGAGACGCTAAAGCAAAAGAGTTAGAGGAGCAATTAGCAAGAGAAACAATGGCTGAAGATCCAGTTGACAATCGACAACAACTCAACCCCCCAGCTGCTCCTGTTGCTCAAAACAATGATCCGTGGTTCATCAATGGTCTTGAAGAAGCTCCGTTTCGAGCTCCTGCGCTCGGAATTGGCCCCGCAAATATCAATGTCGAGAGATTCAGACCCGATCCGGGTATGTTATCTCAGTTTTAAAGTTATGGCAATTACCGAGGATCACCTAGCGAAGATCCAATCCGTGCTGTACAGAAGTTCATGCAAATTTGCGATTCTTATGTTACGCAAGGAGTAACTAAAGAGCAAATGTATTTTGCTCATTTTAGATACTTCGTTATTGATGGAGCAAGCGAGTGGCATGATTCTCAAGAACCCGGAACAATTACAAATTGGGACGCATTACAAACCGCGTTCTTCGATAGATACTACCCAGCAAACATGAGACTAGATGCGCAAGTTGAAATAACGTCATTCAAACAAGAGGAAGACGAGACTTTGGGTAGAAGTTGGAAGAGATTTCAGATTTGCTTAAGAAGAGTCCCTGATCATGGCCTCACAGAAATACAACAGATGAAGATATTTTACCGAGGACTTGATGGCTCTTCGAAAAAGGATCTAGACTTACTTTGTGGTGGTGCATTTCTTCGGGTACAACCTGTCCATGCTAAGATTATCTTGAATAGAACCGTAAAGAATGAACTGGGTTGGAACACTGTAAGAACACCTGTCCGAGGTGGAAATATTGCACTACTTGAAGAAAAATTCACCGCCATGGAAAATAAACTCGAACAACAACTGAAACAGCTTACTCTAGTTGTTACAAAAGGTGCTACTGGTAGAAGAGCAGATATTAATGTTACACAAGAAGTTTATGGATGTTCTAACTGCAGTACACAAGATCATGATTGGGAGACCTGTCAAAATAATCCAGAATCCGTAATGTTCGTGTCCAACCGAGGATATTATAACTCAAGTGGTCAAGGTTATCAACCAAACAGAAACCATCCGGGTTTCCAATATTCAAATCCAAATGGGGCTGCTAATCCAACATATCCATATCAACCACGTCCCCAAGGAAACAACTTTCAACCAAGACCTCAGAATAACTACCAAGGTGGACAAGCATACAGAAATCAAGCTCAGAGACAACCTCCTCAATATGCTTATACCGAAACCATGAACCAGAAAGCCTTACCTGCTCAACCTCAAGAAGGTGCTCTAGATGTTCAACAAACCTTGACAACACTAATCATTATTCAACAATCTACGGCCGCAGCACTCAAATTGATGGAAACTTAGATGGCTCAGATAAATAAACAATTAAATCAACGTCAGCAAGGACAGCTACCGAGTGACACTGAAGAACCTAAGCAAAGAGAAGATTGTAATGCAGTGACACTTTGAAGTGGTAAGAAGCTCGTTCCACCTCCTTTTCCCGTGATGAAAGAAAAAGAAACAACTGTGAAAGAGAAACCGGTAAAAGATGTGGAAGAGAAAGAAGATGAGCCTGAGATAATTGAAGTGGAAAAGATTCCGGAAAAGCCAAAATCCAAAGATGTTACAGAAACCCGTCCTCCTCCACCTTTTCCCTCAAGAGTTCAGAAGAAAGGAGACATGGCAGAATATCAGAAGTTCTTGAATATGGTACGTGGTCTCAATATTAACGTTCCGTTCTTAGATGCTATACGCGATGTTCCGAAGTACGTTAAATTTCTGAAAAGAGCCATCACCAACAAGAGACCGTACCGCGAGAATGAGATGATAGGATTGCCGGAAGAATGCAGCGCTATATGCCAAAGTAAGTTGCCACCTAAACTACTTGATCCTGGGAGTTTCACGATTCCCATTTCTATTGGCAATGAGTGGCAAGGAAAAGCTTTGTGTGACTTGGGCGCGAGTATCAATTTGATGCCCAAGTCAATTTTCGAAAAATTGAAGATAGGAAACGCTAGACCAACTTCCATGATCCTACAAATGGCTGAAAGATCCCTCACTCATCCAGAGGGACGAATCGAAGATGTCCTCGTCAAGGCAGGTACGTTAATCTTTCCAGTTGATTTCGTTATTCTTAAATACGACGCGGATAGGAATGTCCCCATCATCTTGGGTCGACCATTCCTAGCCACGGGGCGTACTATTATTGATGTAGAAAACGGCGAATTAACTATGCGAATCCAAGACGAGACGGTAAAGTTCAACGTGTTTAGGGCCATGAAGTTTCCAGATATTCCTGAAGAGTGTTTCCAAATGGATGTACTTGATTTAACTGCGCAAGAAACGTTTGATTGTATGAATTTTAACGATATCTTGCGAGCAGCCCTAACACTTGACTTACCGGAATTGATGGAAGAACTAACCGAAACCATAGCTGCTCTGAATTCCGGAACTATGAAACATAGGCATCTCGCCTATGAGCCATTCCGAGAACCTGGGGAGATAGTATCTAAAAAGAAACCATCTATCGAGTCTCCCCCACAATTAGAAGAAAAGCCGCTTCCATCACACTTGAGGTATGCGTATTTAGGTACTAACAACACTCTACCTGTTATTGTTTCAGCTACTTTAACAGGTCCTCAAGAAGACAAACTGTTGCGCATACTGAGAGCTAACAAAGAGGCGATTGGTTGGACTATTGCTGATATCAAAGGTATTAGTCCTTCCTATTGCCAACACAAAATCATTCTAGACGATGAAAACGCGCGCTCAGTTGAAGGACAAAGAAGATTGATGCCAGCTATGAAGGAAGTAGTGAAGAAAGAGGTTATCAAGTTGCTAGATGCGGGAATCATCTATCCCATAGCTAGCAGCGAATGGGTAAGTCCAGTTCAATGCATACCAAAGAAGGGTGGTATTACTACCATCTTGAACGAGCAAAATGAAGCCATTCCCTCAAGGACCGTTGTTGGTTGGAGAGTGTGTATGGATTATCGGAAGTTGAACAAGGCCACCAGAAAAGATCACTTCCCTCTTCCGTTTATTGATCAGATGTTGGACAAGCTAGCTGGTAGAGAATATTATTGCTTTTTGGATGGATATTCAGGATACAATCAGATTTATGTAGATCCAAAAGACCAACACAAGACAACCTTTACATGTCCTTTTGGTACCTTTTCCTTCCGAAGGATGCCATTCGGATTATGTAATGCACCTGCTACTTTTCAAAGATGTATGATGGAAATCTTCTGGGATATGATTGATGATTTCCTTGAGGTATTTATGGATGACTTTTCTGTGTTTGGTGATAACTTTGAGGGGTGTTTACGAAACTTGGAGAAGGTATTGATTCGATGCAAGGAGACGGATTTAGTTTTGAACTGGGAGAAGTGTCACTTTATGGTTCGAGAGGGTATAGTGTTGGGTCACAAGGTTTCAAGTGCTGGTTTGGAAGTTGATCGTGTGAAGATTGAGGTAATCAAGACTCTTCCCCCTCCTATTTCCGTAAAAGGGGTAAGAAGCTTTTTGGGTCATGCTGGTTTTTACCGACGTTTTATCAAGGACTTCTCCAAAATCTCTAAGCCGTTGTGCAACTTACTTGAGAAGGACACCAAATTCCTTTTTGATGAAGCTTGTATAAAGGAATTCAACGAGATTAAGGAGAAGCTTATTTCTACACCTATTGTTTTACCTCCTGATTGGAAGATTCCGTTTGAGATTATGTGTGATGCTAGTGATCTTGCGATGGGTGCTGTTCTGGGTCAAAGAAAATAAAAGGTATTTCATTCCATCTACTACGCTAGTAAAACCTTCACAAGTGCTCAAATAAATTATACCGTAACTGAGAAGGAATTACTAGCTGTCGTGTATGCATTTGACAAATTTCGTTCCTACCTCCTTGGGGCGAAAGTTGTGGTGTTTACCGACCATTCTGCGATTAAATACCTTATGGAGAAGAAAGATGCGAAGCCGAGGTTGATTAGATGGGTTTTACTGTTACAAGAGTTTGATTTAGAGATTCGGGATCGAAAGGGTTGTGATAATCAGGTTGCTGATCATTTGTCACGTCTTGAAGGTTCTGAGTCTAATGGAGGACCTGAGCTGGTTAGAGAAGAGTTTCCTGACGAGAGTTTGTTTTCAGTTTATTCATTAGAGACTCCTTGGTATGCGGATATTGCAAATCTTATTGTGAGTGGTTCTTTTCCTCAAGGAGCTACCTCACAAGAGAAAAAGAGACTAGCCCACCGAGCGAGACAATTTTTTTGGGAGGATCCTTTCCTCTACAAAACATGCAGTGATTAGATGGTGAGGAGATGCATACCAGATAAAGATATTCTATCCATTATTATGGGTTGTCATGATTCACCATACGGAGGGGACTTCAAAGGAGACCGTACAGCTGCAAAGGTACTACAATCCGGTTTTTATTGGCCCACTTTACATAAGGATTGTCATGAGTATGTCAAGAAGTGTCACAGATGCCAGTTTACTGGTAATATATCTAAGAGAGATGAGATGCCGCGTAATAATGTTCTTGAAGTTGAGATATTCGATGTATGGGGTATTGATTTCATGGGTCCTTTCGTACCATCTAACGGAAATCTGTACATCCTACTAGCTGTTGATTACGTGTCTAAATGGGTAGAGGCTGTAGCTCTACCAACTAATGATTCGCGAGTAGTGATTAAATTCTTGAAATCACACATCTTCACTAGACATGGTACACCTCGAGTTATTATCAGTGATGGAGGTTCACATTTTGTGAACAAATATCTGAAGAAAGTTCTAGAGAAGTATGGTGTGAGACATCGTGTATCTACCGCGTATCATCCACAAGCCAATGGTCAAGCTGAGGTCTCTAATCGAGAGATTAAATCCATTCTTGAGAAGACAGTTGGTTCCACACGCAAGGATTGGTCAATGAAATTAGATGATGCGTTGTGGGCATATCGTACTGCGTTCAAGACACGTGTGGGTGCATCTCCGTATCGTATTGTTTATGGTAAGGCTTGTCACTTACCTCTTGAGCTTGAAATGGGTGCCTATTGGGCAATTGCGGAGATGAACATGGATCCAACCTTAGCTGCGGAGAATCGTATGATGAAGTTGAATGAACTTGACGAGTTTCGATTTCATGCCTATGAGAATGCCAAACTTTACAAAGAAAAAACGAAGAGATGGCATGACAATCGCATTCGTGAGAAGAAATTCAAAGTTGGACAGATGGTCCTCAAGTATAATTCCAAGTTCAGCAACTATCCGGGCAAGTTGAGATCAAAGTGGTTTGGTCCGTTCGTGGTGACCAAAGTTACGCCTCATGGAGCGATAGAGTTCGATAATCCAGACGAGCAACGCACCTTCATGGTGAATGGGCATCGTCTAAAACTTTACCATGTAGGCGAGGATACCAATCGCAGAATTGATCCACATCCGGGGGAGGTCATGTACCTCCTTGAAGCTGAATAGATGCGAGAGGTAACCCGTCGAGCTTAACGACGTTAAACAAAGCCATTTCAATGTATATTAGTTTATTGCTTTCAGTTTTTCAATTCCTAGTGTATAATTCTAAGTTAGTGTCGAGTTTTAGTTTCTACTTCTAAAGAAAGTAGAAGGGTATTGTGTTAATGGTGCAGGAATCGAGTTTAGGATGCTAGGAGAAATTTTTTGGAGAATTCAAGGCTGGCGCGGACTACCCCGCGGTGTACCCCCTATACCGCAGGGATGTACCACGCCCCAAAAACCCGTACCACGGGTCGCGCACCACGGGTCTTATCCAGAAGCAAGAAAAAAAGAAGCTGAAAGCCGCGGTGCACCGCGCCCTATACCGCACGCCCAAAACGCGTGCCACGGGGTATGTATCGCGGGTTTTTTGACGGAGCACGTGCGGACTACCCCATGCACCGCACCCCTGCACCGCAGGGCAAAAACGTGTGCCACGGGGTGCTAGCACGGGTACAAGGAAGAAGCGAGAAAAATCACACCAGCAGTGCTGCGGTGTACCCCGCGGTATACCCCATGCACCGCAGGGATGCACCGAGCCAGGCGGTTTGTGAAGAACTCAAAGCCCAGTCAACTTCTAACCTTAAGGAGATAAACCCTAGCCTCTTCCAAACGAATTTTCCAGCTCCCGACCCTATAAAAACACCTTGAAGCTTGATTAAACCTCCACAACAAACACATTAACATCATTAAATCTCTCCTCCATCCTCCATAAACATAACCTCTTCATCAAATTCATCACAAAACACCATTAAACACAATCAAGATCATCAAGCTTTCAAGAGTTCTTCCAAGATTCATCAAGAAAACAACTTCCTTCATCTAATCCAAGCAAGAAACTCAAGCTATACCAAGTTTTCTTAACTTGATTATATCCTTGGTATAACTTGAGTTTCGGGTCAATTCAACCATGACAAACAGAACAGATGCTTTGGATTACAAGAGGAAGTGTTATATCCTAGGGAAGAACAAGAATTTGCCTGGTTCTACACTTGAAAAGGCCATCAATCTTGATGAGCCTACTGAAAGACAAGAAGAAAAGGCACCTGCACCACCACAACACGGGAAATTAACAGCAAGGATGAGGGTATCATCAAAGCCTACAGACAAGCTACAATTTCAAGTTCAAGGTTCTTCTTATTCTCAAACTGATTCTGGTATTCCTCCATGGGCTCGCAATTTGCAACAAGAATTCGAACTTTTACGACTAGACATCGGAGCACTATGGAAGGAAATTACACAGATCAAGTCAACACTGGAAGAGGTAACTTTGTTCATGGATATTGATAATTATTCTCCCCCTTCGGAGGAGGACACGATGGATCTTCATGGCCAGGTACCCCGTTCTAATTCTTCTTCTTAATTCATGGTAGGCACTAGTTAGGTAGTTTTAGTTTAATTTTATTGCTTTATTGAGTCTTTTTCGAGGCGTGGGGACACGACTCACTTTTGAGTTTGGGGTGGGGTTCGTTGCCTCATCCCAATTTTTTGTGTTTTACATGCTTTCAATAAAATTAATCTTAGGGTTGCGTGACTGTAGAGTATTTTAAATGCCCCCATCAAGCATGCTTTTTATGAATTAATGATAGAAAATAGTTGACTTTAGGAGTTAGTATGAAGCTGAACTTTAATTGCATACGAATATGAGATAATTGATAGGAAAAATTGATGAACAATGTAAAAGAAGTAAACTTGTGCTTAAGGATAATAGGTGGTTTGTAGAACGTGAGATCTAAATGAGTAGAGAACCCACTTAGGTATGAACTAGAGACAAATTGTGTGAATAGGAAGATGATAGAGGCAGTTCTTTGTTAGCCCTTTGAATCCTTTTTGGCTGTCTATCCCTGAATTAATTTTATCCTTCTTAGACAAATTTTTAGCCTTTAAGCCTTTCTTTTGTCGCCACATTATAAGCCAACTTACCTTTAGATTATTAGGCATGACCATATGACCCGCACTTGAATCACGATCCTGAGACTTCCTGTCTTGAGCTTGAGTTTGGGGTGGTGGGTCCACTATATGGGAATTTACATTGAGATTGGGAGTTTTTGAGCTTATCAATGATGCTTTGTGCTATATATGATGATGATTCACAGGTTTATTGTATTGTAACCCTTTGCCGGGGTAATAGTTAATGGAAAAGAAGCTTCGAGCTCAAGTTATGAATAGGCATAACTATGAAAAATAGCATGATATCTCAAACATCATAAGGAGAGTCATAGCTATAAGAAAAAAACGAATGATTTGAAAATAATATACATATTCGGACCGCCAAAGTGGAAAATTTTAGGTGAATCATCCTTAGTGCTTATTGGGTTAATTTGGGGACGCTATTTAAGCGCGTCAATTGGGTTGAGTGAGAACATTATTCGAGTGTAAACTCAAGCTCTTGGACAGTTTTGTTGATGGTAAGTGAGGAGAGAGCCAAAAGCTCACTTCAAATTTACCAAATATACATACCATACCGTCCTTCAGCCTATGCTAAAACCGTAAAGACCTCGTGATTCCTAGATGCACAGTGAGATAATAGGGATTATTCTAAGTGGAACATTCAACACAAGTAAAGATCGAGGAACACCCTATAGCCACCATCTTGAGATAAGTAATAAGCGTAACCTTCTAGCATTGGGAAATTAATTTTTGATTGATATTGTTTTGTATTTGATTTTGCATGATAAGTGTAGGTCTATATTAATTCCTAGATTAGACTATATGAAATTTGTTTTAAGCTTTGATTTGGGATTATTTACTAGATTCTACCTTCTGCGTTCACCTAAAAGATCCTTTGTTTTTATTTTACTTTGTCGGGACGACAAAGGTTTGAGTTTGGGGTCTTGATGTCTCCCGATTTGTTCTAATTATTAGCCCCTTGGAGACATCCTTTTAGGTGAATAAATGACTTGTTTGATAGACTTTTAGGCTTATTTGATCATATTGCACTTTCTCCCCTTGGAAATTAACTATTTGCAGAATCTGAGCTTTTGTGCGTAAATTTGACTATTTTTAATGCAAAGTTAATTGGTTCTTGAATCTCATGAAAGGCCAATCCAAGGAGAAAAAGTGAGAATAAAGTCTTAGGGTATTTTAGAGTGTTAGGAAATGATTTTGAGTCGAGTTTCTATTTTTAGAGTACACTTTCCTATTTCGATGTCTTGATTTATTGATTTATTCTTTTTTAAGCATATGCGGTTTAATTATTTATTTAATGTGAAGCTTTAAAATATAAATGGTAATTACTTAGAGACCAAGTCAAGATAAAGATGAAAGGAAAGAAGATTTACATGGAAATTAGAAGATTTAGGAAAGATTTATTCAAAGGAGGAAAAGATAAAGCTGCCTTTTGAAATCTGAAAATCCAGCCACGTTTTAGAGATAAAACCATAATTAAAGATTGGCATGGATTCTGGACGAGTGGTCTGCACCAATAGAAAGCTCTTTCCAAGACAAGTATTGAAAATGATATGACCAAATCAAATCAGCAGCAAATCTTACCTTTCCCAGAATTTAGAGCTACGAATTTGAGAGTCTTTGACTTGTCTTCCACTCCAAGCAAAATTCGACCTAGGGTCCTCCAACACCTATAAATACACTCCTTAACCTCCTACTTTCACACACTTCAGAGAATTAACAAGAGGCTTAAGGTTTTCAAGTCAGAGCACGAAGGAGAGGAGTAGCTAGAAGCTGGAGGAATCCTGTTCTTCCATCCATAGTCATTCTACCCTTTAGGTTTTTCATTTAACTTTTGTATTTGAACATGAATTCCTTTTATTTTATGTTAGTCTTTAATTTCATCATGAGCTAAATTTCTTTATACTTGAGAATCGCATTAAAGGGATGAACCTTAATTAATTGTTTTCTATGTTTTGAATTTGGGATTGTTTAGATTTAAACTGAATTGAGTTTTAGGTATTGGATATTACTTTGTTTTCATTACTAATTTTTTTAGGAACAACTAGAATTAGCTGTTAGTATTTGGGCTATTCACTTTAGTGGCGAAGTGATCATCCGACAGGGGGGTTTGAATACAGATCTAGGTAATACCCGTGTAATGTCCGTTATTGACCGACAGGCTTAACTAGTTACATAGCCAAAGAGGTAAAATCATATCATCCGAAGAGCCATATTCGACCATACAGGTGTTTATGATACTTTAGGATAGCTTCTAGGTCCACCCGACAGGGGGCTAGGAGATATTAGAGTCCCGACTAATATTATAATTCCAATTCTACCCTTAAACATAGCATAGATTACATTGATTAGGTGGATTCCTTTGCGAGACTCAAGTATCTCTCTTATCTGAAGTTAGTCAATTTATTTGCTTTATTTCCTTTCTGTTTATTTAATTTAGTCTTTATTTTATTTGCATCTTTTAATTTATAAAAACCAAACAAAAATTCTTAGCTTTTATTTTCTGTTTAGCAATTATCTCTACTATCTGATTAATATTTGGGTTAAAACCTATTCCGTCCCTGAGAACGAACTTGATTATCATATATTACTTGGGACAACCGTACACTTGCGGTTAAGTGGTTCCTCTATTTTGCACTTTATTTTTTAACACCCTAGGATCCACCACTTTGATGACACTCTAACAGCAGTCTTAGCACTTGAATCCCTAGAGATATATGACGCTATAGCTGAAGAAGTTGTTGTATTAGATTTAGTTGACGGTAGACCAAAAGCAAGAATTCGTGAAAACTTTGAGAAACAGGAGACATTGAACCAATGAAGAAACCATCTATCATATGTCCCCCTGTTCTTGAAGAAAAACCGCTTCCAACTCACTTGCGTTATATGTATGTAGGTATTAAAAACACTTTGCCTGTTATTGTTTCTGCTAACTTTTCAGGTCCTCAAGAAGATAAGTTACTACTTTTGCTTCGAGCTAACAAAGAAGCAATTGGATGGACTATTACCGATATAAAGGGAATTAGTCCTACCATTTGGCAACACAAAATCATACTTGAAGATGAAGGAGGGCGTTCTATAGAGGATCAAAGAAGAATTATGCCAGCAATGAAGGAGGTCGTAAGAAAAGAGGTAATCAAGTAACTAGATGCGGGTATTATCTTTTCGATTTCAAGTAATGAGTGGGTTAGTCCAGTGAAATGTGTTCCAAAGAAATGATGTATCACTACCATCCTTAACGATCAAAATGAATCGATTCCATCAAAAACAGTCGTGGGGTGGAGAGTATGCATGGATTACCGCAAGCTCAACAAAGCCACGAAGAAAAATTACTTCCCTTTACCGTTCATTGATCAAATGTTAGACAAGCTTGCCGGAAGAGAGTATTACTGTTTTTCTTGACGGATATTCAGGCTATAATCAGATTTGTGTAGATCCAGCTGATCAACACAAGATAACTTTCACTTGTCTATTTGGCACCTTTAATTATAGAAGGATGTTGTTTGGTCTATGCAATGCACCTTTCACGTTCTAGAGGTGTATGATGGCTATATTTTGGGACATGATTAATAAATACTTGGAAGTTTTTTATGGATAATTTTTTGTTATTTGGAGATAGTTTTGATGAGTACCTCAATAATATTGAAAAGATAATTCTGCAATGTAAAGAAACAGATTTTGTTCTTAATTGACAAAAAATGCCACTTCATGGTCCGAGAAGGAATCGTGTTGGAACATAAAGTTTCAAGAGTGCAGGAATGGAGGTTGATCGTGCAAAAATTGAAGTAATAAAAACCTTACCACCTTCGGTTTCTGTGAAAGGAGTTAGAAGTTTCTTGGGTCATGCAAGATTTTATCGAAGGTTTATTAAAGATTTCTCCAAGATCACTAAGACGTTTTAATGACACGTTTCTTGAAGCATTTTTAACGATTAAAGAGAAACTCATCTCCACACCGATTGTCATACCTCCAGATTAGAACGCTCCGTTTGAATGTATGTGTGATGCAAGTGATCACGCAATGGTTTTTGTGTTTGGCCAAAGGAAAGAGAAGATTTTTCACACGACATACTATTAAACTAAGACCTTTAACGGTGCCCAATTGAATTATACAGTGAAGGAGAAAGAGTTATTAGTCGTAGTATATGCTTTTGATAAGTTTCGTTTCTATCTGCTTGGAATGAAAACTATTGTATACACGGGTCATTCAGCAATTAAATATCTTATGGCAAAAAAGGATGCTAAGCCGCGTCTTATTAGATGGGTATTGTTGCTACAAGAATTTGACATAGATATTCGAGGCTGAAAGGGATGCGAGAATCATGTAGCTGATCATTTATCCAGGCTCGAAGGAAAAGAACCAGAATTGGTCAAAGAGGTATTCCCGAATGAACAACTTTTTACTATTAAAGATGTGTTTGTTCCTTGGTATGCATATATAGCTAAACTCATAGTAGTGGTGTATTCACTACGGATATCAATCCACAACAACGAAAGAGGTTAAGATATAGAGCCAGACACTTCTTATGGGATGAGCCCTACTTCTTCAAAGTTTGCAGTGACCAAGTTATTAGAAGATGCGTCCATGAGGGCGAAATGAGGAAAATCATTTCAAGATGCCATGGTTCACCATAAGGTGGCCACTTCAAAGGCGATAGAACCGCAACTAAAATTCTTCAATCCGGATTCTATTGGCCTACCTGGTGTTTTCTAAGGTGTGATAAAAATATGATAATAAATACGGATAAACGATGCAATAACACCCTAGACTAAACATGTTACTCACTGCAAGTATCACAGGTCGTAAGCAAGTTTTAATGATAAGTTAGATTCGTTCTCAAGGACTTAGTGTGTTATACGAATGGGTAAACAGAATAGAGTAGCAATTAATAGTTAAAGACAAAAAATAAATAAATATGATTGATGAGGAGTAATGATTAAAATAAATAAAATAAAAACAAGTAAATAAAATATGAAAGAAATAAGATGAGAGAATATAGCTCAAGTTTTGCGAGTATGCACTAATTCTTCTATTTCTTCTACTAGTTAATAAGGGTGATAACAGATCTTAGATAAGTAGTCAAGATTCTAAATTCCTCCCTACCCCCTTCCGGGTGGACTAAGGTGGCGACCTCACAATTATCAGGGGACTTAACTAAGGTGCTCCTATGCCACTAGGTTCTTAAATGAGACTGGTCTGCAAATAATGATCGGTGATTAAATCAAACCCTAATGACTATCTAGTTAGGCAAGCTCTTCCGGATCACTATCGCACACTAGACGTTTATGTGGTGTTTCAATAATTAGACACCCTTTTGGGTGACCATCTAGCTACTATTAGCACAGCCCTAAATTGATCAGGTTTAAGACAGACAATAAATCAAAACACATAAAACAAATATATGGTTAAGCAGCTAAAATCAATTTAAAATAGTTCTCCCAAAGAAACATAGATATAAGAAAATATAATTCATAGATTATACATTTATGCAAAACCCAAGCTATGGGAAAATTAGTTCATACTAGAAAGAAAAAAACTGAAAAAAGATACATATTGTCAACTTGCTTCTCTAGAATGGCTAAGGATTGGACTAAGGTTTAGAATTGAGCAAGGACATGTTTACAATAGTTAAAGAGTGTATTTATAGGAGTCTAGGAAGCCCTAATTCGGATTTCTTGGAGTAGAAGGCAAGCAATTTGACTCCTTTACCAAATCAAATTCATAGCCTAAAATATAGAAAAGGTAAGAAAATGTTGTTGTCTTGTTTTGGCCATATCTTCTTCAATATTGCTCTGATTGCTGCATTCTTTAAATCGAATCTGATAGTATCGGAAAGCTCTACACTTTTTCTTCAGACCATTCTTCCAAATTCCCCGTCGATTTTGAGTTATGATCACTTTAGTGGATGTGTCTGCTGAAATTCAGATTTACTTGGTAACTTTTATTTTCCTGTTTTATCTTTTCCTTCCTTTATCTCCAATTCCCATCCTTATCTTCTTTCCTTAATCTCTTAGAATTGATTTGACATCTAATTAATTACCATATATCTTTAAATCTTCACAATTAACAAACAATTAAACAAAATATGCTTTAAAAATAATAAATTATCAAATCAAGACAAGAAATAGGAGAATATAAGAATGTGAATAATAATCGAGTATTGACTATCCTAATACACCTAAAATAATGTCTCCAACCTAGATTAATTCATCACAAATAGGGAGACATCAAGACCCATAACTCAAAGTTGTATCGTCCCGATACAGTAAAGACAAGAACAAAGGGAAGTCTCTAAATACACACCTAGGTCAATTAAGCACATTGGGAAAGAAGATAGCAGAATATATAGAATAGAGTCAAAGCAACTACTCAGAAATTTTCATGTAATATATTTACAAAGTAAATTACATGTATACTTGTCATATCTACAATCAACACGGCTCAAATTCAAGATTAGATTAGCTTCGCGGTGTAAGCAGTATCCAAAGATCCACTTTATTACTCTCTATTGGCTCAATTACTTCTAGATTACATAGCAAAGAATCATAAGGTCTTTAAGGTTGTAATGTTGGCTTAGGAAGGTATGATAAGTATATTTTGATAATTTAGAGTGAGCTTTTGGCTCTCTCCTTACTAGCCATCAACGAATCTTCCTAGAGCCTGAGTTACTCTCATATGATTTTCTTGATGCATGAATTAGCATCCCCAATAACCCAATAAAAGCATAAAGACGTTTACATAAAAATTCCACTTTGCCAGTCCAAATATATATCTTCTTTTCCTAGCAATTTTTTTTCTTTTTGTATAGCTATGAATCTCTTTTTGATGTTAAGATATCATGCTATTTAGTCTCATATTTTTTTTCTTTTCATGCTTTTCAGCTTTTTTCATTTACTCTTACACCGACAAAGAGTTACAATATAATAACTTGTGAATCATCATCAATATATCGATCAGAGCACAATTAATAAGCTCAAAAATTCGCAACCCAATAATAATTCCCATAATGGTGGACACACCATCCCAAACTCAAGCTCTAAAACAATTGTCAATGCATCGCGATTCGAGTGCGGGTCATATGGAAAAGTCCTAAAATATAAAGGGATATGGCTTATAATGTGGCTAATAAAAAAGGTTTTAGAAAGACTAGAAGGGGATGAGAAGGATATAAAATAATAATTTGGACAACAAGCTAAAAGGAAACAAGAGACTTATGAAAAAACTGCCTTAATCACTTTCTAAACTATGCAATTTCGTCATTCTCCTACCTTTAGCATGTTCAATAAATGGGTTTATCAACTAGCTTGGATCTCACTGCCTACACGCCACTCTTGGCTCCCTGAGATCGAACACACTTTCTATCACATAGCTAACTAATCTTTTTTTTACTATCAATGTGTGTTTCCTGCAAATACTCAAAGCATACAAAATAAAATAGCTCATAAACATACTACTTACTATCATCAACTTACTGAGTTGATGCTTTCGAGCCATTAAACGCACTCTACATCTAAATCCCACGTATAAAATTTTTTAATTTATCCCAAAAAAAACATAAAATCACATAAAAATGGAGATGAGAGACAACGAATCCCCTCACCCAAACTCAAAAATGAGGCGCGTCCCCACGACTCCAAAAAGACTCTTAAAAGAAATTAAATTAAGCAGATAAAGCATATACAGAAATGGTGAGGAAGAAGGAGAATATACTCTTGAGGCTATTGCCTTGCATTACCGACATCCATGATAGGATTTACTGGATGTTTCTTTAATTGCTCAAAGAGTGTCATGATGTGCACTTGATTAGCTTTCATTTGTGACACATCATTGGCCAAGAAAGTTTTAGCTGCTTCGACTTTATTCAATCGCACCTATACCTTTTCTCGCCAAATACGATCCTTTTCCTCTTTTGTAACATGCGTAATTCCCGCTCCTCTCAAAGTTGTCTTGATCCAGGAGTTTTCAATATTGTTACTCATCTTATACTCTAGTTTCTCTTCTTCTCCCAGAATCACATTCGCTTTCCGAACAAGGCATGTGATCGTAGTAGGATATTTCACATTAAATATCAAAGTAGGAGAGATCGAAAATCGCATAACCTCCTCAAAGATCAACTGTGCCACATCCACTTCTTCTCCCCTTATAATACAATTCAAAAATATTGCGTTCTTATTAGGTACATCCTAATTTCTCGTGTTTCCAAAGACATTAGGTGAAAGAAATTTGTGCCAAACTCTTGTATCTGCTTGGAGATATTTTTAAGGCCAAGGTGCCTTCAATTCTCCCTTATGTGTTTGCACTTTCTCCTTGTCTAATACATGCTCAAATAGTAGATTCCAATATAAAGTATTGATATTTTCCACCGCTTCTCTATACATACATGGTCTGACCAATTTCTTGAACAGGAAGTGGTTTCGAATCTCTTCAACTATAAAAGGAACCGACTTGCCTCTAACTTGAACACAACCTTTACTATCTCGGATAAAAAGGCCTAAATAGAATTTGGAAACTAACTCAACACATAAATTTGAACGTCTTACCATGAATGTAGACCAACCGAATCTTTCACCTATCTCCATGAATCTCTTGTACTCACCTTTACCAACTTCTTCTTCAAATACTCTCTCATAAGCAAAATGTAGTCCCTGTAGATGTTTCTTAGCTGAAGCTAACAAGGCCTTTGAAGCTTCCTCTTTTTCTTTGGGTGTAGGACTCTCGATCTGTAGAGGTTGTGGTGTCTTCTTTATAAAAGCTGGAACCTTTTTGCCCATTGAATTTACCAAAGCTAGCTGTCCCCTCTTCTCATGACCTGTTTTACCCTTTATGTTGGAACGTGAACTTTTCTCAATTGATTTCTTTTCATTAGAACCCAATACCTTACTTTTCTTCATCTCCCTAATAGTGGATAATGTTTCCGTTCTTTAGTCATCTCAATTAACCTCCAACTTAAAGCTTTAACCACTCTTGAAATTTGAAACTCTTGATTATAAGTTGTACAAGCTTTGTTTGGGGTAGGAAAGGTGTTATGATGATAATTCTCTATATGGGTAGGATTGATTCTTGTTTAATTGGTATGGATCTAAGAAATTGTTGGGTGAAATTGGGAAATTTAGGCTTTTGATTCTTGGATTCAAAGCGTTTTAATATGATTTGGGTGGTTGAATCTTCTTTATAATGATGTCGGGAAAGGATTGGATGTGTTTTTATGGTGATTGGGTAGTGTTTTGATGTTTGGGGAAGGTTTGTTGAAGCTTTAATGGAGTTGGGAGAGGTTTGAAGAAGAAAGGAGGCTTAAAGGATTGAAAAATTCGGAATAAACTAACTTCTTCTTCTTCTAAACCTAAAAAAAAAAATTCTCTCTTACCTGCGGCGGCTGCCGGCATACTGGTCCTGTCGCCGGCTAGCCGGTCCCAGACCGTGTCGACACTCGCGCCCACTGTTTTTCCTAAGTGCTCTCGGCATTGAACCTGATTTCCTCTACCGTGCAACGGTTTTCCTCGCATCGGTATACTGCCCCTGTGAGCGGCATCCGGTCAGCCAATTTTTGATTTTTCTCCGTCTCGGCAGTGAACCAGATTTTGGGAACCGTGTCACAGTTTTTTTGACCCACTGGCATACCGGTCATCTCACCGGCTAGCCGACGGGTGGGTCAGAATGTGGTCAAATTTTTTCTTTTTCTCCCTAACTCGATTTTCTTAGTACCTCAATATCAAAAACACTAATACCTTCCTCGAATATGCAATATCAACTAAAAACAACTAAACTAAACATAAATTAATGACATAAAAAACTTATAAATTGCGGGTTGTCTCCCGTACAACACTTTTATTTAACGTCTTTCAAAGTTAGACGCGTTACCTCTATCAAGTTTTGCGAATATAGCCTCCCCAGCAACGAGCAAGGCTATAAACGTCTACTAACCTACGTTTAATGCCCCTTTTAGGCCTTATCTCTATCACCTTAGCTGAAACAACCTCAGTGACTACGAATGGTCTCATCCACGAGTCTTTGTGGGCTCAACTTCATGGCCGACCCCAAACTCAATCTTTGGCTCCGTATCCACAGGTTTTGTGTGGATCACGTACGGGACTTTGTGATGTGAAAGACTGTGGATGATAGGAACATTCGGATCTAACTTCCTTGGTTTCTTACCCCAAAGATGGAATGTCTCGGATACGTTTTTAGCCTGAAGGGTAGTCGTCCCTTCCCAGAAGTTGATGATGCTCTGACTTGTGCCCAAGAAAGGCTGTACAACTATGATTGGAATCCGCTTATCCGCATCGAACTCAAGAATAACAAAGTCAGTGGGGATGGTGATATTACCTGTTCGGACGTGTACGTCTTCAACTGTTCCCCATGACTTGGTAACAAAATTGTCAGCAAACTGCAACTTCATTGGAGCTTTCTTTGTTTTCTGGAGTCCAAGTCTATCGAACACAGACTTTGGCATAAGATTCACATCTGAACTCACATCACACATAGCTTCCATCTTGAGCATACCAGTGATTTTAATAGGAAGTTTAAAGCTTCCTGGATCTTTGAGCTTCAATGGCAACTCTTTATCAACTCTTTTCGAGACTCTCTAAGTACGAGTTACAGTCTCTTTCCTGGATTCTACACTCGCTTCTTTCTTTGAAATAACTTGCGTGAATACTTGTTACGGTGTAAGACCTTTCTTCACAATCTCAAACATCTAGGTGTTGATATTTTCTGGACTATACGCCTCTACAAATTTCTTAAGTTCAATGTCTACCTCCGATTTGTATCAGGAATATTTGGTGACATTGTTTGAACAACCGGTGGCGAATCCACCCGCTCTACTTCTTTCTTCTCTTGCACAACTGGTGCAACTTCATTTTTCATCTCTTTTGAGGCTTCTTCCTCTTTTTCTTTGGCTTTAGCAGCTTGGAACTCCATAACCGATCTAATCTCTTCTTGGATATCTCTCAGAAGGTTTATAAAGTCAGATCTCTCAGACGAATTCTCATCTTCAGAACAGTCCGAGTCTTCGGGGATAGACTTGGTTGGTTTTTTTTCAATTTCTAAAACTTCCACAACAATTTCTGTAGCATGTGGTAATTCCTTACTCACTTCAATCTCAAGGCATATAGCCTTACAAGCTTCGAACCCAGCATTGGCATCACCTCCTTTGATAGCTTCCAATTCCTTCGCTTCCATGATATTTGTTAGAACTTTATTATATGTTCTACTTGCGTACCTAAAATCTGAACTGAAGCTTCTTGTTCTCTTAACTTCTCGTTTTGTGAATGCATATTAGTTGTCAAAGCAACTACTCAGAAAATTTCATGTAATATATTTACAAAGTAAATTACCTATAGACTCGTCAAATCTACAATCAACACGGCTCGAATTGAAGATTAGATTAGCTTCGCAATGTAAGAAGTAGAGGTTCTTTACTCAGTTTACCAAAGAGGCTATAAATTGTTCATCGAACATTACTAGTACCCAAAGATCCACTTAAATACTCTTGATTGGCTCAATTACTTCTAGATTACATAGCAAAGAATCATAAGGTCTTTATGTTTGTAATGTTGGCTTAGGGACGGTATTATAAGTATATTTGAATAATTTAGAGTGAGCTTTTGGCTCTCTCCTCACTAGCCATCAACGAATCTCCCTAGAGCCCGAGTTACTCTCATAAAACGTTCTCACTCAACACAATGATTTTCTTGATGCATGAATTAGCATCCTGGTGGGTCCTTGTGTGTTGTAAAATAAAATGCTAAAGTTGAGGACTCACAAACCACAAGTGTACGGTTCTCCAAGTAATAAACCGATAAATCATATTCGTTCGCAGGGACGGATTAGGTACATTTCAGGTGTGGATCAAATAGTGAGATAATTGCAAGTACAGAAAAGTAAATGATATAAAACTTTTGTTTGGATTTTTGTTTTAAAAACTAAGATGCAAAATAATTTAAAGACTAAATTAATTGAACTGAAATGAAAATAATGCATATAGAATCGTTAGACGCATGATGAGAAGTGGTACTTGAGTCTCACTAGGGTTTCACCTAAACCTTCTTAATTAGTGTTTTCTGTTAAGGGTTGAATCATTATAATTATGCTGGTCGGGATTCTAAAGTCTCTTAGCCACCGTCAAGGTGCACCTAAGAGCTCTCCTATGGTATTCTAAACTCCGTCAGGATGATTAAAACTACTTTCAGGTGGTTCACTTACTTACCGCATTGGCTATTGGTTAGTCAACTCTGTCAAGGTCATTGGCGAATACCAACGGCAATTACCTAGTTATGTATCTAAACCCCAGTCAAAATGATCAATACGCCACTATATTGAATAGTCTAGATACTAAAATTACCCTTAGTTCATGACTCTAAAAATAATAATTCAAGCATAAAATAAAAATCCAACATAAAATAACGAATTTAATTTAAATTAAGAAATCCCAAATTAGAAAACATTAAATAATCAAGTTAGGGCTCTACCCAATTCGCGGTTCTCAAGTACAAATAAATTTAGCAAATAATTGAAATAAAAACCAAGGAAAAAAAATTAAAGGAAATCATATTTTACAGAAAGAAAATACGAAGGAACATAATTAGGGAATTGGGTTTGGTTGCGACTTGGAGAATATGATATTCTTCAGCTCTTAGCTTTCTTCTTTTCCTTGCTTCTGACTTTCTCTATGGCGCTTTTAACTTCTATGAATTGGGTTCTGTGTAAAATAAAATTCGAAAGGTCTATTTATAAGCTTAAATTCGGAATTGGGCTTTACTAAGTGAATTAGTGATATATTAAAAAGCCCAAGTCCAATCTTTAATTACAAATCCTGTAACTGGTGTACACCCTTCACTAGAACGGTTGTAACTTTCTCAAATCAACTTCGAATTGACCCGTTTAACTTGATAAATATTTGTAACTCGATAAGGAACAAATATTCTTTGGGTTAATTATTTTGTAAGGCCTATGGCCAGTTGGGTTTCTTTTTTAAAGCCCAACCTGTAACTAGTAGTTACATGAGTAACTAAAGAAGCTGAAAATACCAAAACACCCCCCACTCCTTTATACCCATATAGAAAACAACAAAAACCAAAATCCTCCCCCTATTAAGAAGCTGGACAAACCCAGAAACCCCACTCTGAGTCTTCTCTCTCTCTCGTACAAACCCAAAAACCACCCCCTCACCACTGTACCCTTCCCACCCACCTTCTCCTTCTCACATCCATTAACCACCAACAACACCACCACCAACAGCTCTTGATTCGCTACCACCACCACCTGCTCCTCTCTCTCTCTCTGCCCCACCCCCAAACCATTCACTACCTGTACAGGAGAAGCGGTGCTGTCACCACCACAAACAGCTCCTGATTCGCGTGTTGCAGAAGAAGCATCACCACCGCGTGTTGCAGAGGAAGCACCACCACCGCCGAGATCGACTTTCATCCCCGATCTGCACAACCACCACGAGTCAGACGAGTCAAAACCGCCATCCCACCACCGCCGAGATCGACCTTCATCCCCGTTTCTGTTCCCAGAACTGCGCCACCGTGCTCCAGATCTGCACCACCGCCGCATCAGGAACTGCGCCACCGTGTTCGAGAGATGAACCCTACCGCCGTCTATCCTCTTTGCTGCTTACCATGGCTTCATCACCATCTTCCCCGATCTGAACAAAACCGCGCTGCGTCACACGGAAAACATTGAGCGTTGTTGGGCCAGCTTCGCACCAGGACTACCCAAAGCACACCATGGGTACGGCCCGTTGAAGTCCAGTCACACAGTGGGCCAGCCCCATCAAGGCAAAGACGGGGTTACAAAGCACACCATGGTATGGCCCGTTGAAGTCCATTCACACTGTGGGACAGCCCCATCAAGGCAAAAGACGGGGTTACAAAGCGCACCATCGGTACGGCACTGTGGGCCAGCCCCATCAAGGCAAAAAACGGGGTTACAGAGACGTGAATTAGATTTTGTTTTGTTTGTTGTTTTTGCTCTTGATTGTTCTTGTAAAAAATAAGAAACTGTTTTGTTTTGTTTTGTTTGTGTGGTATTTTGATAATTTGTTTTGTTTGATCCAGATCATATTCTTGTTGAGAGTTCATAATATTTCTAATTTCTATATCATTTGAACACATTTTGTATATTGTTTATTTTACTTTTTGTTTTTGTTCATTAAGGGTATGGCCCCCTATTATCTTTGTTCATTATGGGTACGGCCCTCCCCCTGTTTTTGTTCGTTATGGGGCCAGCCGTCCTTGTAGTTGTACTTTATAAAAAAAAACTACTAAAAAACATAGCGCCCTACACTGGGTCGTGGGTACAGTCCGTTCAGTCCTCGTGGGTCTGTACCTCAGTCCTCGTGGGTCTGTACCTCATGCTGGACTGGATAGGGGTAAAATAGTAATAGCTCTTCCATAAAAAAGTAACTAAAGGCCTTAAAAAGAAGGTTTTTTTAGTTTGGACTTTAAATATAAAGATGCCAAAAGTGAGGCTCTAATAAGTATTTTCCTCATATTCTTTACAACTCAGAGGTTGAATCCACGTCTAAGTAGCTCGAAATCAGCAATTGCCATCATCCTTCCAGATTTGCAGCTTCAACTTGTCAACTTTTCGGGATATTTTTTCTCGCCTTTGACTTCTTTACACGATCTAAGACTTTAATTCTTGATTCCTTTCCTTGCTAGCATCATGGACCTACAAACTTTGCACTGAAACAACCCATTTAACGTGCAAAGCTTAATAAATGAAAAATATTAAAATCCAAGGAGAGAAAATGAAATATGACGAATTAACACTAAAAGTCTATCAAATTAGTCAAATGATCACCTAAAATGATGTCTCCTAAGGCCATATAATTAGAACAAAAGAGGAGACATCAAGACTCCAAACTCAAACCTTTGTCGTCCCGACAAAGTAAAATAAAAAACAATGGTCTAAGGTGAATGCATAAATGCAGAAACTAGTAAATTGGTGTCTCCTAGTGTGTTCTAAATAAACACACCTAAAAAAGGGCAAGACATGTACCGCAAGTGTACGGGTCGTCCAAGTAAAATCCGGTAAACGGGATTTCGATCTCAGGGACGGATTAGGTATGATTAAAGTGTTATGCAATAAATAAAAATAGTTGCTTGAATGAAAAGTAAAAGTAAAGAAATGGATTTTTATTTGATTTTTGTTTAAAGGACTGAAGTGCAAATAAAGTAATTATTAACTAAATTAAAACTAATGCAAGAAAATAAATATGAAGAGACGAAAGGATGAGAGAATAGTACTTGAGTCACGCTAGGTTTCACCAAAATAAACTTAATCAATGCTTCTTCTAAGGGACAAATTAGTAACTAGTAATAGTCGGGATTCTAGATTCTCCTAACCCCCGTCAGGGTGGACTTAGGAGCTATTCTCAGATGTTACAAACCACGCCAGGGCGATCATAATCCACCTTCGAATGTCAGGTCTCTACCCAATTGGCTATAAGATTAACTAAGTCTGTTAGGATCAATAATTTGTATCTTACATTTATTACCTATGTCAGTAATTAAACCCCCCCCCCCCCCCCCCCCGTCAAGATGATCACTTCCCCACCAAAGTGAATAGCTTAATTACTCAAACTTATGTCTAATTGGACAAATTAAATATAGTGAAATTAACTTACGATAACAAACAATACTAAATTACTCAATTCGAATTAAATTATAAAAATCCCAAATCAGAAAACATCAATTAAATAAATTAAGGTTCAACCCATATAGCGATTCTCAAGCACTTAAGAAGTTTAGCTCATAACAGAAAATAAAACTAAAATAAATAAATTAAAGGACATAATGTTTTACAGAAAGAAAATAAATAAAACGTAATGAAGAGGTTGGGTTTGGCCTTGAATTGGAGAAGATGACTGCTCCAGCTCTTAGCTTTCTTCCTTCCTGCTTGCTCTGACTTGAATCCTTAAGCCTCTTTAATAATTATATGAAGTGTGTTTAAAAGAGGAGGCTAAGGAGTGTATTTATAGGTGTAGAAAGACATAGGTCGAATTTACTTGGAGTAGAAGACAAGTCAAGAACTCTTTAATTCGTAACCCTAAAATCTTGGAAAGGTAAGATTTTGCTGCTGATTTGTTTAAGCCATATCTCCTTCAACACTTATCCGTTTAAGGTGTTCCAATATATGAAACCGCTTGTCTCGGAAATCTATATCCATTGGTGCAGACCAATCACCCAAATTCCTAGCCAATATTAAGTTATGGAATCGTCTTTGAAACGGGGCTGGAATTTCAGATTCATATGGCAGCCTTATCTTTTCCTTCTTTGCATATATCTTTCCTTAATCTTCTTATATCCATGTAAATCTCTTTCCTTTACCTATTTGACTTGACTTGGTATCTAATTAATTACCATATATCTTTTAAAGCTTCACATTAAATAAATAATTAAACCGCATATGCTTTAGAAAATAATAAATTAATAATCAAGACTAGAAATAGGAAAGTGCACCCTAAAATTAGAAACTCGACTCAAATACTGCCTAACACACTAAAAAAAGCTAAGACTCTAATTCTCACTTCTCCACCTTGCACTGAAATTTAAGAACATACTAACTTTGCACTAAAAATAATCAAATTAACGCACAAAAGCTTTAAAAATGCAAATAGTCTAATTCCAAGGGGAGAAAGTGCAATATGACGGAATATGCATGAAAGTCTAGCTAATAAGTCAATAATTCACCTAAAATGATGTCCCCAGAGGGCTAATATTTAGAACAAATAGGGAGACATCAAGACCCCCAACTCAAACCTTTGTCGTCCCGACAAAGTAAAATTTAAAACAAAGGCCTTTTTTAGGTGAACGCAGAAGGTAGAATCTAGAAAATATTCCCAAAGCACAACTTAAAACAAATCTCATATAGTCTACTCTAGGAATTAATATACACATAAACATATCATGCAAAATCAAATACAAAACAATATCAATCCAAAATCAATTTCACAATGCTAGAAGGTTACGCTTATTACTTATCTCAAGATGGTGGTTATAGGGTGTTCCTCGATCTTTACTTGTTTTGAACGCTCCACTTAGCATACTCCCTATTAACTCGATGTGCATCTAGGAATCACGAGGTCTTTACGGTTTTAGCGTCGGCTTAAGGAAGGTATGGTATGTATATTTGGTAAATTTAAAGTGAGCTTTTGGCTCTCTCTCCTCGCTTACCATCAACAAACTGTCCAAGAGCTTGAGTTTACACTCGAATACGTTCTCACTCAACCCATTTGACGTGCTAATTTAGCATCCCCAAATTAACCCAATAAGCACTAAAGATGATTCACATAAAATTCCACTTTGCCGGTCCGAATATATATTCTTTTCAAATCATTTATTCATTTTTTTTATTTTTCTTTTTGTATAGCTATGACTCCCTTTTTGATGTTGAGATATCATGCTATTTTTCATAAGTTATGCCTTTTCATAACTTGAGCTCGTAGCTTCTTTTTCATTCACTATTACCCCGACAAAGGGTTACAATATCATAAACCTGTGAATCATCCAAATATATAGAACGAGCACAATTGATAAGCTCAAAAATCCCAACCCAATGTAAATTCCCATAATAGTGGACCCACCACCCCAAACTCAAGCTCAAGACAGAACGTTTGGATCGTGATTCAAGTGCGGGTCAAATGATCATGCCTAACAATCTAAATGGATATTGGCTTATAATGTGGCGACAAAAGAAAGGCTTAAAGGCTAAAAATTTGGCTAAGAAGGTTACAATTAATTCAGGGATAGAAGGCCAAAAAGATTTCAAAAGGCTAACAAAGAACTGCCTCTATCATTTTCCTATCTACACAGCGTGCCTCTAGTTCGTACCTAAGTGGGTTCTCTACTCATTCGGATCTCACGTTCTACAAACCACCCATTATCCTTAAGCACAAGTTTACTTCTTTTGAATTGTTCATTAATTCTTCTTATCAATTACCTCATATTTGCATGCAATCAAATTACGTTTTATACTAACTCCTAAAATCAACTACTTTCTTTCATAGATTCATGAAAAGCATGCTTTGATGGGGGAATTTAAAATAGTCAACAGTCAAACGTGATGTCTCCTTATTTTGATAATAGAATCCATTTCTGAGACATCATTTTAGGCGTTGGTGTGGCCTAAGGTGTGATAAAAAGATGTATAAAATAAGTGCAAATAAACACCCTAAGCTAACACGGTACTACAAGTATTACAGGACGTATGCAAGTTTTAATGATAAGAAGATTCGTCCTCAGGGACTGACGAAAGTTAAAGAGAACTTATGCAAATTATCAAGTGCAAATATTAAAGATAGATAATAATACGCAAGTAGAAAGACGAGAAAGATAGATATTTATTTTGTTTTTAATAAGAAAACTAAACTACTAAATTAAAGACAGAAAATAAATAACAGAAAAGGAAAGAAGATAGTATGAAAGATATAGCTTAGGTTTTACTAGTATGCACTAATTCTTCTAATTCTATCTATGAATCTAGTTAATAAGGGAGAATATTAGCTCTTGGTATACTTAGTCAGGATTCTAAATTCCCATACCTTAGACCTTGAGAGCGACTAAGGGGGCAACGGCACAACCAAGAAGTGATTTCAAATAGGGTTATCAAACGCCACTAAGGCCCTAAGCAAATACTGCAATCTTGGTGATATGGTGGTTAAAACAAAACCTAATGACTATCTAGTTAGAATCATGTTTTGTCAGAACTAATATCGACACTAGACGTTATGTGGTGGTTCAATAGTTAAACACCCTGTCAAGGAGACCATCTAACTACTATTAAGGTAATCCTATACTCGTGCACTAGCAAGGAAAACAATCATTAAATCAAAACACATAATCAAATATAAAGGTAAGTAGCTAATATCAAATTAAAACATATAATTCCCAAAGAAACTTAGATAGAAGAATTAGATTTCATAGATTATACATTATGCAAAACCTAAGCTAATAGAATTAATTCATACAAAGAAAAGAAGAGAAAAGAATTACAAAATAAGAGGTTGAAGGAGACATAGTTGTTGCACAGCTCCTTCCAGACTTCTTCTCTTGTGTTGCAGCTTCCTCTTGGCCTTAAGGTCTGGCCAAGGATGATTTTAGAGTGTTAAGAGGCTGTAGTTATAGGGTATAGGAAGACCTAATTCGTTTTCTTGAAGGAGAAGGAAAGTAATAGACTCCTAGTCCAACTCAAATTCGTATGGAAATAAAGATAAACACTGCTGGACCGTTTTGAGCATATCTTCTTCGTTATTGGTCGGTTTGAGCTCCATAAGATACCAAAAGAATCGCAACAGAATTATCTTGACCCTAAAGAAGGAAATTACCAAAATCGGCCTATTTCTTAGGTAAAAACGCATATCTTTAGACGTGTATGCAGAATCCCAGATTTAGGCAGCTTTTTCTTTTCCATCTTTTTAGCTTTTGTTTCCTTATCTCCAATTACCATGCAAATCTCTTTCCATATCTTGTAGTCTTTGACTTGGACTCTAATTAATCTCCATAATTATCTTTAAAGCTTCACACTAAATAAACAATTAAACCCAATATGCTCTAAAAATAATAATTCTACAAATCAAGACTCAAAATAGGAAAGTGCACTAAATTAAGCTAAGATCGACCTATAAACTAATAAATAAGCCTAAAATGATGTTTCTGAAGTATATTATATTATCACAAATGAGGAGACATCAGGCGTATTTATTAGTTTATAGGTCGATTTTAGCTTGATTTAGTACACTTTCCTATTTTGGGTCTTGAATTAATTAATTATTATTTTTAGAGCATATTGGGTTTAATTATTTATTTAGTGTGAAGATTTAAAGATATATGGTAATTAATTAGAGTCCAAGTTGGTAAAGAGAACTAAAGGAAAGAAAAGCTAAAAACATGGAAAAGGAAAAGCTGTCTTAATTCTGAATTTCTGCACCTACGACCACAAATCAGCTTATATCTTAAAATCGGTGAGGAATTTGGAGAAACAGTCAAGAGCAAAGTTGAATATATTTCCGATACGATGAATTTGGTATACTCATACGCATCAATCGGAGATATATTGAAGCTGTTAGGACCAAAAGAAAAACGGGACTGATTGCATGTTTTTGAGCTACGAATTTGAGTTGGGCTTGGAGCCCATATTTACCTTTTCCTTCAAGAAAACGAATTAGGTCAACCTATACACTATAAATACAGCCTTTTAACACTCTTAAATCATCCTTGGTGAAACCTTAAACCAAGAGGAAGCTTACAACACAAGAAAAGAAGTCTGGAAGGAGCTGTTCATCATTATGTCTTCTTCTACCTTTGAATTTGTAATTTCTTTATTTTCTTGCATTAGTATGAACTAAATTTCTTTTAGCTTGAATTTTTAGCATATATGTATGAACCCTAGTTTTGATTGACATCTATCTAATTTGGGAATTATATGTTTTAAATTGAATTATTGTTTTTATTCTCTGTTTATGTGTTTGGATTTATATTCTGTGTTCTTGTGGAGTGCACCCATATAGAATTACCATCTAGTAGTTAGATCACAATTGACAACGGTGTTTAATTACATGTTTAGCACATAACGTCTAGTATCCGGTTTAGATCTGACAAATCAACCTAACTAGATAATCACTATGGTTTAGTATATATTACTATTTACCAATTGCAGGAACAGTTTGCTTAGGATTCCTTATTGACATAGGTAAATCCTATTTAAAACTACCTAGCGCAATTGGAACCGATTATTGAAATACTACATAATTCACCCTTACATGTTTAGAACGGCAAAACTAGTGGGGATTACATGCTATTGACTCAAGCTATATTCTCATACTACTTCTTCTTTCACATTTATTTTCTGTCTTTACTTTCGTAGTTTAATTTAGTTTAATTGAAAACCAAATAAATATCTATTTGTCTTTATTTTTCCTGCATTCTATTTGTTCTAGCTTTAATTAATTGGACTTGATTATTGCATAAGATTCCCCTAACCTTCGTAGTCTCTGCGAAACGAATCTTACTTATTTACTAAGTCTTGCATACGATCTGTATACTTGCAGAACCGTGCTCAGTCTAGGGTGATTAATTGTTCTTTATTTATTTCATATTTTATCAAACCCTAGGCCGTACCAAGTTTTTTGCGCCGCTGCCGGGGACTACATTGTTAGTCCTTGTGCATATATCTTGTGCTTTTATTTCAGTTAGTTCTATTTTACGCTTTTGTCTTTTATTTTTTGTTTTATAGATAGTTACAGATGGAGAACCCAAGGAGACTTGAGCTACCCATCGAATTCAGAGTGCAACCAAGAGGAATTCGCGCTCCACAAATCCAAGCCGCTAAATTTATGCCTGATCCAGGGATGTTAACGCAGTTTGCAACTCATGGACTATTCAGCGGTGCTGCACAGCAAGATCCAATCCGATATATTCATAAGTTCATGCAAATCTGTGATGCTTACATCGTAAAGAGGAGTTACTAGGGAACAAGTGTATTACGTGATGTTCCAGTTCTTCTTGACCGGAGGTGCAAGCAATTGGTATGATACCCAATACCCTCATGTCATTCCAGATTGGGATAAGCTCCAAGCAAGATTCCTAGACCGTTTCTATCCGGTTAGTAGACGTTTAAAAGATATGTTGGAGCTTGAACAATTTATACAGGAAGACGGAGAAAGTTTGGGTGAAGCATGGTTACGATTTACTGAAAAGAAGGCGAGATGTCCATACCATAAATCATCGCCGGAATATTATTTAACCTTGTTTTATGGAGGAGTTAATGACAAGTCAAGGGAAAAAGCAGATTCGTTAGGAAACGCAGGTTTTGTGTTACTGGGATGGAGAGAATTCTTGAGAACGAGAGAAGTTGGCCCAAGAACCCAGAAAAAGAAGACACTTTAGAATCTCTGAAGCTTAAAGAATTGGCCCAACAACTCGAAGAACTACAAGAACAAGCCCGAACAATTGCTCAGGTAAATGTAGTACATACAATACCTGCGTGTCCTGGTTGTGGATCAAGAAATCATGTGTGGGAAAGGTGTATGAGTAATCCAGCAATAGCTTCCGTTACATATCCTCAAGATAACAATTATTCTAATGGTTATACGTATCCTCAAGAAAGCTACGCTAATTATCAACAACCTCCACAACAAAGAAGTTGGGTCAGAAATCAAGAGACTTGTTATCAACCCCAACCTCAATCCTATTATCCACCACAACCTATTCAGCAAAAGGTGCCCATTGTTGAAAAAGCTTGTCAAGAAACGAAGAAAGATCCACGAAACAATCAATGCAACTGGCAAGAAAAGAACAAACCCCGAGCTTGAATTCGAGTATGGCTAAATTGATGCAAGCAATTGAAAACAATATGAGTCGTAGCCAACAGAAAATTCAAGACCAACAGAAGGTAATCAAGAAACTAGAGCATACTTTATCACATATGGCAAGTACATTACAAAATAGGCCGAAAGGGCAGCTTCCAAGTGATACTATTGCTCCTAGAGATGATTCTTGTCATGTAGTTGAATTGTGAAGTGGAAAACAACTACCTCCACCAAGACCAGAAACAGAACCAATCCCTATTCCAGAAAAGGGGGGAGAAGAAACAACCGAAGATACAGTAGAGGAGGTAGTTAAACCAAAGAGTGTCCAAGCCGAGACACCTGAAAAAGCAAGAAAACCAGTGGAACTTAATACACGCCCTCCACCACCATACCCTTCACGTGTCAGAAAGAAGGACAATGACCTGGAATTCAAGAAGTTCGTTGACATGGTGAGCAAGTTAGAGATTAAAATGTCGTTTGTAGAAGCTATCAAGAGAATGCCGAAATATCTGAAATTCATGAAAGACATTATTTCGAACAAACGAAGTATCGAAACTGCAGATATGAGTGGATCACCAGAGGAGTGTAATGTTATCAAGTTAGCACCAGAAAAGCCCCTTCCCACGAAATCTTGGATGGCACCATCCATAATTATGAAGAATCGAGCTGAAAAGTTCGTGGGAATCAAAGGAAAGGGGTGGAAATTTCGTCATTCTTAATCGAGATAATTTTAGTTGAACGAGTTGGAGGAGTTTCGCTATCTTGCCTATGAAAATTCACGTCTCTGTAAGGAGAAAACAAAAAGATGGCATGATAGGCGACTCCGTCAAAAGCATTTCGAGAGAGGACAAAAGGTGTTATTATACAACTCTAAATTTTCGAACTACCCAGGAAAGCTTAAATCCCGTTGGGGAGGACCTTACATTGTTACGAAAGTCACACCTCATGGAGCGACTGAAATTGAACATCCAACTGAGCAAAGGACATTCATGGTGAATGGGCAGCGTTTGAAAAGATATCATGACAGTGAGGACTTCGGGCGAGAGGAGACGATCCATCTCGTAGAAAGCGCTTAGCCAGAGGTACACGTCTAACTCAAAGACATTAAACAAAAGTGCTCTTGGGAGACACCCCTAGTTTTAATTGCTTTTTAGATTAGTTTATTGCTTTGTAGTGTATAATATTAAGTTAGTGTAGATTTTAATTGTGTTTACAAGCTAATAGGAGAGAAAGGTAGTGTGTTATTGTGCAGCAAATGAGTTTGGGGTCAAGGAAATTTTTTGGAAAAATTCACAGGCAGGTCCGGTATACCGTGCCTCACGTCCGGTATACCGCGCCTGGAAAAACCCGTGACACGGGTACACTGTCTCGGGTTTATTGCCGAGAGAAAATTTTTTGGAGCATGACAAGTCCGGTATACCGGGCCATATGGCCGGTATACCGCAGCAACAAAATCCCGTGACACGGGTAAGGAGGCTCGGGTTTTTTGACGAGAAGAAAAAAATTGGATAGCTGATGGGTCCGGTATACCAGAGGATATGCCCGGTATACCGCGGTATGGCGGTTTGGAGGAATTTTATTCCTATTCAACTTCTTACCTTAACAAACTTAACCCTAACCCCTCCCACACGAAATTTTCAGACCCAAACACTATATATAGACCTTGAAGCTTGTACAAACCTTCACAATTAACACAACAACTTCAATAATTCTCTCCTCCATCCTCCATAAACACAATTTCTTCATCAAATTCATCACACTACACCATTAAACACCATCAAGAACGTCAAGCTTTCAAGAATTCTTCCAAGATTCATCAAGAAACCTTTCTCTTTCATCAATTCCAAGCAACAACCTCAAGCTAAACCAATTTATCTTAAACTTTTAATTCATCCTTGGTATAACTTGAGTTGTGGGTAAATCAAACATGACTAATAGATCTGATGCTATGGAATACAAGAGAAAGTGCACCATCCTTGGGAAGAATAAGAAATTGCCTGGAGCCACCATTGAAAAGCCTATCATCATTGATGAGGCTACTGAAGAATCAAAAGAAAAGGCACTAGCACAACCACTACCAAAGAAGTTAACTGCAAGAATGTCTGTATCAGCTAGGCCTTTGAAGAAGATAAAGATTCATGACCAAGGTTCTTCTACTTCTTCCTCTAAAATTGATCATGATCTTCCCCCATGGGCTCTTAAATTACAACATGAAGTTGAAAGATTACAAGAGGAAAACAAAGAACTTTGGGTGGAAGTTATACAGATGCAATCACAGCTGGAAGATATAACCTTGGAAAGGGATATTGATAATTATTCTGATCCCTCTGCTTCGGAAGAGGAGGAGGACATAATGGATCTCTATGGCCAGCCAGGTAAGCCATTCTAATCCTCTTTTCTTAATAGCTTGTATGCATTAGGTAGTTTAGTTAGCTTTAATTTTAAATTCTATTTCCTTCTTGAGTCTTTTTCGAGTCGTGGGGACACGGCTCACTTTTGAGTTGGGGGTGGGGATTCGTTGTCCTCATCTTCTTTTCGTTTTTGCATAAAATTTAAAATTTTTAGGTTGAATTTAGGCATAGAATATTTTGAATGTACCTATTTGAGCATGATTTTAATTAGGTCAATGATAGTAAGTAGTATGTTTTTGAAGGATGTCATAAATTTGTTTAGATGCATGAATGAAAACAGGAAATAAAAGATAGAAAAGTTAATGAGCAATGCTATGAAGTCACGCTGAAACTTAGGAAGAGTTATTTGGTGTGTAGAACATGAGGTTTGAAATTAGTTGAAAACCCACTCATCTATGAACTAATAATGAAAACGTAACGAAATCTGGTAGTTAGAAAAATAAATAAGGCAGTTCTTTCATGATTAAAACACTTGACGCCTTTTATACCTTCTGGTGTCGCCTAGGGTGTGATAAAAATAAGATAAAAATAAGTCTAGAAAACTACGCACTCTCACCCTAGACAGGCACAGTACTGCAAGTATTACAGGACGTATGCAAGTTTTAGTTGATAAGTTGAGTTCGTTCTCAGGGACTTAGTGTGCTAGTCGAATGGGTAGCAATAACGAGTAAGGAGTAAACAATTAAAAGACAGAAAATTAAAGGAATAGATTTCGAAATTAAGAATTAAAACTAGGAAAATAAAGACAATAAAATAAAATACGAAGAATATGAGATGAGAAGTATAGCTAAGGTTTTGCCAGTATGCACCAATCCTTCTAATTATTCCTATTAGATCTAGTTAATAAGGGAGAATATTAGCTCTTGTATATTTAGTCAGGATTCTAAATTCCCATTCCTTAGACCTTGAGAGCAACTAAGGGGGCTACAGACACACCACGAGGCTGGTTCAAATAGGGTTATCCTACGCCACTAGGGCCCTAAGCAATCAATTTCCATACATGGTGATAGTGATTAAATTATACAATAATGACTATCTAGTTAGAATCAGTGTTGTCAGGACTAATATCGACACTAGACGTGATGTGGTGTTTTAATAATTAGACACCCATCTAAGGTTATCATCTAACTACTATTAAGGTAATCCTAAACGTTGCGCACCGCAAGGAAAACAGTCATTAAATCAAAACACATAAACAAATATAAAGGTAAGCAGCTAATATCAATTTAAAACATGTAATTCCCAAAGAAACTTAGATAGAAAGAAATTCGAATTCATAGATTATACATGATGCAAAACCCAAGCTATGGGTGGTTTAGTTCATACCTGAAGGAAATAAACTAAAAGAAATAATAAAAGACATCATCTTGCTCTCTACAATAACTTGAAAGAATAAAACCTTAAGAACTAATTACTATGAGGCAAGGATGATTTACAAGTGATATAAGGGTGTATTTATAGGTGTTTAGAAGACCTAATTCGTTTTCTTGAAGGAGAGGTTAAGTAATGGACTCCAAGCCCAACTCAAATTCGTAACCCTAAAAACATGCAATCATGCCCGTTTTTCTTTTGGTCCTAGCAGCTTCGATTTTTCTCCATTTGATGCCTATTAATATACCAAATTCATTGACTCGGAAAGATCTTCAACTTTGCTCTTGACCGTTTCTCCAAATTCCACACCTTTCTTGAGATATAAGCTGATTTGTGGTCGTAGGTGCAGAAATTCAGGATTAAGGCAGGTTTTCCTTTTCCATGTTTTTAGCTTTTCTTTCATTTATCTCCAATTACCATGCTTATCTCTTTCCATATCTTGTAGTCTTTGACTTGGACTCTAATTAATCTCCATAATTATCTTTAAAGCTTCACACTAAATAAATAATTAAACCCAATATGCTCTAAAAATATTATTTTACTAAATCAAGACTCAAAATAGGAAAGTGCACTATTTCTCAAGAAAATCGACTATTATGACTTCTAAATCACTAAAAATGATGTCTCATCCTAATATAAATCTATCACAAATGAAGAGACATCAAGACCCCCAACTCAAAGTTGTATCGTCCCGATACAATAAAGATAAAAACAAAGGGAAGTCTATAAATACACACTTATGGAATTTTCAACACAATGGGCAGAACATAGTAGAATATATAAAATAAACCTAAAGCAACAACTCAGAAAATTTCATGCAATAATATTCATAAACTACATACCTGTACACTTCTCATATCCATAGTCAACACGGCTTGAATTCAAGATTAGATTAGTTTCGCAATGTAAGAAGGATTGGGACTTTACTCAGTTCCCCAAGAAAGTTATAGATTGTTCATCGAACTTCCCTAGTATCCAAAGGTCCACTTAACTATTCTCTAATGGCTCAATCACTTTTCAATTACATAGCAAAGAATCAAAAGGTCTTTAAGGTTGTAATTTAGGCTTAGGGACGGTATGATGGTATATTTGGATAATTTAGAGTGAGCTTTTGGCTCTCTCCTCACTAGCCATCAACGAATCGCCCTAGAGCTTGAGTTACTCTCATAAAACGTTTTTCACTCAACCCAATGAATTCCTTGATGCATAATTTAGCATCCCCAATAACCCAATTAAAGCATAAGATGTTCACATAAAAATTCCACTTTGCCGGTCCGAATATATATATTTTCTTTTCAAATCAATTTTTCTTTTGTATATAGCCATGACTCTCTTTTTAATGTTGAGATATCACGCTATTTTCTCATATATATATTTTTTCTTTTAATGCCCTTGTTGGCAATTTTAGCTCGTAACTTCTTTTTCATTCACTATTACCCCAGCAAAGGGTTACAGTAAAAATCTGTGAATCATCATTAATATAAAGCACAAAGCACAATTAATAAGCTCCAAAATTCCATCTCAATAACAATTCCCATAATGGTGGACCCACCACCCCAAACTCAAGCTCTAAAACAACTATCTATGCATCGCGATTCGAGTGCGGGTCATATGGAAAAGTCCTATAATCTAAAGGGATATGGCTTATAATGTATTTCAAAAAAAGCTTTAGAAAGGCTGGAAGGGGCTGGGAAGGATATAGCATATTAAATCAAAATAACAAGGTGAGAAGGTATAAAAAGGCTTCAAATGGCTTCAAATTTGAAAGAACCGCCTTAATCACTTTATACACTATGTAATTTAGTTATTTTCTTACCTTTAGCACTTTCATCAAATGGTTTTGTCAACTAGCTTGGATCTCACGGCCTACACACTTCACAAGGTTCCCTGAGATCGAACATACTTTCTATCGCATTGCTCCCTAATCTTTTCTTTACTATCAACGTGTGTTTTCGTGCAAATACCTAAAGCATACAAATAACATAGCTCATAAACATATTGCTTACTATCATCAATTCACTGAGCTTATGCTTTCAAGCTATTAAACACACTCTACATCTAATTCCCATGTATCAAAAATTTTAATTTCTACCTAAAAACAGAAAAATGGAGATGAGAGACAACGAATCCCCACACCCCCAACTCAAAAAAGAGCCGTGTCCCCACGACTCGAAAATGACTCGAAACAAAAATTAAAATTAGCAGATAAAATCATTTACAGAAATGGTAAGGAAGAAAGAGAACATAATCTCAAGGCTATTGCCTCGCATTATTGACATCCAAGGTTGGATTTTCTCTATCTTTAGTTAATTGCTCAAGGAGTTTCATGATGTGCACTTGATTAGCGTTGATTTGTGCCACAACATTTACTAAAGAAGTTTGAGATGCTTCGAATTTGTTTAGACGCTCCTCCATCTTCTCTTGCCAACTTTGCTCCTTTTCTTCTTTCGAGACTTGCGTAGAACCCGCTCTTCGAAAGATATCCTTGATCCAAGCATTATCAATATAACTCGTCTTAAATTCGAGTTTCTCTTCTTCACCCAATGTTACATTCGCTTTTCGCACAAGACACGTGATCATAGTAGGAAATTTAACATTATAAAATGATTTGGGAGAGACCGAAAATCGCATCACCTCCTCATAGATCAACTGTGCCACATCTAGTTCTTCTACTCTCAAAATACAGTCTAAAAGTAGAGCGTTCTTTTTAGTCACATCCAAAGTTCGTGTGTTTCCAAAGACATTAGGAATAAGGAAATTATGCCAAACTCTCGCATCCGGTTGAAGATATTTGTAAGGCCAAGGTGCCTTCAATTCTCCCTTATGTGATTGCACTTACTCCTTGTCTAATACATGCTCAAAAAGTAATTCCTCATCAAATATTTTTTCGTTTAGCAACCGCTTCATCATACTTGCAATATCCAATTAATTTCTTAAACTTGAAGTGGTTTCTAATCTCATTAACTGTGAAAGGAACTAGCTTTCCTCTAATCGGAACACAACCTTTACTATCTCGGCTAAAGAGGCCTAAATAGAATTCCAAAACTAACTCATGACATAATTCCAAACGTCTTACCATGAACGTAGACCAACCCAATTTCGCACCAAGCTCTAAGAATCTCTTGTATTCTCCTGTACCAACTTCTTCCTTAAATACTTTCTCATAAGCAAAAGGTAGTTCTTTTAATTGTTTCTCTGCATAAGCTATCAAGGCCTTTGAAGCTTTCTCTTTTTCCTTGGGTGTAGGACCTTTGAAAGGTGGAAGTTGTGTTTTCTCCTTTGCATAAAAGTAGAGCCTTTTACCATTACGATCAAACAAAGCTAGCTTACCTCCATCTTCAACATCGTTTTTACCCTTTGATTTAGAACTAGAACCTTTGTTATTTGATTTCTTCTCAATTGAACCCAATACCTTGCTTTTCTTCACCTCCCTCTTGTTAGCTAATATTTCTGTTCTATTAGTCATCTTCAATTGACCCCCAACTCAAAGCTTTAACAACTCTTGAATTTTGAACTTGTGAATTTTTGGTTGAACAAGCTTGATTTGGCTTAGGAAAGATTAATTGATGATGAATCTCTATGTGGGTAAGGTGGATTCTTGATGGATTGGCTTGGATTGAAGAAATTGTAGGATGAATTTTGAAAATTTAAGCTCTTGATTCTTCAATTTGATGTGTTTGGTGAGAATTGGTTGCTTGAATCTCCTTTGTAATGAGGTGGAGAGAAGATTTGATGTGTTTTTCTTGATGATTGGGTAGTGTTTTGATGATTGGGGAAGGTTTATATGAGCTTTAATGGAGTTGGGAGAGGTTTGGAGAAGAAAGAAAGGCTTGAGGTTTTGTAAATTCGGAATTATACCTAATATCCTCCTTTTATAAGCTTCAACCCGTAACTTTCCCTCTCCAGCGGCGACTTGCGGTGCACCGGAAGTTTTGGTGCGGTATACCGCAGCTTTTGCTCTTCGAAAATTTTAGTCCTCGTCAAAAAACACGAACCTCCTAACCGTGGCATGGGTTTTTGGTCTTGCGGTGCACCGGAGGTTGAGGCGCGGTATACCGGACCTGATGGTCCAGATTTTTTTCTTCTCGGCACAAAACCTGAGGTACCTACACGTGGTACGGGTTTTTCTTCTCCGCGGTGTACCGGAGTGGTAGTCCGGTGTACCGGACTGCTGGTCAGAATTCTCCGAAAAACTTCGTTTTCTCCTCCCGAACTCGATTTCTCCAATACCTAAGCATCAAAAACACTACTCCCTCCGTCCCAAAAATAATGTCCACTTAGCATTTTCACACAGATTAAGAAATGTCATTATTGAATCCTACATGTACAAAAATGCCCCTAATAAATATCATCATTAATGGTAATGCACACCTATTCCTATGCCTAGGAAAATGCAATCAAGTATAAAATAACAATTCAAATAATTATAAATTAAAAGAAAAGTAGGGGTAATAAGGGAAAAAAGTAGAAAAAGTTGTCTTGAAATGGTAAGTGGACATTATTTTTGGGACACCATATTTAGTAATGTGGACATTATTTTTGGGACGGAGGGAGTAATACCTTTCTCAAATATGCAATATCAGCTAAAAACAACTAAACTAAACATAAACTAAAAACGTAAAAGACATAAAAACTAAAAATTTGCGGGTTGTCTCCCGTACATCACTTTTATTTAACGTCTTTCAAAGTTAGACGCGTTACCTCTATCAAGATTTGCAAATATAGCCTCCCCAACAACGATTTAGGCTATGAACATCAACTAATCTGCGCTTGACCCCTTCTTGGGTCGGATTTCTATCACTTTGGCTGAAACAACCTTAGTGACAAAGAATGGTCCCATCCACGAGTCTTTGAAACTACGCGACCTATTCTCGCATTTGTGAGCTTTCCATAGAACTTCATGGCCAACCCCAAACTCAATGTTTGGCTCAGTATCCACAGGCTTTAAGTGGATCTTCTTAGGAGGGACTTTGTGCTGTGAAAGGCTGTGGATGACAGGAACTGTGGGATCTAACTTCCTTGGTTTCTTACCCAAGACATAGAAGGTCTCAGATACGTTCTTTGCGTGAAGGGTAATGGTCCCTTCTTGGAAGTTGATGACACTTTGACTTGTGGCCATGAAAGGCCGTCCAAGTATGATTGGAACCTGCTTATCTGCATCAAACTCAAGTATAACAAAGTCAGTAGGGATGGCGATACTACCTGCACGGACTAAGACGTCCTCCACTGTTCCCCATGTCCTGGTAACTGAGTTGTCAGCGAACTGCAACTTCACTGGAGTTTTCTCTGATTTCTGAAGTCCAAGTCTCTCAAACACGGACTTAGGCATAAGATTCATACCAGAACCCACATCGTACATAGCTTTCACCTTGAGCATACCATTAATTTGACTAGGAAGGTTGAAACTTCCTGGATCTTTAAGCTTTGTTGGTAGCTCTCGTTCACTTCTTCTTGAGACTCTCAGGTTCTCTCTTGGGATCTCTACACTCGCTTCTTTCTCAGGAGTAACTTGCGTAAAAGCTTGTTGCGGTGTAAGTCCTTTCTTCGCACTCTCAAGCATTTGGGCGTTGATATTTTCAGGTGTATATGCCTCTACAAATGTCTTGAGTTCAGTGTCATCCTTTGGATTTGTATCAGGAATAGTTGGCGACACTGTTTGAACAACAGGTGGCGGTTCAACCTTCTCTTCTTCTTTCTCTTCTTGCACGGCAGGTGCATCTTCATCTTCAACTCTTGATTCCTCCTCTGAGGCTTCTTACTCTTTTTCTTTAGCCAGCTCAGCTTGATAATCCATTACCGATCAAATTTCCACTTGCATATCCTTCAGAAGCTGTATAAATTTGGCTCTTTTTGAATCGTCCTCCACATAAACATCTGAACAGTCAGATTCCACGGGACTAGACTTGGTTTGGTTGGTTCTTCTTCGGTACTCGGAACCTCCACGACACTAACGCCAGCATGTGGTACTTCCTTCTTTTCTTCTTCAATTTCAAGGCAAATAGCCTTACAAGCTTCAAACCCAACATTGTCATCACCTCCTTCGATTGCCTTCAATTCTTTCTGTTCCATTAAATTCGTTAGAACTTTGTTCAACTGTTCTACTTGAGTACCTAAAATCTGAATTGCAGCATCTTGTCCTCGTAACTTCTCTTCCTAAGCGTTCATATTCGTGGTCAAACGGTCCAAGATTCTTACTACTTGTTGATTATCCATAGATCCCTCTTGAGGATACTGTGGTAAATCTTTCTGATCTAATGCATCGGTATAGGCACCTTGAACAAGTTGTTGAGGGGGAGCAGGTCTATTTTGATGTTGATTCTGATACTGACCTCTTGGCTGGAAAAAGTTGTTCTGGGGGCGTGGTTGATAATGACCAGGATTAGCGACCCCCTGTGGATTTGAATACTGCATACCCGGATGATTTCGGTTACCAAATTGATAACCTCCTCGGTTGGATATGAAGTAAACAGATTGTGGATTTGTTTCGCACTCTTCACATGTATGATTATTAACCCCACACTGTTGACAACCTTGTGCTTCTTGTACTACGTTTGCTGCGGCTAAATTCTTTTGCATCTCTAACTTCAGCTCTTTGATTTGATTCTCTAATGCGGATATTTGAGCTGAGTTTGCGGTTTCTGCATCTAAACGAAGCGTTCCTCGGGTCTTTGCTACAGGAGCTCGCGTAGAAGGCCAACTCCTTTCTTGTTCAATAATATTTTCCAAAACCTCGGAAGCTTCATTATGATTCATGGACACGAAATTCCCCTTTCCAATGTTATCCACCTTCTCTCTACCTTTATCATTAAGACCTTCATAGAATATAGCAAGTTGTAAAGAGGGGGTATAACCATGGAGCGGACATCTAGCTAATTTATGTTGAAACCTTGTCCATGATTCTCCTACTGTTTCTCCATCTTCTTGACAAAACCTTGCAAGCTCGCTTTGATCTTTGAGTCTCATACTCTTCGGATAAAAACGGTTAAAGAATGCGGCTTGAAGTTCTGTCCATGAATTGATTGTTCCAGGTGGTTGTCTATCTAGCCATTCGCTAGCTCTACCGGTTAAGAAGAACGAAAACATATGACAATACAGTTGCTCGAGTGTAATGCCTGGAGTAACATAAGCATCACAAATCTGCATGAACTTCTGAATCGATCTTACCGGATCTTGAATTGCTGTACCACTGTAGAGTCCATGACTTTGAAATTGACTGATCATACCCGGATCAGGTCGAAATTTAATATTCTGGATCTCTGGAGGGCGGTAACCTATTGGTTGAACATGAAACGGCACATGGAGACCAGGGAGGTCTTGTTCAACTCGATTTTGATTATTCTGCCCATTACCTCCTCCTTGTTTTTGTCCTTGTTGTTGTCCACCAAGTGGGATCAGTGGTGCTGGTGGTGGTCCTCTTGGTAATCCTACAGGTGGGACTCCAAGTGGTGGATCTAACTGACCTTGTACGCCAGCCATAGCTCTTCTCAAGGCTCTGTCCTCACGAACATGTTTGTTATAAGGTCTGAAGCTCCTCTCAGGCTTCGGTAACGGAGGCCAAGAATTAAACACTGTGAAACCTGAAAAAGACTAAAGCAAACCACAAGCGTAAATCCGGAAAAACAAAAACTAAATACTAAAAAATAAAAACTAATTAAAAACTACTACTCGAAATAGATAACCCACACGCTACCCCGGAAGCGGCGCCAAAACCTTGGTGTCGCCTAGGGTGTGATAAAAAAAGATAAAAATAAGTCTAGAAAACTACGCACTCTCACCCTAGACAGGCACATTACTGCAAGTATTACAGGACGTATGCAAGTTTTAGTTGATAAGTTGAGTTCGTTCTCAGGGACTTAGTGTGCTAGTCGAATGGGTAGCAATAACGAGTAAGGAGTAAATAATTAAAAGACAGAAAATTAAAGGAATAGATTTCAAAATTAAGAATTAAAACTAGGAAAATAAAGACAATAAAATAAAACACGAAGAATATGAGATGAGAAGTATAGCTTAGATTTTGCTAGTATGCACTAATCCTTCTAATTCTTTCTATTAGATCTAGTTAATAAGGGAGAATATTAGCTCTTGTATATTTAGTCAGGATTCTAAATTCCCATTCCTTAGACCTTGAGAGCAACTAAGGGGGCTACAGACACACCACGAGGCTGGTTCAAATAGGGTTATCCTACGCCACTAGGGCCCTAAGCAATCAATTTCAATACATGGTGATAGTGATTAAATTATACCCTAATGACTATCTAGTTAGAATCAGTGTTGTCAGGACTAATATCGACACTAGACGTTATGTGGTGTTTCAATAATTAGACACCCATCTAAGGTGATCATCTAACTACTATTAAGGTAATCCTAAACGTTGCGCACCGCAAGGAAAACAGTCATTAAATCAAAACACATAAACAAATATAAAGGTAAACAGCTAATATCAATTTAAAACATGTAATTCCCAAAGAAACTTAGATAGAAAGAAATTAGAATTCATAGATTATACATGATGAAAAACCCAAGCTATGGGTGGTTTAGTTCATACCTGAAGGAAATAAACTAAAAGAAATAATAAAAGACATCATCTTGCTCTCTACAATAACTTGGAAGAATAAAACCTTAAGAACTAATTACTATGAGGCAAGGATGATTTACAAGTGATATAAGGGTGTATTTATAGGTTCTTAGAAGACATAATTCGTTTTCTTGAAGGAGAGGTTAAGTAATGGACTCCAAGCCCAACTCAAATTCGTAACCCTTAAAAGATGCAATCAGGCCCGTTTTTCTTTTGGTCCTAGCAGCTTCGAGTTTTGTCTGTTTGATACGTATGAATATACCAAATTCATCGCCTCGGAAAGATCTTCAACTTTTCTCTTGACTGTTTCTCCAAATTCCACACCGTTTTTGAGATATAAGCTTATTTGTGGTCGTAGGTGCAGAAATTCAGGATTAAGGCAGGTTTTCGTTTTCCATGTTTTTAGCTTTTCTTTCCTTTATCTCCAATTACCATGCTTATCTCTTTCCATATCTTGTAGTCTTTGACTTGGACTCTAATTAATATCCATAATTATCTTTAAAGCTTCACACTAAATAAATAATTAAACTCAATATGCTCTAAAAATATTATTTTATTAAATCAAAACTCAAAATAAGAAAGTGCACTATTTCTCAAGAAAATCGACTATTATGACTTCTAAATCAATAAAAATGATGTCTCATCCTAATATAAATCTATCACAAATGAGGAGACATCACCTTCTCACCCGTTTATTTGATTATTGATTTTATTTATGCGTCTTAGCCCCTCTGAGCCTTTCTAAAGCCTTTTTATTAACCACATTATAATCCATACCCTTAGTTTGTAGGACATATCTATATGACCCGCACTCGAATCGCAAAACCTGAAATAAGTCGTTTTAGATCTTAAGTTTGGGGTGATGGGTTTCATCATTGGGGAACATTGGGATTTGGGTATTATATTTGTGATTTTATTGATGATGAAAGTTATTATTATAACCCTTTGCCGGGGTAATAGTGAAAAGAAGCCACGAGCTAATTTTTCCAACAATGGCATAAAAAGAAATATATATATGAAAAAATAGTGTGATATCTCGAACATCAAAAATAGAATTATAGCTATACAGAAGAAAAAATTGATATGAAAAGAATAATATTCGGACCGGCAAAGTGGAAATTGTATATCATCATAAAAGATTTTATTTGGGATTTATTGGGGATGCACATCAAAAGCATCAATAAATTGGGTTGAGTGAGAACATCTTCGAGTGAAAACTCAAGCTCTAGGGCGATTCGTTGATGGCTAGTGAGGAGAGAGCCAAAAGCTCACTTTTCATTATCCAATTATACCACACCGTCCCTAAGCCAAGTTATAACCAAAGACCTTAGGATTTCTAACTATTTGGTGGAGAAACAATTGAGCTATTAGGTAGTAGGTAAGTGGACCATTGGATGCTATATTAGGACCTATGAACAACCTATAGCCATTAATATGAACTAAGTTATCACCCTCTCCTTCTGGCATTGCGAAATTAATCTTGACTTGAATTTATGGATTGTTGATTACATGTATATTAAGCATACTTGTGCATTATTTCTTGGGCATTACTACATGAGACTTTTTAGATATTTTGCTCTAGGATCATTCATTATGTTCTGTTCTTATTCTCCTCCGACTTCTTCTTCTTGTTTATGTGACTACCCTTCTGTTCTTTACTTTTATTGTATCAGGACGATACAACTTTGAGTTGGGGGTCTTGATGTCTCCTCATTTGTGATAATAAAATCTATTTCTGAGACATCATTTTAGGCGTATTTATTAGTTTATAGGTCGATTTTAGCTTGATTTAGTACACTTTCCTATTTTGGGTCTTGAATTAATTAATTATTATTTTTAGAGCATATTGGGTTTAATTATTTATTTAGTATGAAACTTTAGAGATATATGGTAATTAATTAGAGTCCAAGTTGGTAAAGAGAACTAAAGGAAAGAAGATAAACATGGAAATTGAAGATAAAGGAAAGAAAAGCTAAAAATATGGAGAAGGAAAAGCTGCCTTAATTCTGAATTTCTGCACCTACGACCACAAATCAGCTTATATCTTAAAATCAGTGAGGAATTTGGAGAAACGGTCAAGAGCAAAGTTGAATATATTTCTGAGACGATGTATTTGGTATACTCATACGCATCAATCGGAGAAATATTGAAGCTGTTTGGACCAAAAGAAAAACAGGGTTGATTGCATGTTTTTGGGCTACGAATTTGAGTTGGGCTTGGAGCCCATATTTACCTTTTCCTTCAAGAAAACGAATTAGGTCAACCTATACACTATAAATACAGCCTCTTAACACTCTTAAATCATCCTTGGTGAAACCTTAAACCAAGAGGAATCTTACAACACAAGAAATGAAGTCTGGAAGGAGATGTTCATCATTATGTCTTCTTCTACCTTTGAATTTGTAATTTCTTTCTTTTCTTGCATTAGTATGAACTAAATTTCTTTTAGCTTGAGTTTTTAGCATATATGTATGAACCCTAGTTTTGATTGACATCTATCTAATTTTGGAATTCTATGTTTTAAATTGAATTATTGTTTTTATTCTCTGTTTATGTGTTTGGATTTATATTCTGTGTTCTTGTGGAGTGCACCCATATAGAATTACCATCTAGTAGTTAGATCACCATTGACAACGATGTTTAATTACATGTTTAGCACATAACGTCTAGTATTCGGTTTAGATCTGACAAATCAACCTAACTAGATAATCACTATGGTTTAGTATATATTACTATTTACCAATTGCAGGAACAGTTTGCTTAGGACTCCTTATTGACACAGGTAAATCCTATTTAAAACTACCTAGCGTAATTGGAACCGATTATTGAAATACTACATAATTCACCCTTACATGTTTAGAACGGCAAAACTAGTGGGGATTACATGCTATTGACTCAAGCTATTGGTGGTCCTTTGTGTGTTCTAAAATAAATTCAAAAAGTAATTGAACCACAACCGCAAGTGTACGGTTGCCCCAAGTAGTAATAATGGTTCTAGGATCGTTCGCAGGGACGGTTTGGTTAACTACAATGCTTATCAGATAGTGATTGGTTGCCCTTATGAAAGCAAGTAAAAGATATAATGGTTGATTTGTTGTTGTATTAATTCTAAGTAATGAAAGACTATGAAGAAAATGCAAATAAATACTAAGACGCAAGTAAATGAAGGTGAAACGCAAATATGAGAAGGCAGTACTTGAGAGACGCAAGGGATCCTCCTAATTCTATTTCATAACATATGTCGTTTAAGGGTTAAATTGGTCAATTAACGTTGGTCGGGATTCTAAATTCCTTATACCCCCGTCAGGGTGGACTATAAGGCTATTCAAGAGTGTCACTAGTCCCGTCAGGGTAAATATGATCCACTTTTGAATGATTAATTAATTTTACCACATTGGCCCTAAACTTAACTAAGCTCGTCAGAGTCAAATAGTTTCGATTTTAGATTGAGTAATTAAGTCTGTACCTAAACCCTCCGTCAGGATGATCCACACGCCACATATGTGGAATAGCCTAGATACTAACACTTGTTCTTAGTTCATGACTCTAAAAACAGTAAATAATCCTAAATTACAGAAAAATGTAAAAGACCCAATTTAATTTAATTTAATAAAAACTCAAATTCAGTCATATGAAATTCAGTAGAATAGGGATTCACCCATTATGCATTCTCAAGTACTATGAAGAAATTAGCTCATACTAATTGAAAACAAAACTAAATTAAAGAAATGGAATTCATATTGTTTTACAGAATTAAAAATAAGAAAGACCTAATTTCCAGAATTGGATTTGGCTGAGAATGGAGATATAGACTCTCTCCAGCTCTACATCTTTCTTCTTCTTCCTTCTGCTTTTTCTCTCTTGATGTTTTATTTTGTAAAAAGTGAATTATGTGAAAAATAGAAGTCAAGAGCTCATTTTATAAGCTCAAATTCGGACTTGGACCTAATCTTTTAATTAAATGAAATATTAAAGGCCCAAGTCCATTAACTTAGCCCAAAATCCCGTAACTGCTGCACCACTTCCACTAAAACAGCTATAGCTGATTCGTTATAACTCCGATTGACCTTAAATCAATTGCTAAATTTCCGTAACTCGATAAGGAACATATTCTCTTCAAATGTAAGCGTCTAAATCAACTCTTAAGTGCCTTGAAATCAGCAATCTTGGGCCTGTTTTCCAGATTTGCAACTCCAAAATATAATTCTTTCGGGATTTATCTTCAAGCTTTGGCTCCATATCACGATCTTTGACTCTCTTCTCGGAATACTTTCCTAGCTAATATTCAAAACCTACAAACTTTTCACTAAAATACACAAGATTACGCGCAAAAGTTTAATAAATCAAAAATACTAGAAATAAAATAGGAATTCCGGATTATTGCATTTTTAACTCAAAAGTCTATCAAAATATTCAATTAAACATAAAAAATGATGTCTCCCAAGGGTCGAAAATAAGAACAATTAGAAAGACATCAAGACTCACAACTCAAACCTTTGTCGTCCCGACAAAGTAAAACAAAACAAAACTAAGGGGTAGAAGTAAACGTAAGAACAAATAGAAGCTAGCAAATACACCAAAAGAAATTCTTAAGATAAATCTCATATAGCAAACTCTCTAAACTAATATACGCATACATCTATAATGAAAAATCAAACACAAATAATCTCAATCATAAAATTAAAGCCACAATGCTTGAAGATTACACTTGTACTCATCTCTGTATGATGGCTATAGGGTGTTCCTCAATCCTAAATCGCTTTGAACGCTCCACCTAGTATATTCCCTATCAACAGAATAATAAATTCACTATGCACTTAGGAATCACGAGGTCTTTATGGTTTGAATATTGGCTTAAGGACGGTGTGGATGTATATTTGATAAATTTGAAGTGAGCTTTTGGCTCTCTCCTCACCTACCATCAACAATGTCCTCGAGCTTGAGTTTACGTTCAAAAATGTTCTCACTCACCCATTTACGCAACAATTTAGCGTCCCATGTCTACCCATTACAAATAAGATGATTTCTCAGAAGATTCCAGTTTGCCGGATGTTTTATTCATTCATATATTTCTTATTTCTTTTCTTTTCTCTTATTCTCTTTTTTTTGTACAGTTGCAAACCGGATTCCCGGTTTTGGCGAAACCGGGTTCCTGGTTCCTACTATATAGATTTTCGAATTTTTTTATTTTTTCTTTCTTTTTCATTTTTTTCTCATTCCCGGCAAAGGGTTACAAGTATACATCATCTGCAATTGTGCCACAATACAAAGCACATCAATCCCTACCCAATAAATTCCCCATAAGTGGACCCACCACCCCAAACTCAAGCTCGAGACATGTCTCAGGATTGTGATTCAAGTGCGGGTCATATGGCCATGCCTAATAATCTAAGGGATAATGGCTTATATCGTGGCTACAAAGAAAAGGCTAAAGGCTCAAAGTGGGCTAAGACGGATAATAATTAATACAAGGGATAGAAAGCTAAAAAGGTCACAAATGGCTAACAAAGAACTGCCCCTATCATTTTCCTAAGTACATAGCTCGTCTTTAGTTCATATCTAGGTGGGTTCTCTACTAATTAGGATTTTACGTTCTACACACCAAACATATTCCTTAAGTACAAGCTTACTTCATTTGCATTGTTCATTAATTTTTCCTATCAATTACCTATGTTTGCATGCAATTCTAAATGTGTTTTATATCAATCCCTAAATTCCACTATTTACTATCATAGATTTACCAAAAGTACGCTTAAAGGGACATTTAAAATATTCTACAGTCAAACACAACTCCGAAAATTCTTTTATTGAAAGCAAATAAAACAAATAGCACATAAAAACTGGGATGAGGCAACGAACCCCACCCCGAACTCAAAACTGAGCCGTGTCCCCACGACTCGAAAAAGACTCAAAGCAATTAAACTATTCTACACTAAAAAGGAAGGATTAGAAAACGTATCTTAACCAGCGCGTGGCTGGTTACCGGTGTTGCGTACTGGACCTTTATCTCGCGTAATAGCATCATAAATCGCGTTTTGAAGTGTGTTTACGCCTAAGATAAAAGTTCGAAGAAGGTCCAATTCTCTTGTAACGTTTCCCAAAGTAGCAACCATCTTCTCTTGATTCTCTTCCAACACCCTAATTTTCGATTCCAACTCAGGAGCATTCTTCGCTTTCTTTGGTGGAGGAGCTCTAGAAGTCTTCGTAGCTCGTGTTGCTTCATCATGGATATTCTGAATTGTAGTCAATGCCATGCTTACTCCAACGGTCACACCGTCATCTTCTGTGTTCCTACGCGGAATCTGTGCGTCTAGGCACAACTTAGTAATAGTACAAGGAAACTTGAGATTCTGCTGTTTCATCGGAGCTCTCGCGAATTCCATGATGGTGTCATAAATAATCTTAGCAACATTCATCTGATTCTCCTCAATAATATACTTAATAAAAATTATATGCTCCTTCTTCAACTCGGAGGTGTGTTTAATTCCAAAGAAAGTAGGTATTATGAAACGAGACCAAACCTTCGCACTAGGTGTCAAATTACTGCTATAAAACTGTCCAGGATATCTTTCTCCTTCAGGAATTGGGCTAGCCCCATTAATAAGCACAGTACCCCAAAGGGATTCATAATCGAAAGAAGGGTCATTAAGGGTTTCTTTGAACGGACATAATCCAGTAAAGTTGGGTAATTTCAAAGATTTCCGAATAAGTTCAATAGAGAAAGGAACTACCTTTTTGCGAATCTCAATTGCCTCACGGGAAAGGGCTAAACCTTCATAAAATTCTCGCACAAAAGTAGGAATAAACTCAAGCTTCCTTTCTCTTAATTCTCTCCAACCAAACTTGTCACAAACAACAGCATATCCTCTATGAGCACTACTCATAATATTCTTAGGAAAGTCCATCTCTTCACCAAACTTCAAAAATTCAATTCTTTCACGAACCTGTTCATTCCATGAAGTATAAACCCTCTTAGGATTTTGGGCCCACATCTTTCTTCGCGGGGGTTTCTGTTGAACTGGTATTCTGGAACTTCTTGTTCAGTTTCATCCTCAAGGTCTTTCTCAATCTCATCTTCATGTTCATCCTCAGTTTCTGGTTCATCAATTAATCTTCTCCTCTTACCTGTGATTTCTTTCTTCTTGGGAGCAAGCTTAACCTCTTCAGTATTTCGTTTAGGACGCAAATCAGGAATCTCAATATCTTGTTCTTGAGTACCACCAATGGTGGTCTTCTTTCTAGGAGCAGTTCTTCGGAAATCACCGGTTCTATTAGTCATCTCTTTCCACCCCAAACTCAAAACTTCAAATAGTGAGAAACTAGAGAAAAGTTTAGAACTTTGATGTTTTGAGGCTTAGGAATTGAAGAACAAGGTGGAATATGATATGGGTATTGTTTAATTTGTGTGGGGGAAAGAAGAATTGGGAGTAATTAAAGGATTGGGTGAAGAACAATCTTGGTGAAAAACGAAGGATTTGATGTTATTTTGGAGAAGAGGTGAGTTGATTTTGTGATGAAAGAGGGTAGGATTTGATGATATATAGGTGTTAATGATGATTTTCGGAGGTGGGTAGTGTGTGGGAGCGTTGTTGGAAAAAACTTGCAGAAGAGGCTAAGAAAACTAGGTTAAGGAGGCAAAAACCGCCTCTCACAGTTGAAAACCGGGTTCCCGGTTTCGAAAATCCGGGTACCCGGTTTCGCGTCGCTGTGTCGGCGCGAAAACAATTACCTAATTGATTTTTTTTACCTCAACGCAAATAATGGTTGGACCCTAAAACGATGGGTCAGAGAGCACCCCTTCGAAACCGGGTTCCCAGTTAGTGCGAATCCGGGTATCCGGTCTGCAATGCTGATTGGATGGACACGCGGGATGGTGACGCAGCAAACGGCGGGACCCAGGACGCTAGGTCAGAAAGGTCGAACATTACAGCACCAAAACCGGGTTCCCAGTTTTGTGAAATCCGGGTACCCGGTTTCCGTCGATATCGCGAGTGAACATGCAGCAAAAGGCTGCCTTCCAAGACGCTGGGTCAGAAACTCCAAAAATCACAGCTCACGAAACCGGGTTCCCGGTTTTGAGAAATCCGGGTACCCGGTTCGTGACGTTGTGTCGTGAACCAAGACGCCAGGTGTTGCGTGTGTGAGGTTGGTACCAGCTCCAAAACCGGGTTCCCGGTTTTTGCGAAACCGGGTACCCGGTTTCTCCTGGACAACCAACCTATTTTTCTTCTATTTTCGCCCTTTCGACCCCAACCTCATGACCTTTTTACCCCTGAAATCATCAAAAACAACTACCCTTCCTCATTTCTTAATAATAAACACTAAAATTATGAAAATCAAACTATTTTACATTGCGAAAATTAATAACTCAAACTAATATACAAGGAATTGGCTTTTGTTTAACGTCGTTAAGCTCGACGGGTTACCTCACGCTTCTAAGGAGTCTCGAGGAGATACATGACCTCCCGGGGATGTGGATATTCCAAGCGGTTGGTATCTTCACCTCCATGGTATATCTTTAATCTATGACCGTTCACCATGAAGGTACGGTTCTCTAGTGGATGTTCTATTTCTATCGCCCCATGAGGTGTAACTTTGGTCACAATGTATGGACCCGACCACTTAGACCTTAACTTACCCGGATAATTGCTGAACTTTGAATTATACTTAATACTTTTTGTCCGACTTCAAAGATCTTCACACGAATCCGATTGTCATGCCATTTCTTCGTGTTTTCTTTGTAAAGTTTAGCATTTTCATAGGCATTCAATCGGAATTCGTCAAGTTCGTTAAGCTTCATCATACGATTCTCTCCGGCTAAGGTAGGATCTAAGTTCAATTGTGCAATCTCCCAATAGGCACCCATTTCAAGCTCAAGAGGTAAGTGACAAGCCTTACCATACACCATACGATACGGAGATGCACCAACTGGAGTCTTAAATGCAGTACGATAGGCCCACAACGCATCATCTAACTTCGTTGACCAATCTCCTCTCCTCTCCTTAGTAGTCTCGTCTCTATCAAGCTTTTCTTATAGGACCAAAGGTCTTCTCTAGGATTGATTTTACTTCACGATTCAATACTTCAGCTTGACCATTGGATTGTGGATGATATGCAGTAGATACACGGTGTCTTACTCCATACTTCTCTAGAACAGCCTTCAAATACTTATTAACGAAATGAGATCCTCCAACGCTAATAATCACTCTTGGTGTACCATGTCTAGTGAAAATATATGATCTCAAGAACTTAATCACCACTCGTGAATCATTTGTTGGTAGAGCCACAGCTTCTACCCATTTGGACACGTAATCAACAGCTAATAAGATGTAGAGGTTACCATTTGAAGGAACGAAGGGACCCATAAAGTCTATACCCCAAACATCGAATATTTCAACTTCTAACACATTATTACGTGCATCTCATCCCTCTTGGATATGTTTCTGGTAAACTGGCATCTCGCACATTTCTTAACATATTCATGACAATATTTCACAAGAGTAGGCCAGTAAAAACCTGATTGGAATACCTTAGCAGCAGTTCTATCTCCCTTGAAATGTCCTCCGTATAGAGAATCATGACATCCAGCTATAATGGCTTCTGTCTCCTCCTTGGCTACACATCTTCTTATACTTGGTCAGCACACACTTTGTAGAGGAAGGGATCCTCCCAAAAGAATTGTCTAGCACGATGAGCTAACCTCTTTCTTTCTTGATAAGTGGACCCTTCAGGAAGAGAACCACTCACCACTAAATTCGCTATATCTGCATACCAAAGAGCTTCATAATCATGAACCACAAACAAATTCTCGTTAGGAAACTCTTCTCTAACTACTTCAGTACCACTATTCATCTCAGAACCTTCAAGACGCGATAGATGATCTGCAACCTGATTCTCACAACCCTTTCTGTCTTTAATCTCTAAATCGAACTCTTGAAGCAATAAAACCCATCTGATTAACCGTGGTTTAGCATCCTTCTTTTCCATAAGATATCTAACTGCTGAGTGATCTGTATAAACAATAACTTTCGCTCCAAGAAGATAAGAGCGAAACTTTTCAAATGAATACACAACTGCTAGTTAATTTTTCTCTGTAACTGTATAATTAGCTTGAGCACCATTAAAAGTTTTACTAGCATAATATATCGAATGAAATATCTTATCCTTTCTCTGTCCCAATACAGCTCCCATACACAAATCACTCGCATCACACATAACTTCAAACGGTAAACTCCAATCTGGAGGTAATACTATAGGAGCGGAAATAAGTTTTTCTTTGATTTCTTGAAAGGCCGCTAAACAAGCTTCATCAAAAAGGAATTTGCAATCCTTTTCTAGTAAGTTGCATAACGATTTAGCAATCTTACAAAAGTCTTTAATGAAACGCCTATAAAAGCCAGCATGGCCCAGAAAACTTCTTATCCATGTATCGGAAACAGGAGGGGGAAGAGTTTTAATTACCTCTATCTTCGCTCTATCGACCTCTAATCCAGCACTCGAAACCTTGTGACCCAGAACTATACCTTCGCGAACCATGAAATGACACTTCTCCCAGTTTAAGACCAAATATGTTTCCTTGCATCTGATTAACACTTTCTCCAAGTTCTCTAAACATCTATTGAAATCATCATTTAACACGGAGAAATCGTCCATAAAAACTTCAAGAAAATTATCGATCATATCCCAAAAGATGGCCGTCGTACATCTTTGAAAGGTAGCAGGTGCATTACACAACCCAAATAGCATTCTGCGATATGCAAAAGTACCAAAGGGGCATGTAAATGTTGTTTTATGTTGATCTTCTAGAGCCACGTAAATATGATTAAACCCGGAATAACCATCTAAGAAACAATAGTATTCTCTTCCAGCCAATTTATCTAACATTTTATCAATGAAGGGTAGAGGGAAGTGATCTTTTCTGGTGGCCTTGTTCAATTTTCTGTAATCCATACAAACACTCCAACCAACTACCGTTCTTGAAGGAATAGCTTCATTTTTATCATTAAGAATTGTTGTCATTCCTCCTTTCTTCGGTACACACTGAACTGGGCTCACCCATTCACTACTTGAGATGGGATAAATAATCCCCGCGTCTAAAGGCTTGATGACTTCCTTCTTCACTACATCCTTCATAGCGGGCATTAATCTCCTTTGACCTTCAACTGAGAGTGTGTTATCATCTTCAAGTATGATTTTATGTTGACAATAGGAGGGACTAATTCCTTTCATGTCAGCAATTGTCCAACCTATTGCCTCTTTGTTGGCTCTTAACACACGCAACAGTTTATCTTCTTGAGGACCAGTTAAATTTGCTGAAACAATAATAGGTAGAGTTTCATTAGTACCTAAATACGCATACCTCAAGTGTGCTGGTAATGCCATTTCTTCCAATTCCGGAAGAGATTCAGTTGAAGGCTTCTTTTTAGGAATAATCTCCCCCGGTTCTCTCACAGGTTCATAGGCAAGACGCCTATACTTCGGATTCTCAGAATTTAGAGCTGCCACTGTCTCGCCAAGCTCTTCCATCATCTCAGGTAAGTCTAATGTCAAAGCGGCCTACAAGATATCATCATAATTAAAACAATCAAATACCTCTTGCGATGCCTGCTTAACTACATCCATTCGGAAGCAATCTTCTTGAGAATCTGGAAAATTCATAGCTCGGAACACATTAAATTTGACCTCCTCGTCTTGGATTCTCATCGTCAATTCGCCGTTTTCTACATCAATCAATGTACGCCCCGTGGCTAGGAATGGTCTTCCCAAAATAATGGGGACATTCCTATCCGCGTCGTATTCAAGTATAACGAAATCGACGGGAAATACTAACGTACTTGCCTTAACAAGGACATCTTCAATTCGGCCTTCTGGATGTGCAAGAGATCTGTCCGCCATTTGCAAGACCATAGAAGTAGGTCTTGCTTCTCCAATTTTCAGCTTATCAAAGATCGATTTGGGCATCAGATTGATGCTCGGACCCAAATCGCATAGTGCTTTACCTTTCCATTCTTCTCCAATTGATATTGGAATTGTAAAACTCCCAGGATCAACTAACTTTGGAGGTAATTTACTTTGACAAATAACACTACATTCTTCAGGAAGACCAATCATCTCATTATCACAGTATGGTCTTTTGTTAGTGAGGGCTCTCTTCAAAAATTTCGTGTACTTGGGAATATCTCGGATAGCTTCCAACAACGGAATGTTAATACTGAGGCCTCTCACTCTATTAAAGAACTTCTAAAAATCGGCCAAATCACCCTTTTTCTGAACTCGAGATGGAAACGGTGGAGGAGGGCGATTACTCATAACATCATCTTTTTTCTTTGGAATCTCACTCGGCCTCTCTATTTCTTCAACTTCAATATCCTTCTCTTTCTCATCCACATCCTTTTCTTTTCTTGGAACTTCTTTCTCTTTCATAACAGAAAAAGGAGGTGGAGGGAGGATCTTACCACTTCTGAGAGCAACAGCTTTGCAATTTTCATGTTGTCTCGGATTTTCCGTGTCACTAGGGAGTTGCCCTGGTTGACGTTGATTAAGATGTTTTGCGCATTGATCCATTTGGTTCTGTAGTAGTTTGATACTTGCGTCAGACGCTTGTTGATTTTGCATAGCTTGCGTCTGGAGAGCAATTAAGCTTTCAACGGTTTTCTGAAGGGTAACCACACCTTCTTGTGGATGGGCAGGTAAGGCTTTTTGGTTCATGGTTTCATTGTAAGTATCTTGAGGGGCTTGCCTTTGCACATAGTTTTCTTGATTCTGTCATCCTTGATAATTGTTGTGTGGTCTTGGATTGAAGTTGTTACCTTGGGGACGCGGCTGATACGCATAGGTAGGATTGGCTGCCCCATTAGGATTTGAGTATTGAAACCCAGGATGGTTTCTGTTAGGTTGATACCCATTACCACTTGAATTAAAGTTTCCTCTATTGGAGACAAACATCACAGGCTCTTGGTTATTCAGACAACTCTCCTCATCATGATCATTCATACCACAATACGAACACATATAAACTTCTTGTGCAGCTTGCACAGCTACCTTCTTACCCAAAAATCCTTCTTTTACAGCTAAAGTGAGTTGTTTTAATTGTTGCTCTATGGTGGTTTGAATCTTGTTCTCGAGGGTAGCGAATTTTTCTTCGATATTAACTTTATTCACTCCTCTACTGAATTCCATCCAACTTCATTCTTTACCGTTCTCTCTAGGATGAGTTTCGCATGAGTAGGCTGAACTTGTAAAAACCCAGCACCACATAGCAAATCTAAGTATTTCCTTGAAGTCCCATCAAGACCTTTGTAGAAATTTTTTAGTTGTTGTTGTTCTGAAAGGTCATGATCGGGAACTCTTCGTAAGCACATTTGAAATCTTGTCCAGCTTTTACCCAAAGTTTCATCAAACTCTTGACGAAATTGAGTTAATTCAAGTTGATAATCTAACCGCATATTACTTGGGTAATACCTGTCAAAGAAAGTAGTTTCTAGTTGTTCCCAATTTGTTATCTTCGTAGGCTCTTATGTATCGTGCCATTCACTCGCTCCATCAATAACGAAAAATCGAAACGCAGCAAAATACATTTGTTCCTTTGAAACACCTTG